>JACTOM010000068.1:343163-676798 GCA_015832385.1 Elymnias hypermnestra | reverse complement strand
CTGAGGTGGCAATGGGCGGGACACATAGTCCGAAGGACCGATGGACGTTGGGGACCGAAAGTGCTGGAGTGGCGACCCCGTACCGGACGGCGCAGTGTAGGCAGACCCCCCACAAGGTGGACCGATGATATAAAGAGGGTCGCCGGTAGCCGTTGGAGCCAGGCGGCGCAAGATCGGGCCTTGTGGCGGTCATTACGTGAGACCTATGTCCAGCAGTGGACGTCCATCGGTAGAAGCGACGACGACGACGACGAAGCTTTTAGAGTTTCATTTTAAATGCTTTCGCATATTACGCCAAGAACGTCGTAATTCCTGAGACCTACATTTTTAGGATTAAGATCTTTTGTAATTATTTTACTTGAAGTTTAGCCTGTCTTGATGTCGGAGACTCAACGTTTTTTTCTGCATTAATCACTCAATATACCTTTAACTCGAAGTAAAGCAATTGTCTTTTCTGGGCATACTCTAAAGTGACTGCAAAACGAAATCCTTGTTGCGAAAACGTGGTTGCTGGCTATGGATCTCATTCGAAAGCTCAGAGTCACTCAGAGAGGGCTATGCTCGGAGTTTCTCTACGCGATCAAATCAGAAACGAGAAGATCCGTAGCAGAACCAAAGTTACCGACATAGCCCTAGGAATTGCGAACCTGAAGTGGCAATGGGCGGGGCACATAGTCCGACGAACCGATGGACGTTGGGGCCGGAAGGTGCTGGAATTGTGACCCCGCAACGGACGAAGTAGTGTAAGAAGACCCCCCCACAAGGTGGACCGACGGTATAAGGAGGGTCGCCGGTAGCCACTGGAGCCAGGCGGCGCAGAAGCGAGCCTTGTAGGCATAATTTCGTGAGACCTATGTCCAGCAGTGGACGTCCATCGGATGAAGCGACGAATATAGGTCGTACAGTAATCTTTAATGTAATTTCTTTTAATATTCTTCTTTTTAATTGGAAGGTTTTTTTTGTATGTGTTATGTTTAACTTAGATTATTAGTAACGTATTGTTCAATGTAGAATGCAATAAAGAGTTCGATCTGTCTATCTATCGGGTCATAGTGTGCACATGGAGCATATAATATTTCTTTGACTTTTCTTGTTAAACTCTATAACATACTTTGTTTGCCAAAGAATTTTCACTTCTGACATGTGTAATTAGTCCGTATGTACTTTTTTTTCTAATTATGACATACATTTATACATACAAACACATATGTATCTCGGGTAACGAGTAACTAAAACTTTTCCATAAAAGATTTCATTTAAAACTGCACCTAATGATCTCAGTCAGACATTGTAAATTATAACTAATTTATCTGAAAACTTAACCAAATTACATATAAATCTTGAACTGCCGCAATTGTTTATGAAATATTAAGCTAAGAATACGGGTAAATGTCTTTAAATATATGAATAGAGGCAGAGGACTGGCATTGAGTAATGGTTTTTGGTGCTATGCGATTGTCTGACGTGACATGAGCCCGCTCGCTTCCGTGGATTCTTAACCATGAGATACATATAATTTACTATATATACCAAGTAACATAAAAGTTTTGACAATGGTGCAAGTACTCGCTTTGCCAGGGGTTTTGAGTTCGATCCCCGACGGGGCGAATTAATATGCCTTAGAATTGGCATCTACATAATAATAACATTCATTAATAAACCAGAAAGGCGTCCTTGAAATGTAGTTAAAGTAATCGTTTTAAATTTAAATTTTCGTGGTTTATCGACATATTGACTATTTTAAAGGGTACATACCACAGTGGCTTTATTGAATTTAGTCGATCTTTCGACCCAGTTGCATGGATCGTGGTCACGACGTAACTGCTGTAGGCGGTTGTGTCAAGCTGTTAAGGGCAGAATCTGTCTACCCTACGTATAATCCTTTTATTTTTCACCGGACCCACATTCATTTTTTGGCATACTACACTCACAACGTCCTTATATAGAAAAATGTATTTTTTCATTTTTCTGAGTCTGGACTGGTGGAAGGCTTTAGCCGTTGCCAGTTACAGTCACCAAGCAAAGAATTTACGTTTCGGTATGACGCTGTATCGAAACCACAAGAGGTAAGTTACCTCTTACTGTGTAAGGACGAATAAAAACACCTAAATAATTATAATATTATAAGAAGTTCTTAGAAATAGACTAATAATTTAAAGTAAGGATTACAAAATACAAAGTAGACTGTTGTTAGTGGTAAGTCGTTGTAAGACATATCTGACAATGTATTGATGACTTGGATTTGAAGCTTGATAACTTTTTTAATTGCTGACAGGTTAGCGCTGGACTTGGATCACACCTGATGGTTAGTGATGATACAGTCTAATATGGAATCGCAGTAATGTGGTAAGAGGCAATTTCACATCTTGTGGTTTCTGTGTGAGTGTTTTGATATATTCTGTTTAGATAGTATACAATCGACATGAATTTTTAAAGATTAAATACACACAAACACATGTACATGACAAAAGGGGTCATTTGTAACACTCGATTGCTCTTGGTCGAGCTCACAGCTATAAATCCCCAAGCAATAACTCGCGGCAATCGCCATAGCTCCCCTGTGATTTACAACATTACATTATAAAATAAAAAAGGAAAACTTTATTACAATAAATAAATAAATAAATAAATAATCTTTTATTGGTAAACAACTTATTTGAAACATTTATGGATCAATACAATATTTCTTAATGTAACGATGGTATGTAACCTTAATTTGAAATGTCGATTTTGATCTGAGATGCCTGTTTATAGTTAGATCCGATAGATCATCAATATAAACGGCGAGTACATAACACATTTACGGTTTGCTGACGATGTAGTCGTTATGGCACAGTCTCTGGAAGACCTCAACGCTATGCTTGAAAGCCTCAATACAGTATTCCAGCAGGTGGGCACAAAAATTAACACGCACAAGACGAAAACCACGTGAAACTCTCATGTGCTGCTCTACTCAGTAATAGTTGAAAACTCTTCACTCAGTTGAGCAGATCAAATTTCGAGAGAGAGCTTAACCGCTAAATTCAATCTGGATGAGCAACGTTTGGAAAACTACATCAAATCTTTAAGTCAAACATTCCTCAATATCTAAAAACAAAAGTCTATTAGAGAAAACTTAAAAAAATTGAAGACCTCTTATTTTCTACTTCCACACTTCTCTGCACATTCAAACACAAGCTACGTTTTTACCCCCTATGTACCGTCGAACCGATGAACGTTGGAGTCCCAAGGTACTGGAGTGGAGACCACATACCGGTACTCGCAGCGTTAAGAGACCTCCCTCCAGATGGACAGATGACCTCAAAAGGATTGCCGGAAGTCAACGGTTAGAAACCGCACACGACCACGTATTATGGAAATCCTTACCTAATTATGGTCTCACTGCTGTACACTGAAATCCACATGGATACGAGAGAGGATTTCTAGAAAATAGATCCACCGTGCTGCACCACTGCGGGTACCACTGCGGGCACCACTGCGGGCACCACTGCGGGCACCACTGCGGGCACCACTGCGGGCACCACTGCGGGTTGACAGGTATAGTACACAAGTGCGTTAACACAAGAGCACACTCTATTCTTTCACACCTATAGTCCGATAGGACGGCAATCCGATACGACTGGACAGTGACCAGGTGCAGGACCGACGGCTTAAAGTGCTTTCCAAAGCACGGAGGTGGAGCACAACAGTTACTTCCCGGCTTCGGGTATATACTTAGTATTTCTTAACAGAAAACTCAATATCATTTTTTTATATTCAACCAACCCGGAACTCAAACCTGGAACCTCATATCTGTAGCCGATTAAACCGATCACTAGATTAAGGAGGTATATAATCAACCTTTAGTTGAAGGTGACCCTACAATTTCGCCTCGCAATTTAATTATGTAGTCCAAAACTTTAGATTGGCTTTCTTATCATTCACAAATCAACTGAAAAACAAAGGAGCTAAATACGTATTTTCCTTTATTATAACATAAATCTAAATCAAGTTGTTAATGCACAGTCATGTCATAACTTAGCTCACATTTTACAAGTATAGGTGTTTTTAATTCCTACTATTACTTCACGCTCTCGCCATTTCGCCTATTTAAATTTGCAATCGTTTATAAAATTCTTCCCTACTGATCCATTCGAGTTTAAGTACATATTTTTTTTTACAACAAACTTGTAGCGGATGACATTTGATGTTCGCTGTTTCAAATCAATGAATATTAATAAATTAATTGAAGTTATTTTGTGGAAATTGTTAAGTGTCATCCAATGAACGTTAATGTTTTAAGTGTTTTTTTGATGCATACGTTAAAGCAATTTTATATACGTATTTTTTTTAGTTCAGTATATTAAGAACATTGTTTTTTTCAAATCAAATCAAATCAATTCATCATCATTAATAAGTAAGTGCAACAATCCACCACAGAATGGCATGCAAATAAACAATTACAACTAAATTAAAAAAAATTACACGGTATAATAATTACAGGTCTAATAGTTTAGTAATCTAGTTTTTTGCAAGGAATTGGTGCTTATATTTCACATCAGACTAGAATATCACAAGAAATATATAAATTCCGCGTTTATGTTTAAAATTGAAGGTGAACAAAAATAAAAGACTAGTAAATTGACAGCGGAGTGTATTCTGAAATTGAGGATCCAATTAAAGATAGTTAAAGCAATTTACTTTGATACTGATGTGACATATTTTTATTTTATATTATTTAAAGTGTGGTGTAAGAAAGGGGTATTTTGCTGTTTAATATATATATAGTTCACGTAATAATATTGAATACAATAATGTTTGCTTTATTGTCGCAGCATACCTCAATGCCCTTTTAAAATAACGAGACCACCACTGTAAACCCCTGACGTGGTCGAGGCTTGGTTTTGGCAGAATTCCATAACAATAGGCACCTATCGGGAGGCCTATTGCAACCAAGTATTCTCCTTGCGACCAATCTTAGCTGTAGTTAGTATAGTGTCTTTAGTTTCTTTGTTAGTTTAAAGACATTGGCTTAGTTAGCGGTAATAAATAATTTTTGTACTCAAAGTTATATTATTAGAATAACCCTTAACATATATAAAAATTGATATAGGAATATAAGATAAATAAATACTTTACTATACACAGATATTAAATACAGTATTTAAGGTAAGGTAAGTAACAGCATATGAACGTCGCACTGCTGGGCACAGGCCTCCTCACTCATAGAAGAGAGGGTTTTTAGAGGATAATCCCACCACGCTGCACGCATTGTGGATTGGCAGGTATAGTACATAAGTGCACTCTCTATTAATCATTCTCATAGTCCGATGTGACGGAAATACCACAAGACCGGAGAGACATCAGGCGCAGGACTGACGGCTTAACGTGCTCTCAGAGACACGGGGGTGAATCACATCGCCAACTTCCCAACTTCGTGCAAATATTAAGAAAATCTTAATGGAAAATTTAATACTGATTTTTGAATTGACTCGACCCAGGACCTCATTACCGAACATTCTATCCACTAAATTATATGAGGCAGATCAAATACGGGATTTTTTATGTAGTAGCTATGAAGCAACAGCAGGTAAATATTTTATTACTAACAGATTAGCGCTTGACTGTGATCACATCTGATGGTAAGTGATGATACAGTCTGATATAGAAACGCCTAAATGTGGTAAGAGGGATTTAAGCTATTATGGTTTATACACAGCATCGTACCTGAAGACAACTGACTCTGACATATTAGAAAAAGAAAATTCCTAAATTCTTCCTAACAGGGATCGAATCCGAGACCTCGGCTACCAAAGCGTAACAGTTAGCGTAACAGGAAAAACACTTATCAGACAAACCTTTGCTATCAGAAAGTGGTTATAACAGAAAGTAAACAGTACAAAAATGTTTGTTTCCTAAGAAATTATTATATTCTATGGCCTTATAACTGAAGACTCTAATAGAGTCTCAGATATTTGTTAAGAGTATCTGAATAGACCTTTGCCGAGCCTGAAACTTGATAATCACATTACTAGCGGAGAGATAAGCTCCGTGTTTATAATTTAAATTAGTTGAGTAACTTTAGCTACTTGCTTATGTACCGAGACGGTGTAGAGCGAACATTCCTACCACAGTTGTCATTGCGTTAATATGACTGTAGAACTTGTATTTGCCCAAGTTTGTAATAGCATTTTCCTAGTGCACAATTTTTTTAGAGTCGTTTGCTCCAACTTATAAAGAGTCAAGTCGTAGTTTTACACATTTTGACCTTTTTTCTTATTACAAAATGTGTTGGTAAGCGCATAACTCAACAACGCCTGGGTCAATTTTGACAATTGTTTTGTTTTAATATTCGTTAAAGTCCAACGGTGGTTTTACGGCGATAGAAGTTCGAATAATTGCAGGGGAAAACCCTAAAAACAGCCCTTTTCTGTTTCCCATACAAATATTTCTAACTAAAATGTAGAGCCAATTTGACCTTTTGTCAATTAATATTCAATAAAGTTCATAATAAATTACAAGTACTCACTGTTGTCTAAGCAATGTAGGTGTGTCCCTTACGCCAAAGAGCCAATTTGCACTCTATTGCCGCTACACAAAATTCAAAATAAGTTGAATAGTCACAACCCAACCAAATTGAATAGTCACAAAATTGTAAGAGCTACAGATATTTAGTACTGCTGTAATTTCATTTCGAAAATCATTTGTAAAACTGAAATCTGCCACATTACAATTTTTTTTGACAGAACGAAATCTGTCGGGCCTGCTATTTTCTTATAAAGATAAAGTCCAGTCCAACTGCTGGGCACAGGCCTGCTCAGTCATAGTAGAGAGGGTTTTTAGGGCATAAACCTACCACTCTGCTCCACTGTAGGTTAGCAGAGATAGTACACAAGTGCACTTTCCTTCTTTTTCAAATAGATGGTGTAAAACGCTGTTTTCGTTTAATTTGTTTTATAATATTGGAATAATTTTTCAATAAATAACCGTAGTAAATGTGGGTCTAACATCTATAACCTCGCACCTGTCGCGACCCACGACCAGCCGTGAGGATTTATTACATGCCCGTAATATATAAAAAATCTTTTAAATTTACCACTTAATCTTCGGAAAATACCATTTTTTCTCATTTAATTTAACCAAACCCTTTATATTGCTATATGTTTGTAAACGGTTTAGTTTATTTTTTTTTATGAATAATTATCATAACATTTTTACATTATGAATTATAATTATGTGGTTTAATAATTGAGTACTTGCTCCGTTACAAAACGTCCCAGGTTCCCGGCTCTTGGACCCCCCTAGGGAGCTGCGGAAGTCCTTGCAGTCGCCTATCAGTGCAGAAATGCTATAACAGCCTTCAGAGGTGCTGATTCTTACGACTAGGCCCGGCGGATCAGGGCTTTCACCGACAGAGCTCTGATAGAAAAATAGAGACAAGATTTAGGTTCTCCAACTGTGGATATAGTCACGGTGGAGGCGATCCGACCTCACCTGGACAATTGGCTCGTTAGGGAGCACGGATCCCTTTCCTGCGGTTTGGTGCAAGTACTGACCGACCATGGTTGCTTCGGTAATCACCTCCACCACATCGTTGGACGTGAGGAAACGTCCACCTCTTATGAGTGTGGTGCTCCTGCAGATACGGCGCACCATACTCTAGCTTAGCGTCTAGCGTGGGAACCCATCGGCATATCTTATTGTAGCTGGTTAGACGAGATCTTTCACTGGATAGCATAATTGGTGTAATTCTCGTGAGTGAAGTTTGGCGGAGGTCAGTTGTCTTCTTTTGCGAGACTGTCATTTTGCTGAAGGAGGCGAATGAAATGCTAAGAGAGTAAGCAATTGAAGTCCTCCCTCACCGTCGGAGGAGGCTGGGTGGCAGAAGTTGCAAGTCTGCGCTTCATGTTTCACCCGATTGAGTGTAGTTCCTTATAGCCCGTGTCATCCAGGTTACTCAAGTGGAATGCGGTTAGGGAACCACTAGTGATCTCACTCATGGATGAGAAGGGATCTGCTGGGTTTTAGTAGGTAGTCTGTTATCTGCGAGCTCCACACTCCCGATTGGAGAAATTCATTCATCAAGGTGCGTAAAAGTATTTCCCAGCCCAAAAAAAAGTTCAATTCCAAGATAAATATTTACGTAAATATGTTGTCTAACCTGTCAAGGAGTTCTGCAAACATTAATAGGTAAAATAGCAGGGACTGGTGGGAGGTTTGGTCTGTGGCTAGATTTTTTAAATTGATTCTCATTGATTTTACTTATAGAGTAAAAAGCCTCCCACCAATCCATACTGAAATAAAACAGAAAATATAATTTTATTGTACTTTCGGGACTCAAACCGAGGACCTCTGCTAGCAAAGTGGGTACTCCTACCATTACGCTAGCAAGTACATAAACCGCCCGTGAAGTTATAATGTCTTATAAAAGAATGCTTTTCGATACGATGCTGTTTAGCGACCATTAAAGGGATTATTATACATCTCAGCTAGTTAACGCTTCCATCACAGATTGTATCAATACTTATTAAACTTATGAAGTGAGATCTCAGTCAACCGCTAACTTGTCAGTAAAAAAAAAATATCTGAGTTTATGGCATTATCGTATAATTTACTTATCATCAAGTAAAAGCACAATCAAACAATAATAAATAAAAAAATGGGAAACCACGTACTTTTAAAATTCCTTGGTGTTGTTGAAAAAAGCGAATATCAAAATAATATTATCGAGATCAAATGATCATGGGATCCTAATCTCATGTTTCCCGAGAGACCTTACAAGCCTTAATTAAAAATAAAATAAAAGAATCTACCTACTTTTTTACTTTCATAATAAGTCTACGCTACCTTTGTTTTATTTGTCTTAGAATGTAATGCTAATATTATTATATTGAAAATCAATACATAGAAAGATGTTATTAAAGTATCAAAAATTTAATTTTAAAATGAAATTTTTTGTAATTGTTCCTCGGTTTCACAAGGGAGAAGCGTCACAATCCTCAACAAACACAAGTCTTTCGCTATAGCCTTTTATATGATAAGATATCTTAATCGTACGTTTGTAATATGTAATACATATTACAAACGCACGATAACTGTTTTTTTAGAAATAAATTAATATCTCTATCTTTATTCTTATAAATGTCAAGATATTTATTTTTAATAATTCGTATTTATGTTTAACAATTGCCCACCAGTTTCGGTATTAACTGCTTTTCATACCTAAAGGTTGCCTGGAAGAAATCACCGTTTAGAAATAAGACCGCCTTTTGTACATGTGTTTATTAGTAAGTTATATGATATTTTATTTTTTGACGTGCAAAAAAATATACAATAAAATACAGCTTTTTATCAAACGCATGAAAATGTATTTAAATTAAATACAATTACAGTTTCTCTACAAATCAATCTTTATATCACGATAAATCTTCGGATATAAGTAAGTAAAGTAAGTAAGTAAGTGGCTCAAATCGTCAATCTTGATTCACGAAAAATGTTCTCAAAATAGATTCAAAAGCATAAACGTACAGTAGAATTATACATATATACTAACTAGCTTTGTTGTAGTTTGTGTCAGCAGCGTAGTTCACGATCCCGTGGAAATATGTGGAAATCCAGATCGAAATGTAAATCTACACCATTCTCGAATCCACCAGAATACACAAAAAAATTAACAAAATCGATCTAGTCGTTTCGGAAAAGTTCAGTGAAATACACACGCACATAAGAATTATACATATAATATAGATAAAGATTAATTTTAATTGATATACTCCAACTATATTTAATTACACTTAAATATATGTAAAGGACTGTCTCATTGGTCTAGTGGTGAGCATGTTCGACTACAGACATGAGGTCCTGGGTTCGAGTCCCGGGTCGGGCCAATTCTAAATCGATATTGAGTTTTCTACTAAGATTTACTCAATATTTGCCTGAAGTTGCCGGTGTGATCCACCCCCGTGTCTCGGAGAGCACGTTAAGCCGTCGGTCCTGCGCCTGATCTCTCCCTGATCGTGTCGGATTACCGTCACAATGGACTAAGCAGAGTGAAGCAATAGAGATTAGACTTGTGTACTATGCCTGCCAATCCGCAGTGGAGCAGGGCGATGGGTCTATGCTTTAAAAACCCTCCCTCCTATTAGTGAGGAGACCTGTGCCCAGCAGTGGGACGTTAATGAGCTGCTACTTACCTTATATGTAAAGGATATAAATTCTAGTAATTAATTTTAAGGATATATATACTTATAATACATATGATTAAATTGCATCTTTAATTATCTAGTTTTCTTAAAGATTCAATAGTACTATATCAACGATATTGCTTAAAAAAAGGCAATTAAGCATGATTTTTTTGTAACCAACTACTATAATCAAAATAACGTTTCAATCTTTCCCTCTCAGAATTTTCTACAATTTAATATATTGGAGTTAAATGTAAATATGAAATATACACAAAAATAATATTGAATATTTTATATTCGCGGAAGTGATCGCATAATGTAAATCACATTTCGAAAGCTGAAGAGCAGTTGAATTTAATTTCACCTCGATTTCCGTTTAGAGATGACAACGCTTATTATAAGGACTCTACTTTTGTAAATTATTTAGCGTCAGCAATTCTCTTCGCGTTTCATGTTAATGGAATTCTAATATCTGGGAAGAGTTTTATGTTAATCACTTTAATACAATGACAACTGTTCTGACGTTGAAACTATTAAAGTTAACTCGTTAAACTAGTTATTGTTATCGCAGTTACATTCAGTTTTAGATCTTTTAAGGTTTAAATTTTGTGTGTGAGATAACTCTTGTCGATTTAAGATAGTCACTAACCTAGTTTGACGTAATAAAGTTATCTAAATACATATATATAATGTGTAGGACATTTTCACGACGATATTTCCTGATCCCGTGGAAATATGGAGGCATTTGATTATAGCATAAAATTGTCTAAATGATTGTTGGATTCACTTCAACATAGACCAAAAATTTATACAATCGTTTAAAAGAAAATCAGTCGAAGAAACACATACAAAAAATATTTATCACTTATTATGAGTCTGACCGCCTCGATGGCACAGTGGTTCGAGTACTCGCTTCGATTCCTATTGTTCGAGTACTCGCTGGCGATTTAGGAAATCCCATTTTCTAATTAGTCTGACCCTTCCAGCAAAGACGCCACCAATCAAAAGGTTTGTGTTCCGGTACGATGCTGTCTGGAAACCATAGGAGGTAAAAACCCTCTTACCACATTTGCGTGCTTCCATCTTAGAAGGTATCATCATTTACCATCATATATGATCACAGTCAAGCGCTTAATATATCAAAAAAACCATACACACATATGTAAACATAAAACTAGCACTTTTCACGAGATCTCCAAAACTATAATTTGATTTGAAATTTGCTACTTTGTGTCCTCTCGTGACGGCGACACTTATTTAGAAAAGATTTCCTATATATATATCCTCCAGGGATTGAGAAATATATCCTGGACTGCAGCGACTCTTCTGGCGGGCGATCCGCCTTGGGAGCTGCGCGCGCAAGTTCTTGCGAATGCGTATCAGCACAGGGTAGCTGCGAGGGCTCAAGGCCTCCCAATTGATGTCGATGAGGTCCAGAAGATCAGAGACCAAGCCGACCAGGCTCTGATCTAAAAGTGGAAGGAGGACCTCGGGTCCCCAGTAGCGGGCGTGGCTATTGTGGAGGCGATCCGTCCTCAACTGGAGCAATGACTTTCCAGGCGGCACGGGACGCTGTCCTACAGAATGGTGCATGTTTGGACCGGGCATGGCTACTTTTGAAAGTTCCTGCACCAAATTGGCCGGGAGGAGTCGCCTGCTAGCCACGAGTGCAGTGCAGCTATCGACTCAGCACATCACACTGTGGCAGGATGCGCAGACTGGGGACCTCAGCGGGAACGCTTGGTGGCGCTGATCGGCGGGGAACTCTCGCTTATGTGTATTGTAGGCGCGATGCTGTCAAGTGAGAGATATTGGGCGGAAGTGGCCTTCTTCTGCGAGACTGTAATCTCGCTAAAGAAGACCCACGAGCGAGATAGGAAGAATGCAGTAGATGGTCCCTCTCACCGCCGAAGGAGTCGGGATACCAGGCGGCGCTTGTTTGCTCTCTCTCCTCCCTCCTCCATGAATCCTCAGTCGGACTCATCTGGGGCAACAGGGAAGAATGCGCAAGCTGAACCTCTGGTGTCTCACGAATGAAGAGGTTCCGCTGGGTTTTAGTGGATATTGCGAGGTCTGCTTCCTCGCTGAGTCCCACACTCCTGACCCATTCAGGTCAGGGTAAGCGTGTAATAGCATTTCCCAGCGCAAGAAAAAAAATGGAATTCAGAACGCGGCGGTAATAAAACTATCATATAATTTTTATTACTACGATCAATAAGATAAAGTATAAGAATGAATAATGAAAATACAAACGAATTTTCTTAATTTACATAATTTTAACTTCCCGTTTCTGTTTTATGTTACAAACACAAAGGCTACTTAACGGCGAAGTAACTCCGTGAAGTGTCTCTCGAGCATCCCCGCGGCCGACATTATGCAGATAACGTGCAGTAAATCAAATGCGGGATTTCACGGCTTGTAATTTTATTATGACTTTCCATAAAATTATTAACGTACTTAATAACCAGTAAAATTATAACAAAATTATTAAGAAAGCTGCAGGGAGGTGGGAGGTTATTTAAGATAAAAAGGGAGATGATATTGTACTCAACACACTTCTGTGTTCTTACTATCAGTGTCGGACTCGGACGGCAATCAAAAAGATATCGGGGCTTTTGCCCCCATCTTGTAAAACCCTAAAATAGGAAATCATTGCCAAATGTAACTGGGATAATTGGGATTGTATCCCATCTGGTCTCTAGCCCCGGCCTATCACCCACCCGGCCCCTTCCGGCCCAGTCCGACCCTGCTTACTATACCTACCATTAAAACGTCATGGATATGTCAAAATAAACAAGTAATATGGTCAATTACTTGCTAGCCTTACACAAAATAATACATTCGAACCTGGTCACGCAATATATTTCCACTTGTCGCTTTTCAAAATAACATATCTTATTAGAAGCATTAGACAGAATCTATCAATCATATAATGAGATTGCTAATCTTGACATAGACATTTTTAACGCTAGAAGCTTATTAAACTCTGTGATTAAATACATATAATTAAGATTAACATATGTATCAACAAAATCATACTAATTAACTGACAATGCTAAACTAATGTTTGTGATACTTATGTTATGCTGTGCGACCATATAGGTTCACAATAAGGTCTATACATTCATATGTTCTTACTTAAGCATATCAAATATTGTAACCTGATTTGGCTGCCTTAATAAAAAAATAAATTCGAACTAAAATGCAACACAAATGATTTACAATGCAGAAATGTTGTGTTATGGATCTCTACACCAACTAACACGGACTTTTGAAAGCTCTATCTTCCGAAGTGGTTTTCCAAACTATTTATTAAAAGTCCACAATTATTAATACAATATGTTATACACTTTATCACTTCACAGCGCTTTACTTATTATTCACAGCTTTTTAATTATTTATCACTTTACTCATCTCAAACACTTACTATCGACAACCATCACTGTGCCCTCGTGTATCTTTACCCGAGTTTTACATCGTTTCTCTGCGCGGTAGGGCAAAACATCGGGGAAAGATACACGAAAGCACACGAAACAGTGCTTCCCTTTCCTTTTAAACAATAATTGTAGTAAATTAATAATTGTACAACTTCCGTTTTATTTATAAATATTCCAATACAATTCCAAAATTAATAATTGCTAACACTTTTTAAAGTCGTTACATAAAATGTGAGCTTTCTCTTTTACGTGAGCTCAGAACAGTATCTCTGTAAACTTATTCGATAAATAAATTTAGTTAAAGTTTGATAAACCTTACAGTAAGTTTCATCTACTACAATTTTTTAAAAATGTAGTCAAACATTTGCATATAAATGGACAACATTTTATTGCCCAATAAAAAAAATAACAAGATATATCTGTAATATTTCATATTCTCCTTGTATATGTCTTGTAGGAATTAAAAAACACTTGTGTTTACTTAAAATCTTACGACAAATGTAGAAACTTCTTCGAAGTTCGGTTAATGATACGTAATACAGCTATTTTTATTAATGAATAATATTCTTAGATAGCGAATATTTACAATATACATTTAAAAGGCTGGTAGCAGCCCATTTAAGTTCCATTGGACACTGGCCTCCTCACTCTTATTAGAGAGGGTTTTTGGAGACCCACCACGCTGCTCCACTGCGGGTTGGCAGGCATAGTAAACAAGTGTACTCTCTATTCCTTCACTCTCATAGTCCGATGTGACGGGAATCCGACACGACCTGAGAGATCAGGACCGACGGCTTAACGTGCTCTCACAGGCACAGGGGTTTTTTTTGACCCTAGGAAATGCATTTAAAAACCCCCGTCCCCCAGGCATTCTTCGTCGGCGAGCAGAGGAATCCGCAGTGCCCTCCCTTAACCTGCTTAGTATCTCCTTCTGCAAAATGATCGACTCGCAGAAGGAGGCAATTGCCCTCCAGTTAGTATTGCTGGCGAACATACATTTTATGATGTTCGCCAGCGAGAAATCCCCACCCGTCATTGGCACCAAAAGTTGTCGTTCCACTAACCAAGCCGGGCATACTGCTACCGTGTGGTATGCCATATCGACTGGAGTACCACACTGTTGGCAGGCGGGTGTTTCTTCACACCTAACAATTTGGTGCAAGTAAGCACCTGGACCAACCTGTAAGAGAGCGACCCATCTTATAGCCACTCCTCTAGGTGAGGACGGATTGCCCCAACTATAACCCCGCCAGATACTGGGACACCAAGGTCGTCTTTCCATCTCTGGATCAGGGCTCGGGGTGGATCACACCGTCCATTTCTCAACTTCGGGCAAATATTGAGAAAACCTTTATAGAAAACTCAAAATCCATTTTTTACTTAGCTCAACCCGGGACTCGAACCCAGGACTTCGTGTCTGTGGCGGAACATGCTAACTACTAGACCAACGAGACAGTCAATATATACATATATATAGTTATAATTGTTTACAAAATCTAGCGACGAGTTAACTGTCTACCTGTCTCGATACTTTAGTCTACGAAAGGTGACTTTACTAGAATGTTATATAGCCAAACGTGATGGCTCAGTTTCATTCGTTATTCGAAAAAAAATTGTACACCTCGCTAATGGAAATTTTACTACTACAGGGTCTATTATAGAAAAGTTGCCTGGGTTTTTGTTTGTTTGTTCTCGCTGATTCGAATTAGCTGAACCGATTTTGACAGGACTTTCAGTAAGGTAGCTGGGGCTATAAAGATTAAAATACCTCTTCGAATTTATATTTGTCATGTCATAAAAGTACAATATTATCATCAGTCAAAGAGAGTTTTTAATGATATGAGCTTTACGTGCACAAATCTTTTTGCATTTAATCAGGTGTTCCCTATTTACTTGTATGAATATAGAAAGGTCTATATTCTGTGTTTTAAAAATGTACTACATTAATACAAGTAGTCCGTTTGTAATGTGTCGCTTTAGTGACACGATGTAAAGAGAAAGAGTTGAATATTCAATAGTAGGTTAAACTTTACGATTTCAAATTTGTTTTTAATTATTTCAAAATATATATTTTTGCGTTTTGATAAGACCATCGGAATACCATATTTGAGTTTAAAATTTCGCTTCTTGTTTGAGGATTATGGGACGAATTGAACGACCTCCACTATTATTATTTTTTTAATTTGTCTTGGTATTGGTATCACCGCTGGATATTTATGTTTATGTTATAGTTTATACCTTGTTTTAAATATTATTATTTTCTTTTATCTCTGTTCTTTTGTAGCACTGTAATGCATATCTACCAACGACTTTTCTCACACCTGGAAGGTTGGCTGGTAGATAAAGCTTTTACGGCTTGAAGCCCACCCGCAAATTATTCATCCCACTGCCTTTACTGAACAATGAAATTCAACACGAGTAATCCTACTAAAGTACGTACATTCATTATAGTACAATACTAAGAATTATATATAAAAATATACATTAATAAGAAAAAAATATTCTAACAATTTATTAACTATAAGTTGTAATTGTAGAACTAAATATATCGTATAAAAGCATAGTTTGAATATACGAGAAGACCGTTTCCGAAATAATACTGATGCCTTTGATGATAGGACGGAAAAAAATCGGTCCTGATTAAAAGAAAACATAATGTCAAAACATTTTACTAGCATTGTTTACGCTCCATCATGTTAGCACAGCTAAGTGAAACGACAGTTTCATAAAAATACATTAATTTACTATAAAAAAACCAGCACTGAAACACAAAATTAAAAAGATTTCATGCCTCAGGTCGAGTCGCTAACTGGTTGCCGGTCTCGAAATATGATTTTTAAAATCAGATATTTTTTCCGTCCAATCATCTTAGATGTCTTTAGTACTATTGTCTGTCTTTGTTTTCGGAAACGGTCTCCTAACACTTGTATATATCTATATATATTTATATTCAAATTACAGAATTCATAAAATGTGCGATAAAACAACACCATTCTATTGACTACTTAAAATTGGAGAAAAAGGTGAAGGTAAGTGAGCTTATGAGTGTGCCGCTGCTGGCCACAGGCATACTTACTTACTCATAGGAGACAGGTTTTTAAACCCACCACTCTGCTCCAATGTGGGTTAATGGGTTTCACATACCCCAAAATTACATATGCAGATCTTCTCACGATGTTTTCCTTGCAAGGAAAGAACAATTAAACATGTAAATTTCATTATTATATAAAGAGTTACTTAAAGTTTCATTCGCAGGATTCGAACGACAATCCACGCGTCCAGCCACTAGGCAATCATGGTTTTTTGAAATATGCGTTCTCATTATTATCTGAAATATAAATGACGTTATAATGAGACCCTTTTTTTCTTTTCAAGGAATATAATTAAAATATGTTCTATCAGCTCTGTCCTGTCTACAAGGATTCAATATGCAAAATATAAATAAAATATTCAAGTGTCATAAGTGTAGGCTCATAAGTGTAGGCTCATAAGTCATTAATTCTGCATTGCGAATCACTTGTATTGGAATTGCTAATGACTTGACAGCATTGCCGGACTGAGATGCATTGATTTACGTTGAGAACAGTACTTTGAGTAGACTTAGTTACTTAATAATAATAATAATAATATATTATTCCATATTTTTTTATATAAGTAATTATTATAAATTTATTTATATATAATAATAAATATATATATTCTCTCGTAAACGGGCATGAGTGTCAGAGTGGATAATAATAATAATTTATTGACATTAACTATAATACATCTTTCAATCAAAATTCGGCTTAATTATATTACATGAGTTGATTTGTTATTTAGGCTTCATATATGAAAAAATAAAGAACGTTTGTTTAAATAGAACAACTTACAAATTTAATAAAATATAGTAATGATAAATTACAATCCGAAATGGGATTTAGCCCAGCAATTTGCGGTGCGTTCTTATAAGCAAGCAAAGAACGCAAAGCGCTAATTTTCAGCTAAATCCTTGTGAGGCCACGGACATTGACAATAGGCCAAATAAAAGAAAACCTTAAAACATAAAAGACTTACAGACTGGCGTTAAGATAACAAAGAAAATTAAAATCTTGTAAAATTTCCTAAAAAATAATAATTATACCTAATAACTTAAACAACAGAAAAATATAAATAAGTAAATTATTCTTAAAACTGTGAGTACAATAACTTGCGTAACCATTGTATTTACTGGGTACTGACCTCCTTATTTAATTGGAAAATGTCATGGAGCTTAAGCCCACTACTCTAAATTATTGTGGGTGGGAGAATTTGACATTATCCATATATGACTTAGTCATTGACTTATTAATATGACAATATCTATAATTATGCATCCATTTGACTTCTTATTCACTAAAGTGTTTTAATTTCTGCAATGTATACACTAAGAATATACTGTTTAAATACTTCCACTTTCAACTTTCCACTTTTACTCTTGACTCAAAAATCCTTTTTGTCAGTCGCCTTTCATTCATTCTCTTTACGTGCCCAAGCCATCTAAGCATACCTTTCTCAATTTTAGTCACTACATCTTTTTTTATACCACAACGTTCTCTTATCACACTTTTTCTTTATTTTTCACTCAGTTACAATCCACTCATACTTCTGAAGGCTCTCATTTCTACCGAATTTTTTAAAATTCTATGCTTCTTCTGCCATACCCAACTTTCACTATCATACTTAAGTGTTTGCACCAACACTCTGCCATGCACAGCTAGTCTGTCCATTTGAGACACCATCTGGATATTCATAAACAAAATTAGGATATTCCATTTTTTTATTTGTCTGAATCTGGACTGTTGAAAGGTTATAACCATGCTTAGTTACCGTCCTACGAATAAAGTGGGGGCATGCATAAGAAGAGCTAAATAACCTCTTACGAAATAAGCACGATTCCATCACAGAATGTATCATCATTCACCATCATTTACAATCAGATGAGGTCAGGTTGCTGACAGTCATGAATGCACATGACTGTCAGCAATAAAAATACGATAAATAAAATATATATTTTATTGCTGAGAGGTTAGCGCTTGACTGTGGTCACACCTATTGTTAAATGATTATGCAGTATAAGATGAAAGCGTGTTAATCAGGTAGGAGGTAATTTACCTCTTATGGTTTTTCACAGCATCGTATCGGAACACAAACCTGTTGCTTGATGGTACGTATTTGCGGGTAGGGTGGTATCTAGCTACAGCCGAAGCCGCCCACCCACAAAAAAATAAGTCCAACAGTTTTTGAGTTATAAAAGGTGTAACGTTATTATGTGTTTTATGTAAAGATTATTTCGTATGTTCGTATTATTTATTATGACCTTAGATAATGTACAATCCTTAATGAAATCGCTCTTGAATTGAAGAAATCTTTTTTGTTTAAATATTTAAAGTGTGTTACATTTTCCTTAAAAAAAGAGACAATAATTTGGATACTCTTCCAAGGAAAACCCTAAAACGTGACGAAAACTCATTAATCTTTTTAAGTGACTTTCGAGAAAGTTACCAGCGTCTTACTTAACTTTTCCTGAAACTGGAACTTTTCTCGGTCAACCGTTTGTCTTTGAAGATGTTTTTTTAAATTGAATGACACCTGTGAACCTGGAGACTTGCCAAATTGAGGTCAACTTAAATAAACCCTGACCTAGTTGAATGAATAAAAGTGAATTTCGACACTTACAAAACCTGCAATATTTCAAAAGCGTTTTATGAAACCTGAAAGATAAGTGTTCTGTTATTTAATGAATAAAACTGGGCTTTTATTGCATCATTACTGGTAGTAGTGGTTCATTATTTTGACTACATTTTAGTCATTAAATTTACTTTTACGATTGCAAGTTTTGAAGAGTGAAATTAGTACTTTGGATAAAAATTTAACCCTATTTTTTCACAAGAGCAGGAAATGCTTACTTGTTATTTGCTTAACTGAAATAAGTATTAACTTTAAATCTTTCTACAGTACTATGTATTGTTTTATGAATAAATAAATAAATAAATAGAATATATCTTAACCGCGAGAATAATAATTTGTTGCAGATAATTACAATTAAATTCCAACTTTTCGACTTTTATTGTACATTTGTAAATGGGTTACCTGTGATTGCTATTGATATCATTAAATGTTATTTAAATTCCGGCTTTTAAAACTGGATTTTATAACTTTTACAACTAGCTGTTTCCTGTGGTGCTACCTCTGTAGCTCTCTTTTCGTCTTTTTGGCGAAAATATGGGGAAATCCATTTTTAGTGTGAGCCTCGTACGTTTGTGAAGTGATTAACTGAATTTTTTAATTGTCTGAGATTGTTAGCATGCTTCGGCTGTGGCTAGTTATCACCCTATCAGCAAAGACGAACTTCCAAGCAAAAAATTGTGTTCCAGTATAATGCTGTGTAGAAACCGTCAGAGATAAATGATCTCTTATCAGATCGCTTCCATCTTAAACTGTATCATCATTTACTATCAGATGTGATCTCAGTCAAGCGCTAACGTATCAGCGATAAAAAAAGGTACCGATGGGTCCTTTTTCTGATCTTTGCAAGGGTTACTATTTTAAAGAGTGGTAAATGTGTTTCTAGCTTATATAACCCGAACTCGGAAATATAAGAAAACTTTCTTAGTAAGAGTCTACGTTGCGACAGAGGCAACTATTCCAAATTTCAAGTCAATTCTAATGAGCGAGTGGTTCATCCTTTACATATAAAAATTATTTATAACATAGTATTGATCTTTCTATATATTAATGCTTAGATGATGAGATAATTTTGCAAGCACTGACGTGTTTTTGAAGTTTAAGAATATTATGTTTATGGGCACATAACTACGACGCAGAAGAAGTCACGGGCACCAGCTAGTTGTTTTATAATTATTTAAGTCTACTGATTTAAAGTTACTAGATGGAGAATCGTGGAAGCAGAAGTCTATATTAAATCGGACTGCGATAGTTCGGAATTGCAAACAATTTACCGCGGGATGATACTTCAACGTGCGAGAGCGTGCAGACCTACAGTCGGCAAAATAAGTTTAAACTTAAATTACAGTGTAAAATACTAAAAAACACTCTTCCATATTGGATCATACTATTTTCCACATAAATGCATATCACTAAAACAGATATAGATGTATTTATAAAAAGTAGCAGCCCTTTAACTGGGCCTCCCATTGCTGGGCACAGGCCTTCTCACTCCGAGGAGCGAAGGGCTTTAGAGCATCCACCATGATGCTCCACTGTTTGGCAGGCATAGTACACAGGTGCACTCTCTATTCCTTCACTCTCATCCAATGTGCCAGGAATCCGACACGACACGAGAGAGATCAGGATGTAATATATATACATAGTTTCAATAGTTTAAAAAAGTCTGTAAGTTGGTAAAATTTATACTGATAGATTTCGTTACATTGATCTTTTATACCTATTATATTATATATTTATCGGCGAAACGGAGTCATTTAACGTAAAGGACACACCAAGATAATAAAGTGTGTTGAAATATACATATAGGATCTCTGATCTTTGAGTATATATATTGTTTTATACTCTCTCTTCTCTTCTTATCCGTTACGCTCATGACAGAGCGGTCGTGATCGTTATGAAGTCACGGAGTGGGCAGATGTTGTGCGCATGACGACGGCTCGCCATTTCTCCCTGCTCGAGGTCATCCTACTGCATTCGTTCAACGAACTTCCCAGAGCAGATTTGATCTGGTCAGTCCATCGAGTAGGTGACCTCCCACGCGGTCTGTTGCCTTCCACCTTTCCCTGAATGACGAGGCGTTCGATGGACTGATTGCCACGCCGAGAGACGTGTCCAAAGAAAGTCAGGATGCGAGATTGTACTACAGAAAATAGACGCTGCTTGATGCCGAGTTCTTGAAGTATCGAAACGTTCGTACGAAAGTCGGTCCACGAAACCCCAAGCATCCTTCTCCAACACCACATTTCTAGAGCATCTATTTTCTGTCTTTCCACTTCTCGCAATGTCCACGTCTCAGCAGCGTATAAAAATATGGGGAAGATCAGTGTCCTCACGAGTCTGGATTTCGTGGTTTACTGGACTGGACTGTTTTATACTATATTACTCCAAAAATACCAGGTTTGGTTTCCACCCGGGCAATTTTAGGAAATTTTATATGCTCTTAACAGGATTGTACTAATGCCCGTTTACAATTGTGACTAGTTATCACTTTATATCAAGAAAAAGTCTATAAATTTATATTTTTATACAAAGAGTGATAAGCAATAAAAAGCATAATATCTTTAATTTATATAAAATTTAGGGCTTATCGAAACACCACTAGCAAATTAAATTAACCGTTCACTATATTAATTAAGGACAACTATACTAACCACTACTTACATATGTAAACAAGTAGCAACCGATTAACGTTCCGCTAATACGAACAGCCATCTTCATATATAAGAGAGAGGGTTTAATAGATCTAACACGTTGTTAACCAATTATCTGCAACTTTGTATATTGAAATAAACTAGATAACGAACATACGAGTGAGTCCAATAACATTGATATTGTGGCTTTTTCACATGGCGATGTGTTGGAAGTTAAAGACATTTGCAGAATTATACACAATAGCATAATCATGTCTTAACCGATGGACATCCACTGCTAGACAAAGGTCTCGCTTAGTAAATTCAACTGGGATCTTGACTCGCTTGTATCCAGCGGCTGCCGGTGACCCGCCTGATGTTATCGGTCCACCTGGTGGGGGGTGTGCCGACGCTGCGGTTTCCGGTGCGAGGCCGCCACTCTAGCACCTTTAGGTCCCAAAATTCATGCATGTGCCCTGTCAATTGCCACTTCAGCTTTGCAATTCGGTAGGCTACGTCAGTGACTTTAGTTCTCCTACGGATCTTCTCGTTTACTGATTTTATCAAGTAAAGAAACACCGAGTATAGCCATTTCCATTGCCCGCTGAGTGACTAGCGGCCATGTTTCGGAACCATATGTAATCTCTGGCAACACGCACTGTGCGAAAACCTTAGTCTTTAGGCACTGAGTAATTGTGGATGAAAAGATGTTCCGTAGTTTTCCGAACGCTGCCCACCCGAATTGGATACGGCCTCTTTTTCAAAGTTGATCTTACCTAATTGGATCGTGTGTCCCAGGTAGATGTACTCGTCTACAACTTCGAGTTGAGTTCTCAACGGTGACCGGGTAGGGCGAAATATGTATGTTCGACATGATTTTTGTCTTACCCATGTTTATTTTTAGACCCACCTGTTGAGACACTCTACAGAGGTCATCGAGCATTGTACTGAGATCTTCCAGAGTCACTACGACTATATCATCGGCTAATATATTCGAGAAACTAGGTAAGTTTTATTAGAAATAAATAATAGTAAACACTGTACTAAATCGTTTAGATAGAAATAATATGAGCCGATATAACTTTAATGGCTTATGCATCTGACGCTAACTGTACAGGCGAGCGGAAAGCAATTAGACGAACGAAACACGTAATGACTGACGCCGCCGTCGCCACATATTGCTACACGTACAGATAAACATCCATGCTATTATCATCTTTGATATATGGCTACTAGTTCGAAAGTTGCGTGTATATTTGAATGTTCAATGAATGCGAAGGGCTCGCGGGATGCTTGCGCTGGTTACGTGCTCGAGTATTTGGACGTAGCGGTTGATGACACTGCGAGAGTTGGAAATATATGAAAACTAAATTCAAAGCTTATTTGCGGCATCGGTGTGCTTGAGAGCTTTCGAAACTCAACGAGTATGCAGTTTTTCTAAAATCCCTTCGGTTTTTTGCTTGATTTGAACTTGGACTGTAACTAATAGTCAGGTTTACTTCTCCTAAAGGTTGCTTGGTAGAAATCAAGGCCGCCTTATTATGCTGTACTGTCATTTATTTGAAGTGCTCTTTTGTCAACATTTCCTGTGGTGTGGTGATTAACTAATTTTGCAAATTTGAACATGATTTATAGATTTTGTTACACATATATTTAGAGTAGACGAGAAAGAGGCGATCTCATAGAAGCTTACAAAATCATGAACGGTTTCTACAACGTGTCAGGGTTTGATGAAGTATTTTATAAAATGTTTAATCCCAAGCTAAGAGGTCACAATTTTAAACTCGGGTATAAGCGAGCATCATCAAACCCATTTAAGCACTTTCTCCACCAGTACACCAGTGGCACAAATTCCCTGAGAGTGTGGTGACTGTAAGATCGCTAAATCAGTTCAAGAATAGACTGGATAAGCTAGAAATGGCAAAAAGCTCATAACTGAATACACTAAAATCGATATAGGCGCATGAGCAAAAGCTGCGTAGCCTATTATACATAATATGTAATAATATAAACAACTTTGCGTTGTATGTTTTAATGTCATTTTTATAATTGTTATAAATTTTGTTAGTGCAAATTTAAACATCACTAAGCATAATTACATACAGACAGATAACAGACATATATATGTTATCCCTATTTTAATTCCCTCTCTCTCTCTCTCTCTCTATATATATATATATATATATATATATATAAACTCGTATGTATATATCTTGTTCCAACAATCAATCCTTAATAAAAGACTATACTGCTGGACTCCAGTTCAAATAACTTTGTCAAAACAAAGTTTTTCGAATAGTTATTCAATTTAAATTAAATCATTAATAGGTGTATTGTAGAAAAATTGTGCAGCTCTTTACATTGAAAGCTCACGAAAAAATGTTAATAACTCTTTCTAAGTAACGACTTCAAGAAATTCTTGCTAAATGGCGCTGGTAGATAAGTAGGAACTGACTTTTTTACAATTTATTTCGATGTAAAATTAAATGACCTTTGTATTGGATGAATACATTATAAAGCATTAAAAACAATCTAGGACAACTTGGCAAATGTTGGCGTGGGCGAAGTTAACGAGGGTTTTGTATGACAAAGCCCACTTGTCATGTCCCGCATGCCTTTACATTCGAGTGCATGTAATTGTTTCCCCCAAACACAAGCCTCCGGCCTTTTGTGATAGCATCACGCGATCTTCTTTGTATGATAACATGTTAAACGTTTATTTGCTTCAATAAATAAATAAAATACTTAAAATATCTTTTATCGTTCATAAGTATTACGGAATCCTTCTTTGTATAACAACACGTTAAACGTTTATATGCTTCCATAAATAAATAGAATATTACAAATCTGTTGACAGCCGTCTTGGTAGCCTATTGGATTGGGTAACTCTGATGAGTAGTTCAGTTAAATTTAATCAGAGACGCACTTTTACCTATGTGAGAATAATTATAAGCTTAATATTAAGCAAGCAAATGCCGTGGATTTTTGTGTGGAGTATTTTATGGGACGAAATCCAAAATCTCTTTTATTATCCAGTCCGATTTATCGTACATTTCATACAAAACTTTAAATATCGTATTTTTAAAAAATTATGTGATAATTAATTGTTAGTTGTTATGATTTATTAGCAAGAAACTTAAATTATATTATAAATCTAATGATACTTACAAAAAGTATATAGATTTCGTCTCTCGGACAAAATATAATTTCATTGTTTGAAAGATAATATAAAGCTGTAAAAACCGTAAGATTGATTGATTGTATAATATAGAATATACATTTATTCAACTAGAAATTGTGCCTTAGAACTATTTATATAAAAATAAATAAATAAATCCTTGACTAAGCTTTTTGTAGTTTTTTCTCAGAATTGAGCTCGATGTAATCCTCGTAAACTTATCTCAGTGATTCTTTAATATTATCATCATTGTGTTAGCGATCATGATTGTTATTTGTAGTTTCTATATCAGTGAAACGTTCACATGCACTACATCCGGTTTAACACAGTCCGGAAATTCTCCAATTTAAGAAGTCGTCGTTTTCACGATTACTGGCGATTTCTGAGTGGGGCGTTTGGTATAAGAGGGGTAGCACAGGGGAATGAAGCAATATTCGTATAGTGACAGTTCTTAGTTTGTATCAACGTTAGTATTGTGTTTTAAGTCATTCAAAGTATGTAATATAATAATGAAGAATAAGAGAATAGTATTACTTAACCTGTAAATTAGTGAGCGACTCTAAAAATTGGAAAATATATATGAAAAAAAAAACTACTCAATAAAGAATTGTAGCTTTGATTTGATGTAATTTACTAACAGTAATCATAGCTGAAATTGCATTGTAAGAACATTACATTTTAATTTCCTTTCATTTACGTGATTAAAGTGTAACAGCAGTTCAATCGTGTACAGGAGACATCTTTATTAAGCACTTGTAATTGCCTGTACCTCATTAGCAATTCCGATGTACTAACAACAAAGGTTTCAATTGTTTAATGAAACACAGGAATCACTTGACTTTCGTCAGGTCCCTTTTAATGGTACTTCAATTCCCTACACATTGCATATGTTATGTTTATCGACTATTTTATTGTAAATGTAAAAATAATAAAGAATAAAGATTTCTATAATGATGCATGACTCATTGTGTTTAAATTTTGTAATTATTTTACTGTATAAGACTATCGTTAAAACCTCGAATTTATTTTATCCATGTAACCTTTATTTTTTAATCGTCCACTTCAGCTCAAATACATTTTTTTTTATTATGTATTGAATGACAATTAATTTCAATGCTGGTTTAAACAGGAATTGGCTTCGATTTTGTTTTAAATTATTTTATTAGAATAGACTTACTGCCAAACAAAGAAGTTGTGTTCCAGTACGATGTAATTTAGAAGTGGTAAGATATCATCACTTGTAATTCGTCGCAATATATACTATAAACTTATTTTAGGGTGAAGAAGGTTTAGAGAGCATTTGTTGGGTCGAGCATAAGCATTTTTAATAAGATACCTAAATCACTGTTGGATTTGCCTCCAAATATCACAAAAAGCATACTATAATGATGAAGATTATTAAAACGACTTTTTTAACTTTATTCTAGTTGTACATGAAATCTAAACGCATTGTAACATATAAAAACTAGTTGAGTTTCTTGATGTTTCTTCTCGGTGCAATCAACTTTCCGAATTGGTGGTAGATTTTTTATCAGCGGACAGACCTAAAAGAGCTTTTTGAGCCTACTTGAATAAAGGATATTTTGGTTTGATATAGTCAAAAACTAACATATCCCATCGGACTATAAGAGTAAAGAAATAGAGTACACTATGGTTGCTCAACCGCAGTGGAGCAGCACGGTGGATCTATGGTCTAAAAGCTCTCTTTCTTATGAGTCACGAAGGCTGTACCTAGCACAGGTACGTCAACGGGAAGCTGCTTACCTTTCTTGATTATATACACTTAGAGTAAGCTATAATACAGTTTGAGATGGTAGGGAACTAACTTCGTTGAATGTACTTTACTCAATAGTCTCTCCAGAATATCGTATCGCAATGCAAAAACGTCCTTGGCGGGACGTATTTACTGATGGGGTAGTATCTAGCCCCTGTTGAAACCTCTCACCAGTCCTGACATAAATAAAAAATCTGAATTACTTTTACTAGGAATTGAATATGAGTTTTCCAAAACGTGTTTCGCTTCCTCTCTCTTTACAGCATCATGTTGAAACTTTAATATTAGGAAATCATTGTAAATTTTAAATGATTTCTACCCCTTTGTCTTTAGTAATGAAATTATCTTCTCTCACTTATCAATAGTTCAATTTTCACATTGAAATTGTTTGCGGTACGAATGATCTTTATTTAATCCCACTCTCAGTATTTTCAATATCAGTAACGATATTTATTAAATTTAATATTATCCTATAATGATTACATTACAGTCTGACAAAAATCCGCAATAAATTTACATCAAACAGGTTGAGTGTCGTTGTTCGTGCATTCATCTCTGGAATATATTATGAGTACATTTGTCACAATTTAAGTATCACATTACAAAACCGTATAATTTATACCACATAAGGCTTTGTAATATGGTATTCATTTCACAGTATTGTTAATATCTACTTGTCCTATATTCAATGTTAAGGAATGGTTTCAAGGTACTAAGGAATTTCAGATTATTAAATTGACCCGGCATTATACCGAAGATATCCCGGACGTCAGCCTGTACGAGATTAGTGTGGCTCTCAAACAGATGAAGAACAGCAAGGCACCTGGTGATGACGGAATCATAGCGGAACTCCTGGAGGCGGGTGGGAAACCCATTCTTAAAGTCCTTCAGCGAATGTTCAATTCCCTTATCCTATAAGGCACGGTGTATGGCTTAGGAGCGTGGTAGTTCTGTTCTTCAAGAAAAGTGACAACACCTTATTGAAGAACTATAGACCTATTGCGCTGCTAAGTCATGTCTATAAACTGCTCTTGAGGGTCATTACGAATCGTTTCGTTCGCAAGTTTGACGACTTCCAGCTCCCCGAATAAGCCGGTTTCCGCAAAGGCTTCAGTACCATAGACCACATCTTTACGCTGCGGCAAATTATACAAAAGATCGAGGAGTATAATCGGCCACTTTGGTTGGCGTTCGTGGACTATAAGAAAGTACATATATACAGTTCATACTACGAGTATATGCGAGGTGATATTGTAATACTCACATTAAAGTATATTTGATATCTGTTTTCTATATTAGTATATTACATACAATTTTGGAGAACCATCCAAGGTATTGGGTGGTTCTCCTGAAGTGTATGTATATCTTATTTTTCCCTTTTATTGACTTAACATAAAGGAGAGCAAACGTAGCGGTATTTACACTTCAAAATGATCTCTTTCAAATAATCTTCAGAGCAAAAATTACAGTAAATAAAAGGCGGTGTACGCTACAAAATATTTTTTTTTATTGCTGACAGATTAGCGCTTGTCTGTGATGTCACCTGACGGTAAGTGATGACACAGTCTAAGATGGAAGCGCGCTAATTTATTAAGACGCAATGTACCCCTTACGGTTTCTACACAGTATCGTACCGGAACACAAAACTCTGTTTGGCGGTACGATTTTGCTGGTAGGGTGGTAACTAGCTACATCCGAAGCCTCCCAGTCCAGACTCAGACAAATTAGAAAATACAATTTTCAAAATTTGTCCTACCGGGGATCGAACCCGGGACCTCCGCTAGCAAAGCGAATACTCGCACCACTGCGCCAGCGAGGCCGTCATTTTACCCTATTATGTAAAACTTACATAATATAACCGATACATTAATTAATTCATACACGAAT
The DNA here is from genome assembly GCA_015832385.1 of Elymnias hypermnestra. NCBI lineage: Eukaryota > Metazoa > Arthropoda > Insecta > Lepidoptera > Nymphalidae > Elymnias > Elymnias hypermnestra. The sequence continues at coordinate 648,020 of JACTOM010000068.1, read as the reverse complement.
AACATATAAACAATTATATTTTTACTGTAGATAAAGACAGAATAAAAATTTGTTTTTTTAATGACGATTCATATATTAACATAGAATTAATTATAGTTAAATTTAAAACAAGTTTTTTTTAATAGGCGAAATAAAAATACACAACTTTATAAACTAAATAAAACGAAATATACACATTACATAAGAGGAAAAGAAAAAATATAATTAAATCAAATAATAAGCCGCATCTAAATTGCTGCAGCATTACCTCTTTGGTTAGCTAAGCTAATACTTTGTCCCAGGTAAGCGCCAGCTAGGTTCATTTATGGCATCCAGCAACCTTTTACAGAGATGTTTATAGAATAATTTTGACCCCCCACGATCCTATGGTTTCCTCGCTACATGTGATTTTGTGTAATAGATTTCTGCATTTTTTTTATTTCGTCTTTGGTCGCCACAATGCAAGCCAACGCTGAAGATAATAGATTCTATTATTCTAATTCAGATAAAATTTGCTTATACAAATAATATTTTATTTAAATTTCATTTGGAGGGCTTATTTTTTCAGTCACTTTGATCCAGGATTATTTTAGCACGGGGAAGTAGAGAGAGTCGCCATCTCGCTTCTTAGTGGTGACTTCTGAGTAACAGATGCTGAGTCCCTTGATCAACGGAGATCTTACCCGCAAGATGGCTGGAGGCTTACCAGGTACTCCAGGCAAGCCATCTCTAGAGAAGGAGTCGGTTCGCTTCAGGACCCGGTTGAGCTGATCATCGCTGTTAGGGTTGTGATTATATCAATGGCGTTCTCGTAACTTCGACATCCACTGATGTAGAAGCACTGTTAGTTTTAGCCGGTATGAAGACAGCAAATCTCGAATGCCCTCCCATGGTGTTTCAGGTATCCACGAGGGTTTCTGAGCATCAAAAAAAGACTAGACATCCAGTAGACGTCCCGTACGGTAACATCGGTGACATGCTGGGTGCTCCAGGCATGCCACTGTTTGGAAAGAGAAGGGCTCTGGAACTCATAAGGTTTCGCTGGTAAAGATAATGGAAGAGACCTCTGACCAGTGTTTCCGTGACCTCACCGAGCGAAGTTTTAGCCAGTAGAAATCTAGCGATACCCAAAACACTGCCTCGTGGTGTTGTGGGTATCTATGACGATTTTACAGCGACAATGAAGGATTCCTTTAGTATATATGTTTATCTATTAGACTATCATGTACAAAAGCAACTTACAAATCTTACAATATGTGGAGAATCATAAAACACACTGCCTTACTCGGAAAGCGATTTTATATTTGAGGTGAACACAAAACGCCGACTCTGGGATTCTTCCGGCGAACCGGCTGACTTTTTTATTGTTTCATAAATATACCATAATAAATGGATATCCACTTTTTTCAAAATAAAGGCAATGAAGTGTAGGTTTATACTTACTTAATAATGTTTTATGTTTTGTGTTCATAAAAGCGTATTTCAGAGTTAAAAATTTGTTTTATTGTCTCGTGTAGTTGTAATGATCCCTTGTTGCGTGACTTCAGAGATGAGATGTTAAAGCTGTATATTCGCACATTCGATATGAAATTTGGCAAATTTATTTCTTTCCTGAGGTAGATACTTACAAGGAACATGTTTCTCTCTGAATTGGTATCTACGAAAGTGACACTGCGGAGAATTACTAGGATTTAAATAAATCTATGAGTGAACAATCAAATATGCTTTAAAACTATGATATACAATACATTAATATTATCAAGTTTGTAGAAAAACTGCGGTACAAGAACTGGTCACGAATTCGAAGTTGTTTACTGGTTTGGGTTAGATTGTTTCATGACTTACAATATTATTTAGGTAAAGGTAAGATAAATTCAAAGTACCAAAACCATTATTCGAGTTTATATTTCAATCATCAAAAAGATAAATAGTGACGATGTAGATTTATGAGACACATAATTGATCTTTTCATTAGCTTAAACATTCAGTATTTATAAGCTATTGTATTATATCACATGATTTCAATCATCACCTCGCAATTATTACGAATAATATATTAATAAAAATATTGTAAACATTTTCAGATTAAACTAAACTAAAAAAGTCAGACGGATTTAAAGCAGTTTGTGTTTGTGACAGTCCATTTGAATTTAATCTATTCAACCACATTTGGTGGTGAGCCAGCGCTATTAGACTGCCATCGTATCTAAGTTATTCAAATAGTTTCAGAAATGATACATTAAAATTTTAGTTGCGAATTTCTATTTCATTTTATTTTATTGCTGATAGGTTAGCGCTTGACTGTGATCACATCTGATGGTAAGTTATGATACAATCTAAGTTGGAAGCGCGCTTACCTGTGAAGAGACAATCTACCTCTTGAGGTTTCTACATAGGCTACGGCCGAACCCTACCAGTTCAAACTCAGGCGAATTAGAATATTCAATTTCATAAATTTGCCCTACCAGGGATCGAAATCGGAGCCTCTGCTCCTGCAAGTATTCGCACTACTGTGCCAGCGAGGCCGTCAATGTACTAACATAAATCAATTTTTTTAATAACATTTCACAAATTTTTGTTTTAGAGTTACTTAAGGAATTATATAACCATAATGTTGTTAAATACAGGCTCAGCAAGTTTTTATTGCAAATACGACATCAGTCGTCATCGTCGTCGCTTCAACCGATAGAAGTCCACTGCTGGACATAGGTCTCACGTAATGACGTCCACAAGACCCGATCTTGCGCCGCCTGGCTCCATCGGCTACCGGCGACCCTCTATATATCATCGGTCCACCTTGTGGGGGGTCTGCCTACACTGCGCCGTCCATTGCGGGGTCGCCACTCCAGCACCTTCGGCCCCCAAAGTCCATCGGTCTTCCGGACTAAGTGCCCCGCCCGAACTGGCAATCCGGTTCAGGTTCGCGATTCGTAGGACTATGTCGGTGACTCTGGTTCTACTACGGATCTCATTAGTGCTTATATCTAATATATAAAATTTCCCTGTGACAATGTTGGTTATCGTACTCCTGCGAAACGGCTTTACCGAATTGTACCAAATTTTATATGCGTATTCAGTAGGTCTGAGAATCGGCTACTATCTATTTTTCTTACCCCTAAATGATAAGAATTGTTTACCCTTAAAATTTTTTTTAATTTTTGGACGTAATTTGTTGTTTTTATTTTTTGTAATGCAGCATACAAAAATACAAACAATCCTAAATATTTACCTTTCTATCATGAACCCCTATTTTTTAATAGCGATAAAAGTAATTATATGGCAAAACAATGTTTGCTGGGTCAGCTAGTATTTTATATAATTAGCGTATATTACTATTCTTACATCAAGTACTAAACCTGTGTCAATTGTATATTAATAATAAAAAATAAGGCATAGGTAATTAAAATGCGATAGACAAAAAGATATATTATAGAATTTCCTTATACACTTAATTTTGAAGCTACTAATGCTACACCCGGGAATACAATGACCTCTATGACACTCTGGACTTGTAAAGCAATTGTTTATTGTTTGTAATCTTTACGCCCAAATAAAATCTATTACTACTATTATTCAAGTATTTGTTGGATTTAAAAGAGAAGCCGTGGGCGGACATCAGAAGGAAACAGATTGTGAGGGAAGTAGTATATTAATTAGAAATTAATTAACTTGGGAAATTAAAGGCAATATTAATTAAGCTTGAATACGACACTAATTAACAACACAATGCAATTGATAAATGTAATGAGTTTGCCTATATGATAATGGCAGAAGTCAAGTGAATTTATTTTAGCAGTACTGGTTATCAAAAAGACGACGGTCCATGCCCTGATGCAGTCAATAAGAACTGCGTACCGAATCCCCTTTTTTTTCGAAATGTGTAGTTGCTGTTAGACCTACTGGCTTTGACAGCGTAACCAAGAGGGCGAGCGCAGAAGCTCCGCCGAGGGGTGGGCCCGTTGAAGGGCCCTGCTGCGTCGTGGGGGAAACGTTGCTCTCAGGCCGCCTCCTGCGAAGCTCGGACCAAGGCTTAGAGCAACATTTGCTGCTGCTGAAAAGAAAAATCAGACAGATGCTTAGTCTTGACGCCCATGGGTCCGCGACATGGGTGCGTCAGATATCGGGGACCTCATCTTCGCCGGCGAAGACGCTGTGTGTGTGTGTGTCGCCGGCGAAGCCGCTATGTGTGTATGTCGCCGGCGAAGACGCTGTGCATGTGTAACCGCGTACCGAATCCGCGATCTCGGCTACCTTTATAGCACCCCTAGTGCCGTCTCGGATCGTGTCGGTTGCCGAACCAACATGATCCGATATTGCCGTCTCTTTCTATTTAACTATCCAATTGGTTTAGGAACATTTCAGGAACATCTACTTCCGCTATATATAAGTATTAGCTGAACCCGCGACTTCGTGCGTGGAATGGTTTTGGGGAAGAATTTTTATTAATTTAGACAAATTGTTTTACAAGTAAGAAACATGTAAATTTGATTTTTTTTAATAACTCCCCCGCAACCCTCCTTAGTAGCAGTAGTAGCAGACCATTAACGTCCCACTGTTGGGCACACTTCGAGGAGCAAAGGTTTTTAGAGCATAGACTCACCACGCTGCTCCACTGCGGATTCGCAGGCATAGTACCCAAGTGACTCTCTATTCCTTCACTCTCATAGTCCCATGTGACGGGAATCCGACACAATCGGAGAGAGATCAGGCGCAGGACCGAAGGCTTAACGTGCTCCCCGAGGCACGGGGGTGGATCACACCGCCAACTTCCCTACTTCGGGCAAATATTGAGACAATCTTAATAGAAAACTCAATATCGATTTTGAACTGGCCCAACCCGGGACTTGAACCCAGGACTGTAGTCGAATATGCTAACCACTAGACCAATGTGGCCACTTGCGGGTAGAATTTCTGCTGACCTCTACTTGTCAAAAAGAATATTCCAACCTGAGTTACATTAAAATATGAGCGACTCTACCTTTTTGAAATGTTAATAAATTGTATTAATTATTCCAAAGAAATATACACAAAATGGTCATTTACACAATTATTTATAAGGTAATTTAAAGAAATATACACTATGTGGAATATATGGATATTGACAGAATATGTTCTGTCGTAACTGTGGATTGGACAAAGTCTGTCGATTCATCTAGTACATAATATTTATGATATCTTAAACTTATAGCAGTATATGAGAAACAATGGTATAGATAATATTACAACATCACGGCTTAAGTTTGTGCGATTGTGTCTTGCGTTATTCAGCGATACTGTCTAGTGCTTTCGCATCCGCCGGCGTCTAAAGCTTGACTGTATTGTTTCACTTAAACCCATTGTTATCACATATTTATTTAATCTACTAGATGACCTGATAAACTTCTTATCATCAACATCTATTCACATTTATATAAGGACTCTTTAATTCAAAGATATTGAATGAGAGTGAGTGGTCAAGTTCGGTTATATAAATTTTTAAGCTCGTCTTTATAAAGTCTTCATTTCTGTCACGTATCAAGCAGTTACCACTTTCTTTAAGGAACTTGATTCAAAGTTTAGTTGCAATATAAATTTTAGGCACCTTACTCGACAACCAATAAATAAATCGGTTCTTTTATATGTAGAATACTAGCAGACCCGACAGACTACGTTCTGTCAAAAAGATTTGGAATGTGGTAGATTTCAATTTTCTGAATGTTTTTCGAAACGAAATTACAGCTGTACTAATGATCTATAACTCGTACATTTTGTGACTATTCAATTGATTTTGAACTTTGCTCAGCGGTAATAAAGTACAAATTGACTCTTGCTTAGTCAACAGTGTGTACTTAATTTAATATGAACTTTATTTAATAGCAATAAAGGTCAAATTGACTCAACATTTTAGTTTTTTAAACATTTGTATGGGAAACAGAAAAGGGCTGGTTTTTTAGGGTTTTCTTCTGTAATTATTCGAACTTTTCTCGCCCTAAAAACCATCTTTGGACTTCAACGAACATTAAAAAAAGAGTTGTCAAAATTGACCCAGGCGTTGTTGAGTTATGCACTTACCAACACATTTTGCGATTCATTTTTATATTATAAGATAAAAATGGTGGATGTGTTGTCGATTCGAAAACCTTGTTAATACGCTCTCTTTTTTGAGGGCCACAAGTTTATAGCACCTACAGGACAAATATGAAATGTATAATATTGTGAAATGATAGAAACATTGTGTATGAGAAAAAGAAAATGTTGATTTTACTATTTTCCTCGCAATTTTCCATATTTTATTACCGTTTAAACTTTCTTTGAACCTTCACAAATATTTGAAGATCAAAATTAGTCAAATCATTCCATTCGTAATCGAGTTTTAGCCAGACTAACGAATAGCAATTCATTTTATATATACAGAAACATAGCAAAATTTGTTAACTGACCTTTATAATCATTGAAGTTAGAAATGTGAAATTTGAGCAATGGTTTCTTTTAATTATATAGAAATTCGTAAAATACTGTCTAAATTAAATTGTATATCAATGGTTCCAATGATGTTTTTTCTTCTCTTAAGGAACTACTCAAGAAGATTAAAAATTTCATTTTTTACTTTTAAAGTAACACCAAATTTTTATACTAAATTTGCACATAAACTTGTGTTTACATTTGTAATATTTCTAAAACACGCAGAGATCTTTGATCTATATTAGTAGCTTATTTTGACGAAACTTTAACTGCGAAGTAGCTAATGTTTTAAAGAACAATATATAAAGGATTAAGACTTTTTTTCTCCACACTTTAAATTCATCAAAAAACAACGAATACACTTGTAACATCTTGATGCGTTTGTAGCTTTTTTTAATGATTAACTTTTGAAATGGGACCCTATATTTTAAATATTAAATTTTGATCCAGAGTTTTTCCAAATTTTCAACAACAAGAAAACAAAAGATCAAAGTTTTGAGCTTTCTTGTATTAAAAGTAAACAAAATGTAATTACATTCGGAATAAAGCGATCATTTAAATTTTCCGAGAATAATAAATTGCCTAAATCTTAAAAATAATGGAAGATTAAGACAAACGACTTTAATATCGGCCAGGTGTAACGTGCAGCTGTTAAGGTTTGTAATGTCTAATGAAATATCGTGGTTATTACGCTGGGTAAATGTCCAGCCTTTTATATACGAATGTAGATGACCTTTTTGTTTATTTTTTCTTTGGAATTATAAATATAATTTATTTATATTTCAAAAACTATAAAGTAGCTCATATTTTAATGTAACTTAGGTCTTAGGCAATCTAACTCAAGATTAGATTCTTTGAAGCGCAAAACCTACCCTTTTATTTAAAATAATATTATTTAAAAAGTATTTATTTATATTTTTTATATATACTAGATATATATAATAATAATAATAGACTTAATTTGGATGTAAACATTACAAACAATTAAAAACTCTCTGGACTCGTAAAGAAGGCTTGCGTCTTAGAGGTCATTGTATTCTCAGAAGTAACATCAGTAGCTTCAAAATTAAGTTCATGATGATAATTTGTAATATATTTTTGTGTCAATCGCTGTTTAATTACATCTTGCTTCATTTTTTTATTACTAATAAACAATTCACACAGGTTTGGAACTTCTTGTAAGTACAATAGTAAGATTAAGACTTAGATAAATGAATTTATATTATTCGCTAATGAAAGTACGTAATCAAAAACTACTAATCCTCTTAATATCGTCTTTATTAGACTGTGGTGTTCGTTAAACAAAGCACTATTAAGTCGCGTAAAGCCGGCTCAGCTAAGACGTAGTATTTTCACATCAAGCGCTAATGAAATCTCGCCTCCATCGTGGCATAACTCCATTGCTATTATTTTCTTGAAAGTCCCAGTATTTCGTTAATTACTTATGTTATGATTCAAACTTTCTCTTTATAGTGTAATATAAATAACTATATAGATAGTATGCTTTATCGAACACCACAAAAGGAAAGAAAGAAGAATAGAATGATTTAACCTTAGAAGAATATTTTTGCTATTACGTTANGAATAAAGCGATCATTTAAATTTTCCGAGAATAATAAATTGCCTAAATCTTAAAAATAATGGAAGATTAAGACAAACGACTTTAATATCGGCCAGGTGTAACGTGCAGCTGTTAAGGTTTGTAATGTCTAATGAAATATCGTGGTTATTACGCTGGGTAAATGTCCAGCCTTTTATATACGAATGTAAATGACCTTTTTGTTAATTTTTTCTTTGGAATTATAAATATAATTTATTTATATTTCAAAAACGATAAAGTAGCTCATAATTTAATATAACTTAGGTCTTAGGCGATCTAAATCAAGATTAGATTCTTTGAAGCGCAAAACCTACCCTTTTATCTAAAATAATATTCGTTAAAAAGTATTTATTTATATTCCTTATATATACTAGAAAAATAATAATAGACTTAATTTGGGTGTAAACATTACAATCAATTAAAACTCTCTGGACTCGTAAAGCAGGCTCGCGTCTTAGAGGTCATTATATTCTCAGAAGTGACATCAGTAGCTTCAAAATTAAGTTCATGATGATAATTTGTAATATATTTTTGTGTCAATCGCTGTTTAATGACATCTTGCTTCTTTTTTTATTATTAATAAACAATTTACACAGGTTTGGAACTTGTTGTGAGCAGAATAGTAAGATTAATACTTAAATAAATTAATTTATATTATTCGCTAATGAAAGTACGTAATCAAAAACTACTAATCCTCTTAATATCGTCTTTATTAGACTGTGGTGTTCGTTAAACAAAGCACTATTAAGTCGCGTAAAGCCGGCTCAGCTAAGACGTAGTATTTTCACATCAAGCGCTAATGAAATCTCGCCTCCATTGTGGCATAACTCCATTGCTATTATTTTCTTGAAAGTCCCAGTATTTCGTTAATTACTTATGTTAAGATTGAAATTTTCTCTTTATAGTGTAGTGTAGTGTAATATAAATAACTATATAGAAAATATGCTTTATTGAACACCACAAAAGGAAAGAAAGAAGAATAAAATGATTTATAACTGATGATGATTTATACACTTTAGAAGTTTTAGTGTGTTTTGGGCCGTCTTTTTGCTATTACATAGAATATATACAGTACAATTTATACAGTACAATTTAAACTTAATATTCAGGTATCTATTGACTCATCACGATATCTCTGGAACCATAAGGCGTAGAGACTTGGAATTAGATAGGAATATTTCTTTTGCTGAGTAGAGGTCTCAGCTAAGAACGGATTTTACGAAACTCCACCAGCAAGAGCGGTTGCAGGGGTGTTGCTATTGACTCATCACATAAGATGTAGAGACATGAAATTTCGTACGAATATTCCTTTTGCCGAGTAAAGGTCAGCTATGAACGGATTTTACGAATTTCCACCCATAAGGGGGATTCGGGAGTGCTATATGTATGTTTCTTATTTCCAAAACAATTTACTTAAATTAATGAAAATGCTATCCACAAAACATTTCACGAAGACGAAGTCGTAGGTTCAGGTAGTATATATACAAGAGATATCCAGGTATCTATTGACTCATCACGATATCTCTGGAACCATAAGTCGTGGAGACTTGAAATTTGGTAGGAATATTCCTTTTGCTGAGTACAGGACATGTTTCTTATTTGTAAAACATATTGCCTAAATTAATGAAATTGCTATCCAAAAAACAGTCCACGCAGGCGAAGTCGCGGGTTCAGCTAATTTACATATAAACCAAACAAAAAACTACATAAATGTTTATATATGTATATGTTTAATCAAGTTAATGTTATTTCTTTGATGAAGGTTTCACTTCTCTTGTATTACTTTACCAGCAAAGATATGACGCCAATCAAAGTAAATTGTGTGTAAAGTTATAAAGTCTTTTCATGTTAGTACGATAAAGGCTCTCCGACCCCCAAGTGTCAAAAAAGTACCCGCGATCCGAACAGGGGTATCGAAAGACCCCAGTTTATTTGTAACGAAATCAAGATTTTGCGCAGTTGCGTATCGAATGCGTAATTTGGGTTTTTTTGTTAGATTAAATAGTATTTCTAAACGATTTCCATAAGAAAAATAAAAAACGAGAAAAGGTTTCTTTATAATGCTTTCATGATTATAAAAAAAAGAATAAAGTAATTCTTGCAATAATTAAGTTATAAAAATAAAACTCATGCATGGGGGATTTCAAATCCCCCGCTTCGGACCGGTTAGGTAAGACTGTGTCTACACTTACATTCACATGAAGAGCTGATATGCAAGCAAAAAATATTGAATACATATAAGCTTCTGATATATATTACATATATTATATACTAGCTGAACCTGTTACTGCGTCTGCGTGTAATGTTTTTGGGTAGCATTTTTTAATTAATATAAAATCCGTTTTTAGGTGACCTCTACTCTCTCGGCAAAAGGAATATTCCTACCAAATTTCAAGTCTCCACACGTTATGGAGATATCATGATGAATCAATGGATACCTGGATATAGATAACAGACTTAACAATGTCACAATGAACTTTGTAATAAAGTTTTTCATTTAATAACAATAATTTAAAATGTACATCGCTTTTGCTCGCGTTCTTATTTTTGTTATAAAAAAGGAAGGTGAATAAACCTATAAATATTATTGAAATTGATTTAATCTGTGCTTGGAAATCAAAAACTAATTTAATATTCTGAATAGCGGGTTAATTAAAAAGCCAAGCCGCAATAAACAATATAAAATATTTCATTAAACACTGCCCGCTTTAACAGCTGAGCTAGGGCGATATTAAAAACGTTTGTCTTAACCTTCCATTACTTCTAAGCCCCGCAACCTTTAATATTACTTGGAAATAAAAAGGTGCAAAATTCAAATGAATTCGCCCTAACATTACCCTAAAATCTTGCTTCGTAAGTTTTATTTTCTTAAATGGTTATCTTTTTGTTTATGTGTAAGGTAACCTAAGTAGCACATTAACGTCCCACTGCTGGACACAGGACTCCACATTCATAGGAGAGAGAGTTCTTTGAACTAGCAGGCTATACATACCTCAGAATTACTTCCGGGATATGTAGGTTCGTCACGATGTTTTCCTTTTACTGAAAAGTACAGTGATAGACTGGAAAGAGAAATCAAGCACGCACGTTTCCTTTTGATAAAGGGTGCTTTAATTCGGGCTCGCGATTTCTCTAGACGTGAATCCATGGTGTTCACCACAAGGTCATCATGGCTTTTTATATATTCGACCAAAATTCAGTGATTTGAAACTATTACAATATAATAACAGCAGATACCTAATGCCATCCATACTTGTTATTCTGGTGTTACTTACACATTTCAAATCACTAACTATTTTTAGCGAAAATTCCATAGTCTAACGTTTTCTTTATATTTATATATTACTTAACCGAATATATTTATATGACTGAACTTCTAAACGTTTTTTTGCCTTGATTTTGACGATTTTTTGCGTATACAGGGAGATTTTAGAACAGTTTAGACTATTAGATTTTCCCATATTTATACGGTATCAGGAATTACACTGGTGACTCCGACAACAACAAACTCCTAAAATCAAATAATTGCAAATATGTTGTATATATACAGTAACAAATTTCAGCGAAGACAATTTAAATACTCAGAGTTACTATTAATTTGTATTTAATTATCACAGTATTACACTAGTTAAAATTTTAGCAGATAACAATAGACAAGCCTCCTGTCTGGCTACATTCCCCTTTTTAACAACCCAGTGCCCCTATTCTTTCTTCGTCAAAACGCCACGAACAACTCTACCAGAACGCCTCTCATCGGCAGCCATCGCCTTTCGCGGGAAGTCTGCGCGTCGTAGACAATAAACCCACATGTTACAGTATTATACTCATATTTATAACTATATTTATTTGCATATGTTTGTATTGTACTTTTTGCACGTTACCTAATTTATTCGTAATAAAACTACCCTAATAATAAGGAACCTGGCAGAAATCGCTACTTTGCGATAAGGCCGCCTACTTGCAGCATTAGAATAAGTTGATGTATATATTTCTTGTATAGTCTATGTACAATTCTCCATCTCTCTAATTTATGGTTGTGCAAATTAATCCCATGCATCTATTTGATTTATTTCTACGTCATAATGAAAGCGTATCTTTCTAATGAGGCTCTCCTAATGAACTGTCGATGCAGACGTTCAGTACTTGATATATTCTGTTTCATGAACCGTACTAGTTGATAAAATGATGAATTGTACATAATAATTATGGTTGCGTTTGAAGTATATACATGAAAATGTCGAGGTTGGGAATCAAAAACGTAGTAAGCCGCAAATCCAAAATTGATAATCACTCTGAAAAACTTTTTATAAAAACCAAATCTATCGACTACTGTTTTTAGACAGTATTATTATTGTTAAACAGATTGACTTAAGTCTAGCTGATACTTTCAAAGACCAGATCTCATATCGCTAAATGGAAAAAATAAAACAATATTAATTAAAAAAAGTATCTGCAACGATTCATTCATATGCGAAGGAAGTAGATCATATTGCACCTTCATTTACACCCCGTAAATTAAATTAAGACAATTCCTTTAAATTTGTTGCATAAAATTTAATTAAAGTATATCTCGGGAATATTATATAAGTATATTATAACACTCAACTCAATAAGAAACATATGTAATACAGTTATTTTTATTTACAAAATAACGAAACTAAAGCATAAGCCAATGTTTTTTCTCGACTTTCCCCGGTAGAATCAACTTTTGAATTTATCACTGTTTTTAAAATATGTAATGTCTAAGGACAAACATATACAGAAAGTTAGAAAGCTTCAAATAAGACAGATGTTAGGAACTCGAAAAATAAAATGACGAAAACCCATTACTCAAGAAGTGTTGAACGGCAAACGCTTTGCAGATCATTAGCTTCGTTAAACTTTTGAGTTAATTAAAGTTGGCAAATGGCCGCCGAATCCATTTCGACTTTAAATGTTTTTTTGATGATAATATCTATTAACATTATAATTGCGAAAATATTTTTTTTTATGTAATAATTTTGATGTGTTTCGGTATATAGTAATACGAAACTTCGAAAGGTGAAATAGACAATAAGAAATTTATGAAAATCGGTAAAATTTGATTATAAAAAAGTTAGAAGTGTAACAACATGCATGCGTGCAGCGACATGCATACGAAGTACACATGTCAGAAGTGAAATTACTTTGGCAAACGAATTTTTAAGTCTTCTTTATATTTGTACGAATCTAAAACGTTAGATTTCCAAGACTTTAGAGGGAAGAAAAAAGGAAGATATGTCAGGAATTTTATGAATTTAATTGTCACTGCATCATTGGTCTAGTGGTTAGTATGTTCGACTACAGACATGAGGTCCTGGGTTGGAGTCCCAGGTCGGGCCAATTCAAAAATCAATATTGAGTTTTCTATTAAAATTTTCTCAATTTTTGCCCGAAGTTGGGAAGATGGCGGTGTAATCCACCCCCGTGCCTCGGAGAGCACGTTAAGCCGTCGGTCCTGCGCCTGATCTCTCTCCGGTCGTGTCGGATTGCCGTCACATCGAACTATGAGAGTGAAGGAATAGAGAGTGCACTTGTGTACTATGCCTGCCTGTAATGAAATCTTTCAGTATAAATTTCACCAACTTCAATTTCAATTTACTTGAATCTTTGCATATTAATGACCGATGAAGATATAGTCATTTATTTACTGGTATCACTAAATTGGATTACTCTGCGAACAACTCAGGATGAAAATAGAAGTATGATTCTTTATTACATACTTTTTTAAACTATTGAAACCATGTATATACATCACATTCTAATCTCTCACGTATCGTGTCGGACTCCCGTCACATTAGATAAGAGTGAAGGAATAGAGAGTGCACTTGTGTACCATGCCTGCCAATCCACAGTGGAGCAGCGTGGTGGGTCCGTGCTCTAAAAACCCTCGCTCCTCGGAGTGAGGAGGCCTGTGCCCAGCAGTGGGACGTTAATGGGCTGCTACTTAATTGTCACTAAAATATTAAGTGTCGAAATTTAATATAAATAATACCAAACGATAAGACCGCCTCTCGTACTCTGCCTTTTTATAATAGACATGTATTAGTTTTCTTTTATAACATTGTGGTATAAAAAAGGAATAAAATAAATAAGCGGAGTTTTTAATGACCTTTCTCCGTACAAATTTATTGTGATATACAAATAACTTTACTTTACTATCTTATTATATAGGCATTAATTATACACACAAGTCATTATTAAATATCTTCCCTTTTAAACAAGCAACTTCACGTTTTGCTATTGCTGATAGGTTACGCGCTCGACCACTTAGATGTAGTCTTTGATGGTAGCTCGCTAACCTGACAAGAGGCAAATTATCTTTTATGGTTTCTATACAGTTTTGTACAAAAACATAAATATCTTGCTTGGCAGTACGTCTTTGCTGGTAATAACAAGGCACGACTGAAGCCTCCCACAACTTTAGACCCAGAAAAATTTAAAAATGCAATTTTATCGCTCTACCGGGGTTCGAATCCGTTATCTCTGCTACCTAAGCGAGTATTTGCACTACTGCACCAGCGAAACCATCCCAATAAAGGGATAAAATATCTAAAACTATATGAAGTGAAACTTCTTTAGACGCGTGAGGGTAAATTTTTTTACGGAGGAAACGCGTGATTAGCGTCACGAAGATGTGCAGCGTTTCTTACGCTAATTCTTTTGAACATTAGGTAGTTCTAATATATACAAATAACATGTGGCATTTTATTCGTTACTCGTGATTTAACAATTTAATCTACAATTTTTCATAAAATATTAATTGTAATTTTCGACACTTTTAATATTTTAATGACAATTAAATTCCAAACACATCTTCTTCCCCCCCCCCCTCTAAGTCTCGGAAATCTAAAGTTTTTTACAAACAAGATTTTAAAATGAGTTTGCCGAAGAGGTTTCAAATTTTTTTTGACTTAAACATTTAAAGATTATCTTGAAAATATGTTTTTCCATTTTTACTTTTTTTATAGTATAGCAATAAAATCTAGAGAAACATCACATTCGTAACAATTATTTATTAACTTCTCCTACATAGTTATTCTATAATAGATAATTGACGTAATATATTGTAAAATAACAGCAATATTTTCCATAAAACAATTTTATTAAACGAAGAACTTTCAAGTGTCTCGTTAATCTGAATAAATGGAAAAGTGGAAATGCAGGAAAATCTTTCCGAGTAGTGTAGTTTTGCTGCGTGTGTGAAACATTTTAAGCGCAAGCTTTCTTCTACGTACTATATCAAACAAATCCAAGGTTTATTTAATAAAACTTATAGTTTCATACAAGCAGGTGCTTTTTATAGTCAGAATATAGATATTGAATTTATATTTCAAGCTTATATATAAGTTTTAGAGAGTAATATGTGACATATTAACATGAATACGACGTAGATCTACTACGCGATTATACTTATATTTAATTTTTTTTATCTAGGTAGGTTTTACTACTTTAATTATTCTTAGATTATATTACAGGATGAAGGATCATAGATTCTTAGGACAGGGCCGAGAGACTTATAACTTCATAGTTTAAGTCGTCTTATAATATCAAAATATTGTTCTTTAATAAAATACTTTTTAGAAGTAATCTAAAAGCCCACTTGTTATTTTTATAGTTTGAATCGGCACAATCAAGAAACCCAACTAAATAAAAAAAATTGTCTTGAGATTCGTCGTCGCTTCAACCGATGGACGTCCACTGCTGGACATAGTCTCACGAAATGATGCCCACAAGACCCGATCTTGTGCCGCCTGGCTCCAGCGGCTACCTGCGATCCTCCTTNTACCATCCGGGTCACTAGAGTGGAATGCAGTTAGGGAACCTCTAGTGATCTCACTCATGGATGGGGAGGGATCCGCTGGGTTTTAGTGGGTATTCTGTTATCAGTGAGTCCCACACTCCCGATGGAATTAAGCTTTCATTGGGGTGCGTAAAGGCATTTCCCAGCGCAAAAAAAAGGTAGGTTTTACTACTTTAATTATTCTTAGATTATATTACAGGATGAATGATTATATATTCTTAGGACAGGGCCGAAGAGACTCATAACTTTATAGTTTAAGTCGTCTTATAATATCAAAATATTGTTCTTTAATAAAATATTTTTTAGAAGTAATCTATAAGCCCACTTGTTATTTTTATTGTTCGAATCGGCACAATCGAGAAACCCAACTGAATACAAAAAATTGTCTTGATATTAATTAAGTCTTTTTATGAAGAATATTTAAATCAAATATAACTCTAGAATTTAATTCAGTTTTTGAGAAGCGATTGATGTTGAAAGTTTCAGTTACCAACTAGCACTTCACTCTACTGGTCATTAGTTTCATTGTAGTTGTAAAGTTAATTAAAAGTTCTCACTTGGCGGACGGAACTCGGATTTACACTGTTTTGTTTTAATAGAAATTATATCGTCCAGCTAAATTAACCCAGGTCGGAATTACTGAATTATGGTATAATTTTTCATCCAAGTAGTTATTTCTCTATCATAATGAAGTGCGAAATATAATAATCGGTTAAAAGTTTTTTATATCAATTCGATTGCGAGACTGTTGCGGCGCTAAAGGAGGCGCTTGAGAGGGGGGAGCAGGGCGTTCTTCCAGATTCCTACCCTCTAGTGCAGGTGCTGACCGAGCATGGTTGCTTCGGCAAGTTGTTGTTGGTCGGAAGGGACTTCTCTTTGGAGAGCATAATCGATATGATGCTAACAAGTGAGTTTGGATGGAGAGCGGTTGCCTTCTTTTGCGAGACCGTTATCTCGCTAAAGGAAGCAAATGACAGGCAAAGGGAGGTTGTGGCTAATGCCCTCGAAGCCGCAAATTTGGCCTTCCTCCGACAGCCTTGAACCTTGGCTAGGCTTTATTTGGGTGTCCTATTTCAGGATGACGTGAGATCGCTGGGTTTTAGTACAATTCCTGTCTCGTCAGCGAGTCTTACACTCTCATCTTTCTGCTCAGTGTGCGTAAAAGCATTACCTAGCGAAAAAAATGGTGATGCAGTCGAAGATTTAAGTGTGCTTATACGAGGAAATGTACTTATCATGATCTCTACACAGGATTGCAACGGGACCTTTCAGTACGTAACAACACTGTACGGTCTGTGCTCTAAAAAACCCTCTGTGATGTGAGTGAGGAGGCCTGTGCCCAGCAGTAGGACGTTAATGGGCTTCTACTTACCTTAAGCGCTTGTTACTAATCGCACTTGGTAAATGATGGTAAATGATGATATTGGCTAAGATGGAATTGTGTTGAATTGTTCTACATAGCATCGTGCTAGAGCGTATTTCTTGTGATGTGGTGATAATTGGCCATCGTGGAAGCCTCTTACACGTCCAGACCCAGACTCATTCGAAAATACAATATATCAATAAAATTTGCTCTGTAGGAAATCTAACCTTTGCATACGAATCAAGTACTCACAGATATCAGATCGTTATATGTTATTCTAAAATACACAGCAAATTTAAATTACGTTTCCATATCAACATTGTTTATAGAACGGAGTAATAACATTACATAAAGCGAAATATCCGCAAAATCTGAACATATATTGAGAAACATATGTGATATTGTTAATATCAAAACACTTGCGAACTCATCAGACAGAAAACATAAAAGAGAAGGCTTAAAACACACATTGTGGAGCGCGACTCGTGCGGTTGTTCGCGAGCTAAATTAATCTTACCTGGTTGTAGATACTTCGCCATTGCTCTTAAGCCAATATCACCCTACAAAACAATTAATAACAACATATCCTACATTACAATATCTTTACGAACTAATTATGAATAACTAAATGTTCTCAATTAAAATTATTAGATTTTAGAGTTTATTTTTGTTTACTTTGCTTGACAGGTGCGTTTTAATATTCGAGATTTCATACAGACTAGCGTTTTAAAAAACGTTATTGAGAATAAATGGCTAAAATTTATTGATAAAAAGAGTTATTAGAAATAATAAGACAAGAGATCCTATGTACAAGTACAATGTTGTATATATGAAATGCGTTTAAAGGATGGTAAATTGTTTATGATTAGGCTTTACAAACAAAAACTGTTTTGTTATTATTATCGTGTTTAATTCTGATTTTCTTTGGTGTTGTTGATGAAGATAACATTAAGTTATTTTTAAGTTATAATATCTACAATTGCCATTATTACTGTTTTCATTTTCAATTATAGAATATTGTTATCAGCTCAATTTGTATATCATGTTGTAATAACTTTTATTGAAATGAACATCGGATCACGATTTTTGTTCTAATAATTACTTTCTTTAGATGTATCATTTGTTAGTTGTTCTTAATGAATAAATAAATAAATAAGTTTATTCTGATGAGGTACAAAAATATTTTTACTAAAAATTGAGCGTTTAGAGAGCTTTCATGTAGAAAATTAAAATTTTTTGTATAGAAAGAGCCGGATAATGTACCTGGGATAATATGAGAGGCGAATATAATACTATATATAACACTGAAAATATTATGGTATATATATATATTAGATGACTTTACATTTTAAGTATCACAGGCAATAATTAATTGCATACAACGTGTGCTCTAATAGCCACGATAACCAAATTTAGTAGATTAGATAAGTAGATTTTTATTGAGAATCACGGAATCGAATCCTGGGCACCCGTAAGTTCTCTAATTAACTATTCTATAATTTAAATTCAAATTGAAATAAAAAAGCCAAGTAGGACTCTACAGCATTTTACATTTCCAACGTACATCTAGTAATGATATTTCAAGTAGTTTTAGCGTGTGTTGCCTGCCAAGCTGCAATGTAGTGGCGTGCTGAAACTATGCTCTTGAATCTTGTCTTCTATGAGTGAGTCCGTTTGTGACCAGCAATTGGAAGAGAAAAAAACTGAAGACTGAAGAAGAACTCACTGCACTATGTATGTCTGCATCATGAAAAGTTGTATTAAACAAAAACGCTGCAAATGAACGCGCGTTTGTCCACTGCTCTGTATCGGCTCATACATTGTTTGCAATTGTTTTTATATTCAGGGCCTCGCGGCGCAGTAATGCGGGCGGTTATGAAAAATGCAATTCTTTTTGTGTACGAACCACGTGGAAGTGTATGTACTCTCATATATTAAAAAGCGAGCCTTCGTGCAAAATGTTTGTATAGCAAACATTTGTAAGTTGAAACGCATTAGGAGGATACCTTGAATAAATTAAAAACAATAGAATGTAGTACCTAGGCGTAAGCTCAACGAACGCTGAATGGGCTTCATTTCTATTTAGTGTAACTCATACAATTTATTTCGTTATCTAATATTTACAAGGCACAGAAAGTGTACATAAGTCTCCACATATTTGGTATAGGAAAGTGTTTAATCATAAATTAGGTTATTGACAGTCATTATTAACATTTATGTTTTGGGGCTAATACGCATAACATGAATTCGTCAGTTAAAACTTATACGACTACTTAATATTTATTCACGAGAAATAAATTGATTATAAACTATTGATATTTCATTTATGATTTTGTTGGATATTTGCAAATTTGGCGACGCTTCATTATGACTCAATGTGATTCAAACAATAAATTATCGATTATAAACCATGAAAATAAATTATAAATTACACAAAGCTATCTTAGATAAAGATAAAAATGAGATAAGATAAATATCATTTCACTAAATCCCAGAGTTGGGCACAGGCTTCCTAACTCATAGAAAGGAAGGCTTTTAGAGTGAAACTCCACAACTCTGCTTCTTTACATATTGCCAAGTTATACATTCCAGACTTCTTAAGCTCCAGTAACATCTTCATCATATTTTCCTTCACCCAAAATCGTGTTGATGCATAGATTTTGAATAAAATTACGAATCTCAAATTTTGTAAGCACGGAGTATTCGAGCATGTGACTCTTAATAATAATAGATGTGTCTTTTCATTGGTATTTACGATTTTATACTTTCACTACATAGGTTATAAATTTTTATACATCACGCCTCATTCCCATAGGGGTAGGCAGAGACCACGTCCTTCCACTTGCCACGATCCTTACACATCTAGTTCCTTTCTTCTATTCTCATTATTCCTTTCATATAAGTTCGTCGGTTTAGAGTACTCTTGACCCGGCCCTTATTTGAAATGTCCTGGATTTGATCCAGATTTGATTTTTCTTTTGTGCTTCTTTTGCCATACCCAACCTTCACTACCATACACAAGTGTTGGCATACTTGAGATACCATTTGATTATTTATAAAGGCGTGCAGAGCACTATTTACCATATGCCCTGCATTCACTCTCCTTTAAGAGCACTTTCACATATTCCATCTTTTGTAAATTTAGATCCCAAGTACAAAAATTCTATCCACTTGTTCCTCATCTATCAAAATATTGCCATTCATCGTAAATTCATCTCTTTCAAAAAGCATAGCTTTCGTTTTGTTTACATTCACTTTCATTCCTTTCTCTCACAAAGCTTCATTTATAATATCTACCATCTTCTATAGCTCATTAGCGGACGGTTCAAATATTTCTTGATCATCAGATAGAATAGAACGTAGAGTATAAAAAAAGTAAACATCTATAAAATTCATTTTTTTATTATGAATGGAAACTGTGACATCACAAGCACACATTTCATTTAGAAAAGGACTAAAATGTTAAGGCTATAAGACATATCATATAATCTCCTAGCAAAAGGCCAGGATTTTCCTAGTATTATATACGAATAGAACTTTCGAAAGTAATAATAGTATCATTTCACGACACGCCACAAGTTTTGTTAAACCTATTGTTATTCAGGACTCGCTCACAGGAAATTAAACTTCTCCAGCGCGAGAAGTGACTACTATCAGCACATAATATCTGAGTGGAGCCGCGGCTCGTGTTATAATGACGCGATAATATTTAATTGGACCTTTCTCTTCACACATACACCACCTCTTGGGGTACTGGATTAAGTTCCTAGTTGTAAACTTTTATTATTTATGTAATTAATTATTTTATATCTAATAAATATTGTAAAGAGAAAACATTTTTGTTATTGTATGTTAGTATGTATGTTTGTAAAGTTTTCACAGAAAAACGACTGAGCGTATTACACCATTAGGAGGCTACATTTTTACTGAGAGACACAGGCTATGTTAATTTGGCATAAAACATTGAAATCCCTAATGAAAATGCATGAATACAGCCCAATTGGTGAAAAATGGTCACATAAAATCTGTCATCGCGTGCGCTGCGGAAACTATTGATGATAAAACATAAAATGTTCTACAATATTATAGAACCTATTAATCTCTACAAAAACGTCTATGATACCATATGTTTAACTACATAATTATGCGACTAAAACTATTTTTTCAAATTATAAAGTTAATAAAAACGCCGGCAATAATTAAGCCATATTATTCATACCTATGTATTAATCCTTATCCTTTAATTTATTTCAAAACCTTATTTAGAAATTTTATTAAGAACCGTTTCAATACCTGTAAAATACTTGTTAAATTATTAAAATAGGACATTCCATTCAAAAGATGTAACGAATTTAAGAACGCTACAATTCGCTACAATTTTTATTAGATTGTCAATTTAATATAAATTGTATAACTGGGGCTGCGACTGGTGAGTTAGCTCATATTCCAAGGATACCAATAATACCTACTGATATACCTATACTGATTTTATTTTCAGGAGCGATTTAAATAAAATATTTCATTACCTTATTGAAATCAAGAACTTAGAATTTCTCAAGACCTGTAGAGTGTTTTCAATTTTGCTACTGCCTGACATTCTACGTAAATGATGTTAGTAATTCAAAAATGTATTAGTTAGATATATATTCGATGTAAAGTAAAATCTGTATATTGATTATATTATGAATGTAAGTGTGTATCTAACAATCTGAAAGGAAGTAATTAAAAACGAATGAAGTAAAACTTTTATTATAACGAAAATCTATAGACCGACAAAATAGACTTTCCACTGCCACGAGATTTGTATCTACACGGGTGAAACCGCGGGGCATTGCTAGTATCTAAAAATGTGCTTTGCCAGAAAAGAAGGTCGAGCCTTTCTTAGATATGTATTTTAAAAGGCTTCGGTAGCGCAATGTGCACTTTACTCGCTTTCGTAGCAAATGTTCCTAATTCGATTTCCAATAGGAAAAATTTAGAAAATTGTATTTAATGCACACTTAAAAGGCGTCGAATGTGTCAAGTAACCACTGTATCAGCAACGACGTGCCAATAAACGTTGGTTGTCTGTAAAATCGGTTTATGGCCGATAATATTACGTGATAACGTCATAAGAAAACATTGATGAAAAATTATTATGGAATGAGGCCGGATCGCGCCTCTCTATCGCTTGTTCCGTGGTCTTTCTTGCACGCTCCGATCAGGTGGAATGTGACAATGAGTCTTGCCTTTTCATAAGACATTGTCACGTCAAAAAATTGCATTGTGGTACGAGGATATGTTACTTTAAGAGGTAAATAAACTATTGCCAAGTTAGCACGATATTTTAGACAATATCATCACTTTCCATCAGCTAAGATTACTGGCAAATATTGACCTGTTAAAAATATCTTAGACACTGTAAGGTTCGTTATTTTAACAAGACCGAACCATATTATTAACAGTCTCCTAAATTCTATATTCTGTATTTAACATTTATCAAAATCTGAAATTTTTACAAATAATAAGCTATTAGTCCGCAAAGCCCCGTAGTTCTAAGTCCAGTAGGGATATGGAGAAATTTGTGTTTTATGACTGTCTACATAGTGAATGGATTTGGAATAGAACTTTGATAAATTTGAATCAATCAAATTATTTATTGCAAGGTTGTTAGAACATGAGAAGTACATATATAATATAAATATCGTAACAATTGGCCATCAAATCGCCTGTATTAATATAAACTATATTTTTGAATGATAACAAGGAGACCGCTTCCGAAAACGAAGACACCCGATAATACTAATGATATCTTAGATAATGGGATGGAAAAAGATCTACCAAAATAAATCAATTTTGGGTGTTCATGGCTGGTTCTTTTTATTAAGTAATGTAATTTTTATGAGATTAGCGTTTCAATTAGCTGCTAACATGATGGACTGCATCATTGGTCTAGTAGTTAGAATATCTGTAACATTAGGTCTTGGGTTCGAGTCCCGGGTCGGGCCAATTCAATAATCGATATTGTGGTTTGGATTAAGATTTTCTTAAAATTTTCCCGAAGTTGAGAAGTAGGAGGAATACTCCACCCCCATGCCTCGAAGAGTACGTTAAGCCGTGAGTCCTGCGCCTGATCTCTCTTCGTTCGTGTCGGATTTCCGTCATATCGGACTATAAGTATGGAGGAATAGAGAGTGCACTTATGTACTATGCCTGCCAAACCGCAGTGGAGCAACTCTAAATACCCTCTTTCACATGAGTGTGGAGGGTTGTGCCTATCTTTTACATGATGGAGCGTAAATAATACCAATAAAACGTTTTGAAAGCGTAATTTTATAAAATCTGAACAGATTTTTTCCTTCGCATCATCTAAGGTGTCATTAGTACTACCGTTTATCTTTGTTTTCGGAAGCGGTTCCCTAACACCTTGTATAATAAGTTGAAAGGATGTATAGTACGATTTATACTATTTATAAGTTTTAAATGATATTTTATTTCAATTATGAATAATTTTGAGGATTTCTTGATGAGTGAGAGAACTAGTGATCCAAAGCCATCTTTGTATCACGGCCTAATTAATAAAATCGCTTTGGAGCACTTCGGTTGGATAGTGTCAAAATTTATTATATATATGGATACAAATAACTTTCGTCTTATATATACGTAGATTGTTGGTTCATATTAATAATATTTACCACACTTTTGTCACTCACCGTATCATATTTATATGAATTGCATTGAAACGGAATTACTCAGAATAGCTATGTTATACTCGTATTTAAGACTGGTCTTAAATACGAGTATAACATAGCTATTCGGTACTGGTACCGAAGAATTCAATTTGTTCGTTAGAATTACGTATATGAAAGTGTCTATCAATGTCATTGTATAACGATTTGATTTCCTGTTCGCGAAGTTTTGCAACTGTTCACTTATTCGTGAAGAATGTATAAAGAGAGGCAAAAGCATTGAGAGATACATTATGACCAATTTAGGTATTAGAAACTTTTTGATTCACTTGCTTTTTTGGTAATTATCCCATATATAGTTTTACAATTATTTTTAGGCCAATTTAGTCTTCAATTATTTATTCCTTCAATTATTAATAGCTGTTCCTCGCGGTATTACCCCGCAAATCTCAAAAAGTACTAAAAGTACCTACGTTACTCCTTATAACATAAGGCATTGAAAGTCCGTATATACTTTACGTACGTTTGCTATTTGATTAATATACTCGTATATGTCGGAGATTAAGAGAGAACGGAACAGCATAAAGCACAGGGGCGTAAGGTTCTCCTTCGACATCGTCATTAATGGGATCCATTATTTAATTTCTTATTCTGTGGGCGTTCGTGGGTAATGTTGGTGCAATCAAACACTTTGTTAATTAACTCAGATTATAATGTTCAATCACTTAATGTTCCCGATATCAATTTACACGAACTCATTAACACTAATAGCTAAGAACGCGATAGTTTCAATAGTCGACCATTCCGGCCGACCGCCACTCGAGAACTGCCGAGAGACGGGCCGGACTGCCACTTATTGACTCTGGCCCCACGCCGATACAAAGATGGCGCCAGCGTTCCACAGACTATTACACACGAACCAGCGATCCACAGACACTTGCACTCCGACATATGTATTAGTTATTCTACAAACAGCCATTTTATATTTATTTATTTGTATAAGTGTAGTCTACAGGTTTTAATCTTATCATAGACTATTTAGAATTTCACAGACAATCTTTATTACAATGATAAACGTGGCTAAAATGCCTGCCGACACTCGAATAATTACAAGTCACCTGAAGGACCCTTTGTGGCACTATTATCCTTATATGGATGGGATAGGAGGGAAAATGGCTCGTTGGATTGTAACAAAGAGACACTATATTACTCGCACGTAATTACTGCTGTATTTAATTACAAGCAGGAACGGCAGAGGTCGTTGCAATATGAGGTCGCTTCCTGTCTAGTCGGAAACACTTTTGTAACAGAAATATTACTTTTTCTATATGTTACTAACATTTTCTCTCATGTTGATATCGCATCAAAAGATATTTAACGAACAGACAGCGCTAGCTTAATAGAAATATCATATTTGTTATTATTAAAATTTCTTTCTACAATATAAAATGGTGATAATGAGTTATTCTTAAGATATGGATATATGTTATTTTGGACTTTTCGTAAATACATGAAAGAGAATTATCTCATCTTGCTTTATTTTCTTATATCTTTAAAGTAAAGGGCTGCGTTTTCAATGAAAGCTCTCAGTTGGCTTGATTTCCCTCGATACTTCCAACAATTATTACGTATATATTTCAACTAATTTGCACAAAATCTTGACAAATTATATACCTGAAATTTTCTGATGAATCATTTTATCTATAAATGTAAGCCGTATGAAAATCTGTTCAATAGTCTTTGAGTATATCGCGAATAGACAGACATGAAGACGCTGTGTAGCACTTTGTTCTATAATTTGCCAGAATCGTTAAATTTGTAGAACACCTCTTTAAAAAATGATCGAGAACCCTTCTACTTTTATTATGTAAGGTAGGGAACGTTAAGAAGACCCATAAACCCACATTGAAAAGTTATTACGGTATTCACTAAAATAGTTAATGCTTCACGTAAATCTATTATTTAAGTTTCCATTGTTAATCAAATGTTTACTCAATATTTTGCTAAAACAAAAGATTCTCAAGGGTTAAAATACAATTGCATCTATCGTGCGTCTGAAGATTAAAATAGTCTATCAATTCGAAGATATAATTTTCCGGATCGATCAAATACAGAAAAAGTACTTTAATTATAGTAAACTGAACAGTATATAGTGACCAATAGAAAGTAAAGTTATATAGAAAATACAATCTTAAAGTCGTGTTAAAGTAAAATGCTCAGGCTTTTGATTATTGTCAGGATAGTGTTTGACTGTAATCTCACTTGATGCTAAGTAATGACACAGCATAAGATGTTAGTGTGGTGACCTGTGGAGAGCTAAATCAACGTTTCTATACAGAATTGTACCTGAACCCAATTGTTTGCTTAGTGATAGCCTTTGCTGGTAGACTGGTAATTAGCCACGGCCGAAACCCGCAAAAATTACAAAAAATAACTTTTTTAATTTGTCCTGCTTAAAATAGAACCAATTCTTTACGTGAATCAAGTGAGTTTTTATAGCACTTTTGAATTCAGATAATTGAATGTACAGTCATAAATTGGAATTAATGTGAATATAGAAAAAAGACTTATAATCTAGAGTTACGAGGATTCCTTCGCACCCGGTCCTGAGAAGAGCCCACAACAAACTCAGTCGGGTTATTGCTACTTGCGCTATTACGCCAGAGGCAAGAGAGTTACAGTAACCTCGATCGTGATATATGTCGGTGTGCGGTAGTCTGTGGAACGCTGGCGCCATCTGTCTATCGGCGTGGAACAGAGTCAATAGTTGCAATCCGGCTTACGTGTCTCGGTAGTTCTCGAGTGGCAGTCCGCCGGAGCGGTCGACTGTTGAAACTGTCGCGTTCCTAGCTATTATTATTAATGAGATTATGTAAATTGATATCGGGAACATTAAGTGTTTGAGCATTATAATCTGGGTTAATAATTAAAGTGTTTGATTGCACCAACATTACCCATCAACGCCCACAGTATGGAAATGGAAATTNGAACATTAAGTGATTGAGCATTATAATCTGGGTTAATAATTAAAAAGTTTGATTGCACCAACATTACCCATCAACGCCCACAGTATGGAAATGGAAATTATGGATGCCAATTATGACGATACCGGCGGAGAACCCTACGCCCCTATGCTTCTTTCCTTCTCTCTCTTATTATCCGACACATATATATATATATAGAATAACTTATTAGTGTTATAACTTATAACTTACTAGTGAAGTTATTATGCAAATTGTTGATTACGTATACTCGAAGTTGTATTTACAAACACTCACTAGATCTTTTCTTAAGAAACAAAGGAATAAGAACTTCACAAAACCAAATGTAAGACTAAATATCAGGCATAAATATTTTACAATTCTAAAGAATACTTGCTTAATATGAATCCCTAACAAATTCGACGCCATTGAAAAGTGGTTTGAGAGGTAGAGCGTTGGTCTATCAAGTAGTAAATCTGCATTGCAAAGGATCGGTAGAGAACTGTCGCTCTTCTCTGATGGTAATTCAGAAATAAATCATACATTCGCTATATTTTTTATACAAAAAAATGTTATGCAAATATCTGATTTATTGGTAAATAAAAACGAAATAAATCACTTTTAACAATTTATGGTATAATCTTTAAAATACAGTTAAACAAAACTTATCCATTACATTGATACTACAATGAGATAACTGTGATATTGAAAAAGGTGTATTTGAACTTTGAAAGAAACCTTGATTATTTTATAATCAGCGATATAAACATTATTTATAATCTATTATATATGTATATAAGAGATATCCAGGTATCTATTGACTCACCATGATATCTATGGAACCATAAGGTCTAGAGACTTGAAATTTGGTGGGAATATTCCTTATGCCGAGTAGAGGTCAGCTAGGAACAGATATTACATAATTCCATCCGTAAGAGGGTTTGCTATCTATTGATTCATCACGATATTTCTGGAACCAAAAGGCGTAGAGTCTTGAAATTTGGTACGTATATTCCTTTTGCAGAAAAGAGATCAAAGGGGGTTGTGGGGATTAATGAAAATGCTCACCAAAAAACATTCTACGCAGACGAAGTCGTGGGTTCAGCTAATCACATATATTCATACGACGTATTATAAACTATAATGCGATACATAATACAATACAAAAAGTTATTACCCTAAAGATTTGTTTAGTATATAAAATTGATATTAATATATTGTCTGTAATATTTTTTATCTGCTGTTGAAAGTCTCTTCAAAATCTCGATTAGTTGTTTATGCCGTAATTAGGAACTTCATTTTGGATTAAAGGAAAGAAAACAAATAACCTTAAAGCATTTCTTATATTAGGTATTGAAAACAATGGTGTATTTTTTAATTTACATTATGTCTATAAAGGCCTTAAATCACCTAATTGGGTCTCTCAACTTGAATGTCTAACAATGTCTTTTTTCATTTAAAAAGATTATACTTTTCTTACGTCCTATGTCTTTTTAAAGATGGTTAACAAGTTTTAATAGAAATTGAAAACTTATACCTAGATTTACTATGTTTTACATTTCACCCTTTAAAATAAAAACCATAAACGTTTTAGGGTTCCCGGAAAAATTTAATACTCACGGGTAAAGGCACTCGTCTCCAACAACTGAGGTGCAAATAAAGTTATCTTTATTTTAAGTATTCTATAGCGACGTGTAAAATGTATTATTGTAATAAACTTCATTCATTGGCTAAGAAATTAATTGAAATCATGGTATTTTTAAGGATTTTCACTGAACATGAAATCTTTTTTATGATTGTACAAGAATAATTGTATTTTCATGAAATAATGTATAAGAATTATAATGGATTGCATAACTCGGTGTACTTTTTATTAATCATAGAATACTTAAGATTCTATTTAGACAAGGCTATACTAGATAAGGTGACATAATTTTTTAAATATTTCGTCTAATTCATTTAATTTTCTGGTGTACAAATTTCAAATAAAGGTGTAATTGTATACAAACTTAGCTAGTTATCTTGATCAATTAAAAATATATCAGCAGTCAAAGTACTTTAGTAAAGTAATAAAGGCTTTACGGGCTTTAGCAAGCCTTTTACGATTTATAGTGGGGGTACATCAAACAACATATTTGCATTGCAAATTATTGCTGCGGGCCTCTCGCTTTTATCGAACGGAAATATAATATTATATGAGATTTGAGTTTATTAATCATAAATAATTGAAGTGTATATATCAAATTTCATCCTTGCATATATATGCATAGAGCTATGAAAGCTTAGTGGTGATATCCATGGACTCTTGTTTAAGGAAGTCACGAAATCATAACCTGGGCAGGCATTAGTAAGTTTTTATTTATAAAATATACGCTTTTTTTTTCAAACTACCATTGTGATTTTTGGTGAAGATAAACATTCTGAGAAAACCTGCATATCCCAGGAGTAGTTTTGGGCTTATGTTTTGATAAGTATAATATCAGATAGCGGTGTGAAGAGTCTCCAGTATGCAATCAGTGTGGTGCTTCCGTTGATACGGCGGATCACACTGTGGCAAAATGACAGGCATGGGAACCGCAACGTCATCCTCTGGTGTCACTGATTGGAGGGGATCTCTCAGTGCCAAGTGTAATAGACTCAATGCTTCGCAGTGATGTAGCTTGAAATTCAGTTACCTCCTTTTGCGAGGCTCTCATCTCGTTTAAGTAGGCAAGTGAGAGAGAGAAAGGAAAGTATTGCTAATACCCCGCCCCTTCATAGAAGGAAGCGTCTTTTTGAACGCCTTCTTTCTCCTCCTTAAACCCCTTTGCTGGTTACATCCGGAAGTGTCAGAGCGAATGTGTAAGGGAGCCAGCCTCTGACACCTCCAATTCAGGTTGGTTAATTACTGGGTATTCTGGCTACGCTAGCGAGTCCCACATTCCCTGCCCACGTGGCAATCGGTAGGTGCGTAAAAGCATTTCCAGCGGAAAAATGAGTAGTTCTGGGATACACGGAGCTTGCCAATTGAACATTGGAGCGGCGTGATGAGTCTATGCTCTAAAACCCTCTCTCCTATGAGTGAGAAGGCCGGTGCTGTGCACTGGGACGCAAATAGGCCTTAAAAAACCTTACCTTACCTTAAAATACCTTACCTTTTGAGATATGTAACACAAATATTGTTTCTACTTATCTATATAAAAATAAATCGCAAAATGTGTTGGTAAGCACATAACTCAACAACGCCTGGACAAATTTTGACAATTCTTTTTTTTAATGTTAGATGAAATCCAAAGACCGTTTTTACGGTGAGAAAAGTTCGAATAATTACAGGGAAAACCTTAAAAACAGCCCTTTTCTGTTTCCCATACAAAGGTTTTCTAACTAAAATGTAGAGTCAATTTCACCTTTATTCCTATTCAATAAAGTTCATATTAAATTACAAGTACTCACTTTTGTCTAAGCAATGTAGGTGTGTTCCTAACGTCAAAGAGTCAATTTGCGCTTTATTACTGCTGCACAAAGTTCAAAATCAATTGAATAGCAACAACCCGACCAAATCGAATAGTCGCAAAATGTAAGAGCTATAGATATTTAGTATTGCTTTAATTTCATTTCGAAGTTAGTGCTAGTTTCTTATAGATTTGGACGCAACGGATGGTTTCAAATTGGTTTCATTGGAATGGCAATGAATTGTTTTATACCACTAAACACACTCATTCATCCCCATATCTTATAAACTTCGATATCAGTTTTGCTAAGGTAATCAAATCAATTAATTAAAAAAAATGCCGATTCCTTCACAACCTAGTACGAATTGCTTAAACACATTTATGTCTGATAAAACCTTAGCAACATCAAAAAACGATTGAAGATATGATAAAGCCTAAAATAGACAAGAAAATGTGCGATATATCGACGCTGGAGAGCAATCACGAACTAAATCGACCCGTAAATCGCGCAAATCCAAATTTGTTTATCAGAATAGAAGAACCGACTAAAGTTATCATTGTCAAATATTTAAACTAAACAGAGTTTGTAATTTAACAGTTTGTCAGCATCTCTATTGTTCATTTGTCACTCCATCCTGCTTTGTTCCGGTATGAATGAGTTTCTGAGGTGAAACAAGTGTTGGCTTTTTGCATGTTTTGTTTCCTGGCAGCAACATCAAGCATTTTGTGGTGGCATATAAATAGACAAATACGCCTTTTTTTCCATGAAAATGATAGAATTTCTTTTTCAAACACATCACTGACAAGAACACAATACAATTGCTGTATGTAGTGAACTATGCAGTGTTTATATTTGAAATTAAAGTTGAACAAATTAATCATTGGTTACGTATGATAGCTAATTCCATTTATAGTCCGCGTACTCACTTTACTGGAGAGATCGTAGGTTCGATTGCCGATAGGGTACATTTATGAAATTGCTTCTTCTCTTTTGTCTGAACTGGTGGGAGATTTTTGCAGTGGGTTGTAACCACCCTACCAGCTAAGACGTGCCTTAAATCACTCACCATCGGTTGACATAAAAACAATCAGTTGGTAATTTTTATTTGGAAAACAAACAATTTACTTATAGACTAACATAGGTATTCACTTAAAACTTACACATACATCAGTAAAATTTTCACTAACAACTGAAACAATTTTTTATTTTTTTTTACTTTTTACTTAACAGGTAAGATTTATTATTTCTCTTGACTAAGGACTTTCTATCATTAAATATGTCTATATGACTTAGGTTATTGAATATTTCACAAGAACGTATAGTACGCGTACACAGTCGAGGACATATGAAAGAGATATATTCCTAAGGAGGTAAGGTGAATCAGTCTTATTACTCAGGATTTTGTATAAAAATAATAAATCTCTCTCCGTTCTACGATTCTCAAGTGTCAAGTTATCATCACCATTAAAATAAAATGTTTATTTATTTGATTTAGATATGAGAAATTTCTTTACATTTTGAATAAGTTTTTGTTATGATATAGGATACATTTATAAAGTAACATCTCAAGAACGTCTTCTGGGAGCTTGTTATAGTTATCCTTAAACGAATGCTTAATTTTATATAGTCTATATGATATTATAATAATTTTTGCCAAAGAAGTATCTCTCGCTCTCTCCACGTGTACACGTTGATACACCCACACTTAATAATACTGGAATACAGGTATCAATGTAGTATAAAACAGAAACGCGCTAAATGAGACAAAAGCCTGTCCCTGTAATCGTAAAATAAAGGATCAGGCGTTTTACGTTCCCAACGGCGATATATTTGAGTACTGCCAGTATCGTTGTGATGTCGGTATGACTCATTAAAGTAGGTAACGATCTTCTCTGAGCTCCTCAGATGGGGAAAACGATGTTAAACGTAATAAATTTGCGAAGATGCTTAATTTAGGAACTAAGCATTGTATTGAAATCCCTATGAGATTGTATAATGAAAAGTTATGTTATGCGTTTCGTTATGTGATTGGAGAAAATTTTGAAACTTAAAGGGTATTGGGTGGAAGAGCTGATAAAACATCGTAGATCTTTTAACCTATCTATGTGAGTAAACTCCTCGTAAATAGGAAAGATATTTTAACATTTCTCATAATATACTCCTATAATATTTGAAAGATGTGTGATATAGGATATATACCTATGTAAAAAAGTTAAAAGTACAAAGCACACACGTCGGAAGTGAAACTTCTTTAGCAAACCAAATTTTTAGTCTCGTATATATTTATGCAAATTTAAAACTTTAGATTTCCGAGACTTATGGGCAGGGAAAAAGGACGATATGTTAGGAATTTAATATTAAAATTGTCATTAAAATATTAAAAATGACGAAAATTAATAATTTATTGAAATCTCAAAAGACGACTTGTAAATAAAAATGCCACACGTTTCTTGTCAATCTTAGAAATGATTAATTAAATGTTGTTTTTCAATTTGAAATTTTGAAAAGAGAATTGGTGAAGTATTTTTATTTTATATTTTAATAGTATATTAAATTATTAAATGACGAGTGGCAAATTAAAATGCACCATGTTATTTGTAAATATTAAAATTATCTAACCCTTAAACGTATTAGCATAAACGACGCTGCACATCTAATCACACGTTTCGTCCGTAAAAAATTTACCCTCATGCGCCGAAAAAACACATACACAACAAAAACTTGGTGTGTTTTTAAGAATTTGTTAAAATCGTAATAACAGTAATGTTATAAAAAATAATGAAAGAAAATATAGCCGTGATTGAGTCTAAATTTTATTCCCTTACTGCCTCGCTCTCTTAGTCAAAAAGAGGCGACTTTACGCGAACGAGCGTTACATAACTGAGTGTGACGGCACAGTCTTATTCGGTACCCAACAAAATAAGGTACACTAACCGCCCAAAGAAGTTTTCACCATAAATTTTTTTAACTTTATTTTGTAATAATGGGAAAACCGTGTCTTAAAAATAATGTGCATTTCCTTATGACATCTCAAAAGACTTTCTTTTATGAAGAAGCAGTTGCGTTGCTTAGCTGAAGAACTCTTAAAGTCATTGTTTCTAAGGACTATATACACAAGAGCTTCCTACTGTTTCTTGAACCTTACCTCAAAGTAAACTTTAACAGCAGCTAAGAACTATACTATGTTTTTTTTGCAAAAAAATAATGGAACTATTTTACAGTTAAGTTCCAATTGTATTCAAATAGTTCGTCATTGCACTGACGAATAAAGTTGTTATATTCCATGAAAACTTCGTCGGTTTATCTTGTCCAATAACCAGGTATAGTCAATCATTATTGACATCTACTGGGCTCTACTTACTAACAAACTTTTAAGTAAACTAAACTTTTTATCCCTTTGCTAAATAGCAAATGGTTTACCATGTGACGATAACATGAAATTTGACTGATATACAATAAAATTTCTTTCGTATCTCGAATTTACTGATCTCCGTCGAGAAAATATCATTAATGATTATGATTGATTGCTTATTATGTTTATTAATGAAATTAATGAACATTGGTTTATATTTCATCCGATACTACACCGTTTAAAATTGGTTGTAGAATATAATATAAATTAATTTTCGGTAAGTGACATGCGAGACGTTTATATGACGTTATTATAAAATTGGCAAAGTTTTTAAAATTAAATGTTACATTAAATGTTTTTTTAATGCTTGTACTCTATTTAATCGATAATGATTCATCTGATAGCGATACGAGTTTAAGCAGTTGTTATTACTATGCAAGAGTAAGACAAATACAATTTTGAAATTGTAAACTATTAATGTAAAAATAATGAATTTTCAATAAAGTGGTTGAGCTTTTAAATATTATCTAATAGCTGTCGTAGTTTTGTGTAAAATTTAAGAATTTAGTTTGTTTTTTATGTAAAGTGGTATAAGAGGAAAAATAGGAATGCAGTCGCATTTTTTTAATATGTAAAGATATTATAGAGAAATAGGGCTAAAGTATATAAGAATATCATGTTATTGAGAACTGTTTGTTATTATTATGGTGATCTTATTCTCATACCATAAACATTAACATTCCCAATCTCCACAAATTATTTAAATACTAAGGTATTCCTCAACTACCAAATAAAGACCACCACCCGACCTCAAAACCACGACGACATACCCATTAAAATCCCTCTCTTCTGGCAGCACGAAATAATAACGAAAGCATGAGCTAATAAGCTAGTGCTGTAATTTAGTTTGCTATTAAGTAACTCCAGAAAGAACTAAGAACACAAAGAGACAAACGAGACACTCTTTCTAATAAATTAAGCCCTTCTTTACAAGGTTACTGACTTATTTATGTGTTTAATCAAAACCTGCCGGTCATTACCTAGTACTAGATATAATCGATTTGGTCAACTAATAAATATATTCATAGCAGAATTTCGAATAGCAACTGTAATCGTCAGCACTCTAAAGTGGCAATTGTCAATAATTGGTCCATAATTCCATTCTAGGGTATATTGGGTTCGTGACCCGCCGAATGGAAGGTCCAAGTTTCAATTTGCGCCCGAAGCCTTGTATGCGTAGCGGCATATCAAAGACTGTGGTGTACGGTTCAAATTATAAGCGACGAAATATCAACAACAAAGCATTAGTTGAAAACAAAGGACCGCTAAAGTTTAACCTTACGTTTCTGTCTTTGAAAGCTCTGAATTGAAGTTATCATAAAACATATATTTATGACTGTTTTTACATATAACAAAGGCAAATAGTTCTTTCTTTCTATGTTCTTTCTTTACCTTAAAACCATTAAACTCTTGTGGCCACTAGCGTAACTATACCATATAACATCATTCTATCATTGATGATGATTGATGGTGCTCGTGGCAAATTCTTTTAATGGTACCCTACCGCAAAATCGTCACGTACTTATTTTATTAAGTAGTTATCCAACACCAATAACAATTTTATTTTCAAGTGCTTGGGTTTATTTAATTGGATTAATTCACATTCTCCAGCATATACGTCCCATTTCTGGGCATAAGTCTCCTTTCTTAGGCGAGAGGAAATAAGCTTAAGTCCCCACGCAAGCCTTCATCAAAAGACCTGACATTCATCTTCCATTCGATGAAGGAACAACAACTTGAGGAAACCTGTATTCATTTTCAATGAAATAAAAATAAAAATTTAATTTCAATAAGGTATTTATTAAGAAAAATCTTTTTTCGAGCTTTCTGTTCTGTAAAAGTGTCTTTCATAATCAAAGTTTGCAGATCGGGCCATAGAATTTTCAATATCCAGAATAGCCACATCGCATAACCTGTCTTGTCCTGGGTTCCTCTTAAGCCAGGGGCCCGTAACTGGTTTCATTACTTGAAAACGCTTGTCAGACTGACAGAGGATTCAGTCAATTCACTTAAATCAAATTCAAATTCAGAAATTCAAACGTCAAATATAGTTTTTCCTAGATAGTATAATTTCCTACGAACAAATGATGATGATATTAATAGACGACTTCGAATCTAAAGTTAAGTGGGTTTCTACGCGGCTTGTTCTGGGAAGAGCCCACAAGAACTCAAACGGGTTTCCTGTTTTGCCTTATCATCGCATTATGATTTTTAATTAATTTTACTTCGATTATATCAGCCTCAATGGTCTAGTGGTTATCATATTCAGCCACAGACATGAGGGTCTTGAGTTCGAATTCCGGACCAGGCTAACTCAAATTGTTTATCGAGTTTTCTATTAAGACTTTCTCAATAATTACCCAAAGTTAGGAAGTTGGCGGTGTGTCGTCGGTCCTGCGCCTGATCTCTTTCCGGACATATCAGATTGATGTCACATCGAACTAAGAGAGTGAAGGAATAGAGAGTGTATTTGTGTACTGTGCCTGCCAACTCGCAGTTGAGCAGCATGTTAGGTCTATGTTATAAAAATCCTCTGCCCAGCAGTGAGACGTTAATGGGCCTCTGCCGACCAGTGAGACGTTAATAAGCTGCTACTAACATTACCTTACTTACTTAACAGATTGAAATAAGTTCAACTCGAATAAAGCATGGAGTACAGCTAAAGGAAGTTAAAATATGTTTTGGTTGAAGTAATTAAGCCCCTGGTCCTTTAAAGTTTATAAATCGATTAAAGTTTGTAAATTAAATCGTACAGTAAGCTACTGGTTTGTTTGAGAGGGAAAAGGACTGAGTCGTTTGTTAATAACAAAGTTTGTCACACACTTAACGGCTTATCCCCATTTTGAGTTTCTACAATTGACCGTTGCCATGACATTATTTCGTCACATATTCCAAATACGATAAGAACAAATTATAATTCAATTCCTAAGCCATCTAGCACAAGTTACTGAAACACATAACATATACATGTAATATACAACAAACTGTTATAATACAAAGTATAATAATCTATTATAGGTTTAAAAAAACGTATTTAAACTTGAGTGGATAAATAGCACAGAATAACAATTGAAAATTTTAACAAGATATATGTAGGGGGAGTGTAAACTCATCATTTTAATGGAATTAAATACGGTGACAATATATCAATATTTCCTTACTTACACACGTTCTGTAAAGTTCTGAGGACTTTGGCTAGTTATAGCACTATAATATTAAATTATAGATAATTGGGAGACAACCAAAAAACATTGTGAAATATTAAGGTGTTATCACAATACGAGGTAACTTTAACGAACGGAACAATTTTGTGAACACACTCTGTCCAACTTCTCGCGATGTAGATGTTTTAAAGAGAAATAGTGCTAAATTATATACAGTTGTTAGTTAATGTGAGTTGATGTTTTTATAATAGTAAGCAAAGACATGCTGTATAGAAATAGCATTCTAGTTCGATGCGACGAAGAAACTATAAGAAGTAAATGACGTCTGACCAGGATAGTGCGATTTCCTCTTAGAATCTATCATCATTAACTATCAGGTATGATAACAATCAAGCGCTAACTCGTGAGTAATAAAAAAAGAAAAACAAATTCTTTGCTGAGTTCCGTCTATAAATCGTTTTCTGCTGTCATTTATATGTCGGAGAATAAGAGAGAACGGAGAAGCATAAAGCACAGGGGCGTAGAGTTCTCCGCCGACA
The DNA here is from genome assembly GCA_015832385.1 of Elymnias hypermnestra. Taxonomy (NCBI): domain Eukaryota; kingdom Metazoa; phylum Arthropoda; class Insecta; order Lepidoptera; family Nymphalidae; genus Elymnias; species Elymnias hypermnestra. The sequence goes on along the minus strand of JACTOM010000068.1, from coordinate 610,619 downwards.
TCGTTATTAATTGGATCCATTATTTAATTTCTTATTCTGTGGTCGTTCGTGGGTAATGTTGGTGCAATCAAACACTTTATTAATTAACTCGGATTATAATGTTCAATCACTTAATGTTCCCGATATCAATTTACACAAACTCATTAACACTAATAGCTAGGAACGCGACAGTTTCAATAGTCGACCACTCCTGCCGTCCGCCACCTGAGGACTGCCGAGAGACGGGCCGGACTGCCACTTATTGACTCTGCCCCCACGCCGATACAAAGATGGCAACAGCGTTCACACAGACTATTACACACGGACCAGCGATCCAAAGACTCTTGCACTCCGACATATATATATAAATATTCATGTTATATAAAATAATTATATTAAAACAACTCGTGCCGTACAAGTGTTTATGTATCAGCTGCGTTTAATAACGTATACGATGGCTCCAAGCTTATAAAACTCAACTAATAACACCGCAGCTTTAAGGCGGGGTTTCATAGAAGTAATAACAAAAATATTGCTCCATTACTTTTTGGACACGATATTTTTTATATAAATTTCCGCAAAATTTAGTCTAAATTTTGATAATTATTCTTTGCTTTATTCTATGACCTCACCCTCCTTGTGAGTTTTTAATAAACAAAATTTTTTTATGTATTTGACGTGGGATATTTCATCGCAAAATCCCTAATCTGATTTCGATAATGTTTGGTATAGAATTAAATGGAACCTTCGAGACAGACTTAAATATTTTTTTCCACGAAAATGTCTTACTTTCGGCATTGATGGGTGCGAAGTAGATGAAAGTTTTTTACGAAAAAATTTGGTATGAAAATCGGTCAACGACTTATGTTTCATAATTTTTCAAATAATAGGTTTGTATGTAATAATAACTGTTAGCTTCGTTTAATTTAGCCATAGTTAAATATATACTAGCGATAAGACCGCCCATTGTACACTAGAATTACTTAAGTTAAGTCGTGGTATTATTATTGTTTCTCTTGTGGTGTTCAATAAAGCATACCATCTATCTATCTGTCTATGAGAGATGTATTCGAGAAGCTGAGAGTTTTTATAATATAAACCAAGACATGTTGCTAAAGACAAACAGATAATGACAGATAGTTGAAATTATAATGAATTGAAATGAAATGTCTAGATATATATAAGTGAAATACCTCTCTCACTTGTCACGAAATCTTCGAAACAATAGGCCCGATTGACTTTGAAAGTTGGCATAGTTACTCTTGTCGCAACGTAGACTACCGCTGGGAATGGGTTCCCCATATTCCTACGGGATATATCGCTTATATATATCATATATATAAGCGATAAACAGATAAAATAACTTATTGCAAAATTTTTGAAACTGTTCGCCCGATTTAATTCAAATGCGGCGTATAGATGTCTTTCGCGTAGTAGACACTAAGCATGGGTTTCCATATAATACGATGGGATTGAAAACTACGCGTGTAACCACGGGGAACAAATGTCATAAGTAAAAATAGATGTGACTCGGTAACTTAGGTACACGGTCAAGAAGAGATAATAATCTCGGCTATCGAGAGGTTGGTAATCGATAACTGCATCAGAATACCCACTAATACTAACGGAAAGTCTACTTCAACTTTTAATGATGAGCAAGGGTGATGGATGGAGGAAAATGTTGTGATAAAGTTTGTAACATAGTCGTCATGGTTAAAAACCATTGAAAAGCGAGCGTTGACATTTCTGGACCTATTATTAAATGAATGATCAAACGTAGAGAAGGTATCCTCGACAGTGAACCATGTAACCTTACCGCAACACAAAAAACACTTAAATTTACGACGCTGTCTATAAAACGGCAAGCTGCCATCCTAATACACACATAATAGAATTGACGTTTACGTTCGCCCAGGTGTTCAATATTGGATTTTCTTGACGTAAAACAAAATTAACTTTATAAGGCTTTACATCTTATAATTTTAGTAAAATGAATTCATTTAATAGCTTACTAGGGTTGTATTGTGGACGAACCCTTTATACGAATGGGCAAGAAATTACAGACGATGACACTGTGCGTAAACTTATGTAAAACTTTACTTCTACATATTTATTGTCACTAAAATGCAGTATTTGGAAAATTTATATTATCTACATAGCAATTATGATTAAACAATAACTTAAAACAATGTATTTTACAGAATTTTATTTAGAGAATTTTATTATTTGGTTATAATATATACATTAACATAAAGTGAAGTGCGATGGTTGGGTAGGATGAATAAATATTACACAACTAAGGCACTTTCACTTTTATATTGAAGTCCGAAGGGTTTTACTGAAGAATTTGGAACGGCACTACGCTTTGCTGGTTGTTAGGATAAAGACTATTATAACTATTCTGTTAAAAATTATATGAATAGCAACGCGAGATAATTTCACTTCTTTATTATATTCATTTCTTTATATAAGAGATATTCAGGTATCTATTGACTCAGCACAATATCTTTGGAACCATAAAGCGTAGATATTTGAAATTCGGTAGGAATATTCCTTTTGCTGAGTAAAGGTCAGCTAAGAACGGATTTTACGAAATTCCACTAGCAAGGGAGAGCACCGCCGGAATTTCGTAAAAAAATCAAATGTTTACATTAAAAAACAATTCAAACTTCACATTTACAAACTATATATTTTATGGTATGTAAAACTTGGTCAAAATTTGTTTTGACATAATCGAATCTATCAAAAGTAAAATTAGGAAATTCCACCCTCAAACGGCAGTGCGGGTATGTTTCTTATTTGTAAAATAATTTGCCTAAATAAATGAATATGCTACAAAACATTCTACGTAGACGAAGTCGCGGGTTTTGCTAGTAATTATATGAATAGCAACGCGAGCTAATTTCACCGAGAAAACAAATATGACCGGAGCGTGGATTTAAAGCCGTAGTGTTAGCTACCTTGGGAGGAAGGAGGCGTCGTTACGAACGTCTTTTAGCTCCACTGTAAACCCGTGATCTACTTTGCCGGCCGCAACCGGGAGAATGTGCAAATGGACCTCTGACAATGTCATCAAAGGTTGACGAGGGTGCCGCTGGGTTTTAGTGGGTATTCTGGCACAGCCAGTGAGTCCCACACTCAGTGGCACGTAAAAGCATTTCCCAGCGATAAAAAAAAAGTGTTAGCTACCTGCCACAAGATGTGTCCCACATGGCAGTCCCTATAGGGTACGCGAGGTACTTGACAAAACGGTGACGCGTCAATGCATTGATACGTTTATAAAAATCAGATGTACAGATTTATTGGTCCATTGATAATTATCTTACAAAGTTATTATATATGTATCTCACAATACATATTCTAGTCTATTTATACTACTTATATAATAAAAAATTTCTGAGTAAATATAATATATAAAACTATTTGATAATGTAGAAATGTACACATATAAATAAATGTAGTGTTGTCACTACATACTTATACGCATATAATATATGAAGTGAAAATAAATAATAATTTTATATGGTTATGAATTAAATGTTAAAATGTTTTATTTTAAACCCTTCTATCCATTTTACTCGTTTTTAAACATAGTATTCTGGCTTTATAAATTGTATCTAATGATAATATATATCTTTTCTTTTTGAAATATCTTCGCTTGGACACTTTACGGTACAAATTTTCAGAGGAAGTAAAATGTGAAAAACATCGCGAAAATCTAAGAAAAAATTATAATATTAGTACGCCAGTGAAACTTGAGCGGATACAGGAGAAATGTCTGTTACTTCTTGCTTTCATATAATCACCAAATGACGTAAAAAGATTATCAATTCAAACATAAAATAACAAGACTACAATTTAATCCTATTCATTGGAAGAGTAATTTGCAAAGTTTATAGGGTGGCGACATCAAAAGCGATCCGTGGGATGGGTCGGCACAATTAATTCGGGACAAAGGGTCTCCTGGAATTTTAATAATGTCTCTCAGGGATTAGTGGTCGGTCCCGTATCACGTAGTTTCTATTGTTTCGTGCGACGTCCTGTTTCACTTAATTGTTACACGAACATGACGAAAATTTTAGACGTATTAAAGAAGAACTTAAAAACGAGTTAATTTGATGATCAAGCAGTACTCTTACAAAAAGTTAAAAAACATTAAGGCAATTCTTATTGTTGACATTTAGGGAGATTCTGAATCAATAATAAGATTTGCTGTTTTATTTAAGAAACACTAACAAGGTGCTTTTAAAATTTTCAGCGACATCTGGTGCGAAACTCCTAAACTGATTACATAGAAATATATCTTTAAAGCTTTTACGTGAACTCGCAGTCTGTCGTGTTATTTAATAATAGATGGCGATGTACACTTAAATTAATTAATAATTATTAGTATTTGAACAAAAATAATTATTGATTGTGATCCTTTGATGCGATTTTGACTCTTTCTTATATACCTAATTACATTTATTATACTACAATCCGTATCTCATACTCATAACTGCATTAAAGGCACCGATCTTTTGAGCATTGGTCATTATGGCAGAAACTCTGGAAGATTTTAATACTAAGCTCGATGACCTCAACAGAGATTCTCAACAGGTGGGCCTAAAACTGAACATGAATAAGACGGAAGTTACGTCCAATATCCACCCCGTTATCGTTGGGAACACTGCACTCGAAATGGTTGACGAGTATAGATATCTGGGACATACAGTCCAGCTAGGTAGGTCCAACTACGAGAAAGAGGTCAACCGCCGGATCCAACTCGGTTGGGCAGCGTTCAGAAAGCTACGTAAGACCTTATCCTTTCATATCCCTCAGTGCCAGAAGACCAAAGTCTTCGAACAGTGCGTGTTTCCAATGATCACCTAAGGATTGGAAACGTGGTCGCTGACTATGGGCCTCGTTTAAAAGCTCCGTAGAAGAACCAAAGTGACCGACATAGCCCTAAGAATCACGAAGCTGAAGTGGCAATGGGCGGGGTACATAGTCCGACGAACCGATGGACGTTGGGGCTCGAAGGTTCTGGAATGGCGACCCCGTACCGAAAGGCGCCGACGTCCATCGGTTGAAGTGAGTGAGTGAGTGAGACCTCTTGAACCTATCTGTATTTGTTTGATATATTTTTCCTTCATTTTAAACATTGCCAATATTTACAGTCTTGAAAAAGGTGTTCAACATCAGACATTTTATACTCTACTAGCTGTGCCCGCGACTTCGGCCGCACTGAATAGTGTTTTTGGAGAGTATTTTTAATTTTTCGGGATAATTTTTTAAAATAAAACAAATGTGCATTTAAAGTGTTTCACTGCAAATAGATAATTGTCCTTTCTGAGGCTCTCGGCTAACTGTGTAGCATTTTATTTAAATTCGTTCAGCAGTTTCAGCGTAAAAGCGCGACAAACAGCGGAGTTATTTTCACTTTATGATACCAGGAAGGATTACCAAATTAAAATTACGCAAAGTATCAATGGATTTCGTAGAGTCATTTCATTTATGGAGATCCAGATTATATGGATCGGCCTAAAGAGCATTATTCCTTTCATCGCATTTTATTCTGATAATTCAATTCAAAGATCCATTTCACTACCACGTCCAAGTGTCTAAATAACTTCTCCGATACACTGCTTTAAATATTAACCCACTTTTGCATCACTCATCACATAACGAAACTTATAACTTCAAACTTTCCAGATAATAATATAAGGTACTAAATAGTTTCAAGTTTCTATTGTGTTGTGTTCCGTTGGGGTAACAGTTCTATTGTGGAGATGTGATTACAGTAATAAGCTACCTCGTAACAGTTTAAATTTAATTGAGTGATTACGTCTTATATAATAATGTTCATTGCGCATACTAAAGGTTTTGTTTTTTTTGTTTTATTTTAGATTTATTTGGGAATCACTTAGCAGTCTTTTGAGTTTAATACTTTTGAGTTTATCGAAAACGACTGATATTCTACGTCTCATGAGAACTCGGTATAATATTGCTTAAATTTTCAAAATCGGTTCAATAAATTTTTGATTTCAACCGGAATAAATAAACAATCAAATATTTCCTCTATCGCAAGTTAAAAATGTTGAAGTAAATTGCGTAAAAACACATCGGGTAAATAACAGAAATACTTACGACAACATTTTAGCCAGCCAGCCAAATTGCTTACTCTATTAAATGTAGGCTTTGTTCCTCCGAGTCGTATTTACATACTGCATTTACTCGTCAATAGAGGAAAATCCATAATTGCTTACACCGAGCCTTTGAGCGATTCTACTCAATTGTCGGGTCTGCCAGTGTGTGAAATTGTTGTATTTGAATAACTTGACTAAATATTTTCCTGTATAATATACAGCCTATAATACTGCAATACTCAAGACAAAAGATACAGTTTTTGTTTTCTTTAGTTATGTTGGATCAGCTAATATGGTCTCGCGCAATTGAATTTCCCGTTTCATTAGATAGGGATTCACTATACTTAAATATATTTATTGCATTATTCGAATTTATTTTCACTTAAAATATTTTCAAAAAATCTTGGTGTATTTTTATGCTCCTTATGTTACATATATACATATATAGCATCACGCCCCATTCCCATAGGGGTAGGCAAAGACAACATCCTTCCACTTGCCACGATCCTTGCATATCTCCTTCGCTTCTTTCATTCTCATTAAACCTTTCATACAAGTTCGTCGGTTTAGAGTACTCTTGACTTGGCCCTTAATTAAAATGTCCTGGATTTGATCCAGGAATGTTCGTCTTGCTCTTCCCCTTCCAACTTTCGCATTCACTTTTGACTTATAAATCCTTTTTGCCAGTCTCCTTTCATTCATTATCTCTACATGCCCAAACCATCTAAGCATACCTTTCTCAATTAAAGTCACTACATCTTCTTTTATACCGCAGCATTCTCTTATCACACCTTTATTATATCTTATATATGTTACAAGTTATATATATAAATTGGCATATGTCGCTGTGGCATCGCTAAATGTTTTCATGTATTTCCTTGATTTATCCGTTTTGCTCTCTTGTATAATTATATTTTTTTTAATTTTTTCATTATTCTTCTGAGGCAATCCAGAAATAGATATTTGATTTTGAAAACTTTGTTACAGCGTCTTCATCCAACAGTCAACTGATCTTCCTTATGGAGCCACCTCCTCGGCTCTCCTTCTCGAATAGTACTGGTGCCAGAGTGTCATGTGCCGCTCACGGCACTCCTGCACCCACTATCACTTGGCTGACTGAAGATGGCGTGCCAGTATCCGATGTACCTGGTCTCAGGTAAAAATACCTTGTAATATTAGTGTTACTTTTTTGTTTATTTTATGATAACAAATAATAACAGGTGGTAACGCGATAGCCTGTCAAAATGTAATTTTTGAATTTTCTTCACAGCATCGTAGCGACATTAAGCACTAATCAGTACAGAACACCAAAATGTGTATTAAAATCAAATCCTCGTAAGCACAGCGAACATCATTGTGTTGCCAATTAAACTACGACCGCGATGTATTAATGCCATAACTCCTCTCGGTAATGCAAACCTTGAGTTAGATCTTTAATACGGTGATACAGATTTTGGTTTATTGGTTTGAATATTCTATCGCTCCTGTAGGAAAGTATGGTTTTTTTCTTGGTACCACGTCTTTGTTGGTCGTCTACTAAATGGTTACTACTGAAGTCTTCCAATACCCCTGAAACATTTAAAAATAAAAATTTCCAGAATTTTCTAGGAAATCAAACGTGGGATCTCTGCTAACGAAGTGAATTCTCGCATTATTATAAGGCTCATTATATAATCAGCCTTATAATGCTACTAGCCTAAAGAATCTGAATATATTCGATATGACACTACATACAAGTGAAAACTAAGGCATACAATTGTTTCGTTCTATACTAAATAATAACCTAAACAATACAGTACCTTCTACACTATCTTTTGCCCTAACTGCCTTATGTAACAGTTACCGAGCGAGTACAGCAATGTCAAAAACAAATCCTCGTGGATACCTGAATGAAATACTCGGTAGGGTGTTCCAGATTATGCCGGACTAATACCGTCTAAAATTCAGCGGTGCTCCTACACACTCGGTGACGGGGTCACGAGAACGCGATTTTCAGTCATTCGCAACCCCCCAACGGTATGCCCATTTAGGCCTAGCCCGGTTTAATGACCGAGAACTTACTCCTAAGGTGGCTTGCCTGGAGAACTTGGCAAGCCACCAACCACCTCGCGGGACCTCTCCTTTTTGGACGGACGGATCCCGCATCCGTTACCCAAAGGACACCACTAAGGAGGGAGACGGCGATCGTGGGCCGCTTGCTTCCTTTCCGGCCTTCTCCTTCGAACGATCGAAGCGGTCGCGTCCCTCAGCCGTTTCGCCATCTCCTTCCACGTCATCACATCCTCACAAAAGGAGAGCATCGCACACTATGCTGTCTCGCTGCTTAACATTATTCTAATGGGGGTGCGGAGCGAGAGAATCATCCAAGGAAGCGTTACATAGCGGAACAGTTCAGCTTATTTTGACTAATAGGTTCAATTCCCGCTAAAATATATCAAGTAATTTAGCGGGAATTGAAAGGAAGAATTAGCAAGTCAAACAAAAAATTGGTTGTCAGACGAATGTTATTATAACATGAATGACTTTCTTTAATAACAAACAGCGAAATATTATGAATCCCTAGTTTGTTTCTTCTTCTCTCTACTTTTTATAACAATTATTGGATATCAAGATGAAAATTTCTAATATTATTGTGGTATTTTTTTATTTAATATTAAATGGCGATAACAGACGAAGGCATATAAAATGATTTCGACATTCTTTTAAAAGTAATTATAATTTTGCAACACCCTGACAGGGTTTTACTTGTAACAAATGTTACTTGTAGAATATGATAAATAAAAAAAATTGTATAATGCGGCTAAAGAAGATTTTATAATAAATACGAGAACATGGACCAACATCTCAATCTCCATAGTGTTTATTTAATGCATCAGAAATTCGTCGTCTTTGAGGGAGTAATACTAGTTTGTCACTTTAAAACACATTAGTATAATCCCGCAAATCAGTAAATATCAAAGCTCATTAATAAGTTAAAGGGAGGAGCTGTACCGACTAAGCAATTTGACTCGTAATCATCCGTCACGGTGTCAGACGAGCATTACCAGTTAGTATCAAGGCGACATCATTCACCATGATCTGTGTCAGTAGCCGGGAAACGGTGGACTCTAATCCAGTCGTCACGAACAAGATTAATGCGCGTCACGGCCGGCCGAGTTTTGTTTCCATTCTTTTTTGCCCCTGACTGAATGAATGATGTGCCGCTATCGTTCAGCGGAGCGTTATGTGCCTGATTATTTTTTTCTGCTAGATGTACTTATACCATATGTTGCTTTACTGACAATTTTATCACCCATTAGCGGTCACCCGCGTAGTTCCCGGTCCGGTTAGAAAATAGGGAAATCCATTTTCAAATCACGCAGACGTTGGATATCTCATGTCCCAGGGAGTAATCATTTTTTGCTTATATATTATACCTCTTCGGAATTTGGGGAAATCGATCCTTAGTGACTTTCTAAGAGTATTTTACTAATTTTTTGAATATTGCTGCATAATTTAGGAACTTGCATTTTCTAATTTGTCTGAGTCTGGGCTGGTAGGAAACTCCGCCGCGGCTAGTTGCCACCTTACCAGCATAGACCTCAAAAGCAAAAGAGATTTGTATTCCGGTGCGGTGTATAGGAGCCATAAGAGGTAAATTACCCGTAACCAGATTAGCGCGCTTCAATCTTAGATTGTATAATCACTTACAATCGGTCAAAGTCAAGGGCTAACCTGTCAGTAACAAAAAAAGTCAACCAGGTGTATAGATTCCATAGGAATGTGGAGAATCTGTTCTTAGTCAGCGTCTACATCAACTAAAACTGTTATTACGGTCTGAAGACATCCTAAATACCAAACCCAATCCACTTAATTAAACAAGAAACCATGATATTTTCTCGTCCAGTGAAGTCACGGGTTCTGGTACCGCTAAGTTTAACATTTAATAAGAAACTTACGTCCTTGATAATTGTTTCTAATCTGTCATTGTGCTTTTCTGTTAAGGTAACCATTGGAGCAGCGTGGTGAGTCTATGCTCTAAAACCGTCTTCCCTATTAGTGAGGAAGCATGTGCCAAGCAATGTATTTATTTGCTTACCTAATCAAAATTTAATGGGAAGCTTATATAAGTACTATGGAATTTATGCAAAGAAAAAAAACTGTGCAGTCTTCGTAAAATGTATAAATGGATATATTTCTTTGTAGATTAATAAACTGAGTAGATTTTTTTAAACTAAATATATAATGCTTTATCTACTTAGTTTATACGTGACCTAATAAGTTTATACGTGGCACTTGAATTCCATAGTAAATACTACGTCAAGTGTGTAATTATTGATTTGCATTACTTGAATAATTAATCAAAGGATTACGTAGTAGCGCATTGTGTAACTCACGTTATTGTATGGACAATAGACATTTAATTGGAAATCTAGCTGTCAAGGACTATAATATATTATATTACTAGTGGCCCGGTACGTGCTTCGCTACGTATAGGCTACGTAAAAAAAAATAATTAGAACATCAAATTTGTTCATAATAATAATGTTTTATTCAAGGCAAAATTTGGCCCAAATTGTTAATAAACAAATAACTTATAATTATGTTAGTGACAAATTTGTTGACGAAAGTTGACAAAAGTTAGTGACAAAACAGAAAAGAAGAGAAATGAAATTAAATACAATTAAAAGTAAAAGTAAGTAAGTAGCAGCCCATTAACGTCCCACTGCTGGGCACTGGCCTTCTCACTCCGAGGAGCGAGGGTTTTTAGAGCATAGACCCACCACGCTGCTCCAGTGCGGATTGGCAGGCATAGTACACAAGTGCACTCTCTATTCCTTCACTCTCATAGTCCGATGTGACGGGAATCCGACACCACCGGAGAGAGATCAGGCGCAGGACCGACGGCTTAACGTGCTCTCCGAGGCACGGGGGTGGATCACACCGCCAACTTCCCAACTTCGGGCAAATATTGAGAAAATCTTAATGGAAAACTCAATATTGATATTTGAATTGACCCGACCCGGGACTCGAACCCAGGACCTCATGTCTGTAGTCGAACATACTAACCACTAGACCAATGAGGCAGTTAAATAAATTAACTTAAATTGTTAATTAATTTTTAAATACAATTAAATTAACTTAAATTAAATCAAATCAAATCAGATCAAATAATATAAATAAAATATTTTTTATCCAAACCAAATAAAATATTTTATTTATTGCTAGCTATTTTAAAACTTAATCCAAAACCACCACTACAATCCCCATCTTAAAAAAAATTCAATTTGACAGCAAAACTATTAACAAAGTGACCCGCCGTTTATTGAATTCATTTGTTACAAAACATATGATAAACGAAAAGCCGCTCGGCCGATTTTGTTCAAACTTCACATAAACCATCTACTAAATATACCGAACAAAGGCTAAATATTTGGTTTGGAAAGGTGATCCCGTTCATCAGTTATAAAATTACAAAGAAAAGTGGCATTGATTTTTATATATATAGATTAATTGAGTGTTAAAACTATCTTTGTCAGATTAATAAATTGTAAATAAATAATTATTGCACTGGAAATTAATGATAAATTTACGATTGTATTTATTATAACAAGGCAATGGCCTGATGATTAAACAAGTACATTCTTGAAAAAAAAAGCTCCATAAACATCTCCTAAAGAAGCCGATCTCTAATTCTCTATGCATATGTCGTCTTGCTCCGTAAAAGCGTGAAATTATCTTTAGATTATATATATTCTAATATATGTGTGTATGTAACTGAAATCCTCCTAAGCAAATGGGGCGATTATAAATTGTTTTTGATTTGAGTTTATCTGGATTCATAAATGTTTTAGGTTGACAATATCACTCGATAAATTCAAATCTGTCTTCAGATTTTACAGAGACTTTAAGTGTAACGTCTCCTAGCACAGCTAGTATTTTAATAATCCGAAGGGTGTGTCTAATACAACGCACTAATGTTAGTAACTAACAATCGAAAACACATTCGTTAAGAAAGGGGTAGTTATATATGATTGAGTACATCATATTGAGCTATTAGAAAGCATCGTCGTCGTCGCTCGTCGTCGTCGCTTCAACCGATGGACGTCCACTGCTGGACATAGGTCTCACGAAATGATGCCCACAAGACCCGATCTTGTGCCGCCTGGCTCCAGCGGCTACCGGCGATCCTCCTTATATCGTCGGTCCACCTTATGGGGGGTCTTCCTACACTGCGTCGTCCATTAGAAAGCATAGCAGTTGGTAAATTTCAACTTACATACTGTAGGTACTTTATTGCACAAGAAACAAAAAGATATACAATAATAAATAAGGGTGGTACACAAAGTATGACTAAATTAACACAAATATATGATAATATTTCAAAAATAAATTCAACGATCAATTTTTATATATGTCGGAGTGCAATAGTCTGTGTAGCGCTGGCGCCATCTGTCTATCAGCGTGAGCCGGTGGCGGACTCGCTAGTTCTCGGGTGACGGTCCGCCAGAGCGGTAGACTGTTGAAACTGTCGCGTTCCTAGCTATTATTATTAATGAGTTTGTGTAAATTTATATCGGGAACATTAAGTGACTGTACATTATAATCTGAGTTAATTAATAAAGTGTTTGATTGCACCAATATTACTCATCAACGCCCACAGTAAGGAAATTAAATTATGGATGCCATTAATGACGATTTCGGCGTAGAACCCTACGCTCCTATGCTTTATGCTTCCTTCTCTATTATTCTCCGACATATATATGTCGGAGTCAAGAAGTTTCCGAGGCATCGGCGCCATCTGTCTATCGGCGCTGGACAGAGTCAATGAGTCACAAGCCAGCGTGAGTTCATAGGTGGCTGTCCGCCGCCGGTGCAGTCGACTGTTGAAACTGTCGCGTTCCTAGCTATTATTGTAAATGTGTTTGTGTAAATTGATATCGGGAACATTAAGTGATTGAACATTTTAATCTGAGTTAGTTAATAAAGTGTTTCATTGCACTACTATTACCAACGCCCACAGTGTGGAAGTTGAATTATGGAACCCACTTCATTAGTGGGTTCCATAATTCAACTTCCGACAACATAAAGCATAGGCATGACGATGTCATGCCTATGCTTTATGTTTCTTTTTTTCTTTTATTCTCTGACATATATATTAACGTCTCGCTCCGGCATTCCACGGGTAGTGGAGCAAATAATGCCTACAAGTTTTGTCTGTCATATGTATGGTGTTAAAGGTTCAATAATTGCTTACTAGCTTATTTGGTAATGATTAATAAATACACTTTTCGTCCAATAAGCTTTTCAATTAACACATAATAAATGATTATTTCTTTAGAATATAAAATTGACATATATTTTTTTTCCTAACAGGTAAATATATGCTATCGTTGACTTTTTATAGATCTACAACTATTATTCTAGTACACATTGTTTGTTATATGTCTTAGGGATGACTTCTAATAATTATCATTTCATTGTATTTCCACTAATTTAAACAAAACCTTAACAAATTATATATAATACACAAATCTTCGCAAGAGTTTATAACAAACTGATACACAGACAGACAGATGTAAAGACAGGCGGAGTAATTTATCTTATAATATATTTGTAAGGATATAAAGATCACAGTCATATTGCTTTAGAACATTTTATTCGTATAATAAACTCCCACTACACTCCATATTCCAACATATTAAATTAAAATGAGAAAGAATTATGATGCCATGCTAATATGATATGAAGTATTCTTAATAATGACCTCATTTATGTTATTTTTATTGGCTTATAAATCTAAAATGAGATAATGTACCTTTGTTTACTAAATAAAATTTACAATACTATTCTATACGATTATACGAGAAGTCAAATTTTCTTATAATGTCTTATACAAAAAGATTCGTTTGAACAACAGTTGAACAGGAATAAGAAAATATCTTTATACTATTAAAAAAAAAACTTTAAAATCTAAATAATTACATGAAACAAGGAATATTGTTTTAATTTGAATGATATTAGGTAAATCCATTTGTTAAAAGAATCTTTGACTATTATATAATAGATTTTATTTTTATTTTGGCTCTATTGAATACACGCTAAACTTCTGATGCCACCTACGTAGTTCCTGATCTCGTTTACCGATGGAAACATGAGGAAATCCTTACTTTTCCGGTTCTTTCCGTAACGTAGAAGAAATTGCGAAAGGAATATGCTAAACTTAAACTAATTTGCGCTGTTTTAGAGATATGGAAATCAATGAATGACTTTGTTTGTTTGTGAGTTCTTTGAGTCAGTTTGTGAGTGCAATGATTTTAAGGCATTTTCGCATTATTATTTTTATAATTGAACCGTTTTGAAGCCCACAATTTGAATGTTTTCACAGTCTGGAACGAATGTATAAATTATTTTGTTTTTTATATATTACATATAGATAATATTAACAACTGCCTTATTGGTCTAGTGGTTAGCATGTTCGACTACAGACATGAGGTCCTGGGTTTGAGTCTCGGGTCGGGCCAATTCAAAAATCATTATTGAGTTTTCTATTTAAGATTTTCTCAATATTTGCTCGAAGTTGGGAATTTGGCGGTGTAATCCACCCCCGTGCCTCGGAGAGCACGTTAAGCCGTCGGTCCTGCGCCTGATCTCTCTCCGGTCGTGTCGGATTCCCGTCACATCGGACTATGAGAGTAAAGGAATAGAGAGTGCACTTGTGTACTATGCCTGCCAATCCGCAGTGGAGCAGCGTGGTGGGTCTATGCTCTAAAAACCCTCGCTCCTCGGAGTGGGGAGGCCTGTGCCCAGTAGTAGGACGTTAACGGACTTATTTATTATTAACAAGCTTAACATTAGTCTATCATATCTTTTCATTTATATATACTAATTTATCATTGACTACGTTTAGTTTATCATGTCGAGTGAATCAGAATGGATAATTATGTTTTGTTCTCTTTTTATTGTATATTACTCTACATTTAGTGTTTCTTCTTTTTTGCCAACTGTTTTGTTTTTTTACTGTTAGATACCATTTTTTTCTTTTTTTTTCAAATATTTTGACACGCTGTGGCGTCACCGGGGTCACAGCTGAAAATCAGCATCATGTGTTGTATAATACATGACAATTGGCTGAGCTGTGAACCTTTTCCAGGTGGTGTTACAGGCAGTAACGCTGCAAAGCTAGATTAAGAATATTGTTTGTAACATCATTACAGAATAAATGTTTCTTTCTTTCTTTCTTAAATTAGTTGACAGGAGCTAGTTAAGGGATTTAAATTTTATTTGACATATTTTATTTTGAATAAATAATGGTAAATTTATAATAATCTACCAAAACTGGGGAGACATTGTTTAATGTACCGCGGATACTTGCTCAGACCATTGAGCTGTAAACCGATAGGGGAATATTAAATAGGCATTTAAACTCGTAACATTAAAATGACCTTGAAAGGAAACAAATTTAGATTATAGAAAATGTACTATAATTATTATTGTAAGTGATACAATGTTATCCAAGTTATCTATATCTTTAATAGCCTCGTTGGTGCCACGGTGGAAGAACTCGTTGCTGAATTTTTTTAATTTGTTTTGTAAAAAAGTAGCTGCCTATTCGTCGTCGTCGCTTCAACCGATGGACGTCCACTGCTGGACATAGGTCTCACGTAATGACGTCCACAAGGCCCGGTCTTGTGCCGCCTGGCTCCAGCGGCTACCGGCGATCCTCCTTATATCGTCGGTCCACCTTGTGGGGGGTCTTCCTACACTGCGTCGTCCAGTGCGGGGTCGCCATTCCAGCACTTTCCGACCCCAACGTCCATCGGTTCGTCGGACTATGTGCCCCGCCCATTGCCACTTCAGGTTCGCGATTCGTAGAGCTATGTCGGTGACTTTGGTTCTGCTACGGATCTCCTCATTTCTGATTTGATCGCGTAGAGAAACTCCGAGCATAGCCCTCTCCATCGCACGCTGAGTGACTCTGAGCTTCCGCATGAGGCCCATAGTCAGCGACCACGTCTCAGAACCGTAGGTCATCACTGGCAACACGCACTGTTCGAAGACTTTGGTCTTCAGGCACTGAGGGATATTGGACGAAAAAGTCTTCCGGAACTTCCCGAACGCTGCCCAACCGAGTTGGATTCGGCGGTTGACCTCTTTCTCGAAATTGGACCTACCTAGCTGGACTATGTGTCCCAGGTATGTATACTCGTCAACAATTTCGAGTGTAGAGTTCTCAACGATGACTGGGTGGAGCGGAACATGGATATTGGACATAACTTTCGTCTTATCCATGTTCATTTTTAGGCCCACCTGTCGAGAAGCTCTGCTGAGGTCATCGAGCATTGCATTGAGATCTTCCAGAGTCTCTGCCATAATGACCACGTCGTCGGCAAACCGTAGATGAGTGATGTACTCGCCGTTGATGTTGATGCCCAGTCCGTTCCACTCCATAAGCTTAAACAGGTCCTCCAACGCCGCAGTAAAGAGCTTCGGGGAGATAACATCTCCCTGTCGCACTCCACGCTGCAGTTGGATAGACGCTGTGCTTTGGTCCTGTATACGGACTGACATGGTGGCGTTTTCGTACAAACACTTCAACACGTGTATGTACCGGTGGTCAATTCGGCATCTCTGCAAAGATCTCAACACGGCCCATGTTTCCACCGAATCGAAGGCTTTCTCATAGTCCACGAACGCCAAGCAAAGTGGCCGATTATACTCCTCGGTCTTCTGTATAATCTGCCGCAGCGTAAAGATGTGGTCTATGGTACTAAAGCCTTTTCGGAATCCGGCTTGTTCGGGAGGCTGGAAGTCGTCAAACTTGCGAGCGAGACGATTCGTGATGACCCTCGAGAACAGTTTATAGACATGACTTAGCAGCGCAATAGGTCTATAGTTCTTCAATAAGGTGTTGTCACCTTTCTTGAAGAACAGAACTACCACGCTCCTATGCCATGCCTTGGGCACCGTGCCTTCCAGGATGACGGAATTGAACATTCGCTGAAGGACTTTAAGAATGGGTTTTCCACCCGCCTTCAGGAGTTCCGCTGTGATTCCGTCATCACCCGGTGCCTTGCCGTTCTTCATCTGTTTGAGAGCCATACTAATCTCGTACAAGCTGACGTCCGGGATATCTTCGGTATAATGCCGGGTCAGTTTGGCACGGGGATCTTTAGCCAAACTATCAATAGGCTTGCAAGTCGATGTGTACAACTGTCCATAGAAGCTCTCAACCTCCCTCCGAATCTCAGGTCCAGATGCAATGAGTTCGCCGTTATGGGTCTTCAGCCGCGTCAACTGGCTCTGACCGATAGACAAATCTTTTGCGAACACTTTAGTGCCTTTGTTGCGTTCGATGGTATCTCGTATACGCTCGGCATTAAAGTGTCGCACATCACGCTTTTGCGATTTAGAGATCTGTCTATTGATCTGCCGATATGCGGACGCGTCTGCTGTAGACTGCAAGCTCATTGCATGTCTCTGTTCCATGAGATTAAGAGTATGGTCTGAGAATCTCTTGGTTTGCTTTTTACGGGGTTTATAAAATTTCATCCCAACCGTATGGACAGTTTCCACTAGCCTATCGTTTAGCTCGTCCACAGATTCGCAATCCTCGAGGCAGGCGAAGCGGTTTTGCAGCTCTAGTTGAAAGCTCTCGGGGTTTTGGATATGCGCGCGAGTGGGTCGGAGCGTAGACTTCACCAGTCTGAACCGCTCTCGGTGTACGTTGATATTCAATGTGCCTCTTACCATACGGTGATCGCTCCCAGTTTTCACTTGATTGATCACAGAGACATCATTGAATATGTTCCGTTTCGTAGACATGATGAAGTCAATCTCGTTTCTCGTGGAACCATCAGGACTCAGCCAGGTCCATTTTCGGAGCGGCTGTTTCTTGAAAAAAGAGTTCATCATATAGAGTCCCTCCTTTTCCATGAAATCAGCGAGCATCTGTCCCCTCTGGTTCCGTTGCCCATACCCAAATTGCCCCACTCTCAACTCTGCCCCGCTTCGTTCGCCGAGTTTTGCGTTGAAATCACCCATAACAACGTTGTAGAAGGTCCTAGAGGTATGCATGGCTTTGGAAATGTCCTCATACATAACCTCTACATCATCATCTGGATGCGATGATGTGGGTGCGTAAACCTGGATGACCTTCAACGAATACCGTTTGGTAATTCTGAGTATCAGGTACGCTACCCTGTTGGACACGCTGTTAACTTCTACAACGCTGTTGACGAGAGATTTGTGGACGAGGAACCCGACACCACCTTGGGACTGGTGTTCGCCCTCCCGGTAGTAGAACAAGTTACCGGATTTGAGGATTATCGTGTCCTCCCCCTCTCTACGGACTTCCGACAATCCTATAATATCCCAGTGTAACTTGTTTACTGCTTCTTCCAGTTCGAAGATCTTTTCGTCGGTCCTCAAAGTGCGTGCGTTGTATGTTGCCAGGTCAAGTCGTCGGGGTTGGCAGCGGAATCTCTTCCGGAGATTCTTAGCACCCCCTGCCCCGCCGTTACCATAACCGCTGCCAGAGCTAGGAATAGCGGGGCTGCCGGGGACTGGGGGCCATTGCTGCCTTGTTGTACTCATCGTGGATGTGCCAGTAATCACCACGCTTGGCAGGCGGGTTGGTGATCGCAGTGCTGACCCTCTCGCACCGATAACGCTGCTGCCCGTTATCGGTCTGTGGCATTTAGGTCAGCGAGGAATGGATATACCGCCATTTATCGGTATGGGAGTTGGATAGGAAAGATTTGGTACGTGGGATAAGAGGAGTTTTGGGGAGCATTAGGGTTAGGTATAGGACATTACTGCCGCGGACAGAAGAGTGAAGAGCGGTAGTAATAGCTCGAGGCACCCGGGGTCGCTTACCCGCATGCTTAGTTAGTAACCGGACAGATTATCTGACTAAACACCCTCTGAGTCCTATTAACTTCTGCTATTAAGCTGCCTATTAACTTCCCACTATTCCCAATTTATCATCAAACTTTTCCTAATTCTGGTGTCGTGAAAAAGGTCTACAACGAAAATGGTCAGTTACCTTTCTCTTAACGATTCATTTCCTGCAATATCTCGCGAACGCAAGTTAAAGTGTATTTCAACTACACTTAAAACATTACTTACTGTCTAGGTTTAGTTTTGACAGTAGGGATATTAATCTGTGGAGCTGCCGTAGACACAGACAGCTCGTTTGTCTTCGTTATGGAAAAGCTCTAACGATAATTTTGGTCTTTGGATCAACATAACTCGTTTTTATGCTAACATCTTTAGCATGCACTACTATATTTTGCATAAAAGGATAGTGAATGCCTAGTGGTGAGTGGTGGGTTCTCATTCAGAGAAGTCCTGGGTGGGAATCATGTTCCGCACGACTAAGTTTCTATCTCTAAAAAAAACTTACGTGCTCATTTATTCTTTCCAATCCATCATTGTGCTTTCTGGTGAAGGAAACTATGGAAAACAATGGAATCATGAGGAAACTTGCACATCCTGAGACCAATTCTGGGGTATATGTGTCCGTCAACTCGCAGTGGACCAGCATGCTGGATATAATGAGAAGGCCTGGGCTTAAAAATTGGGCGTGAATACACTGTCACTTAAATTATCTTATCGTACTAACCTTTTTTAACGGCCATGACTTTGTCCGCAGCGAATGAATACGTTTACATCAAAATTATAGATGTGAGTCTCTTATAGACTACAAGCCAATGGAAAAAATTTACTTGTGGAATGAACCAACGTTATAATTACTATTAGAACGTTGTTACTATATTATAAAATAACTTTGAATGCTATGTCGTCATTTCTGAGCAGTACAGGTGACTACACGAGTAAACCATTTTATCCCAATATTTTAATTTTTTTACAACGGTAATATTTTATAACATTATATAAAAAAAGTTGCCGTACATAAATTTATGATGTTACAGCAATTATCTACATTTCAGGATTTACCGAGCTATCTATTTAAGATCATAAATTTATGTACGGCAATTTTTTTATATAATGTTATTAAATATTACAGTTGTACCTTATAGCATTTGAAATGGTCAAAAACTAAATTTAATAAGACAAAAAAATGATTATTTTCTTCGTTTACTTACCTATACCGCTCAAAAACAATGACATAGCGGTCAAAGTTATTTTATGATATAGTAACAGCCTTCTAAGCGTTATTCACGTTGGGTCATTTCACTGGTTATTTTTTCCCATGGTCTTGTAGTCTATTATAATTCAAAGTTTCACACTTCTTGACTTACGACTTCTTATTGCTGACAGGTCGGCTTTTGACCCTCGGTGGGGACTACTCGCTGAAGAGCATTGTAGGAGTGGAGTTTTGTGAGACCGCAGTTTGTTAAAACAGGGCCACGATGGAGAGAGGGATAATACATGGGTGCTCCATCACGCCGCCGAAAATTGTTAGAGATCTCAAACGGCGCATGTTTGCTATCTGCTCCCGCTTTCTCAGTCGGCATCATCCGGGACATCAGGTGGCAAGTTTATTCTTTGGTGTCTCATTTACGAATAATTAGGGTTATAATGGTTTGAAGTGAAGAACAACATTACACGAATAGCTATAAGCTAACGGTGCACCGGGCAAACAACCAATTAGGTTAGGCATTAAAGGTGTAAATAATTGAAAGATAGTTCGTAAGAATTTTTATTATACCTAGATCTAGCACCCGTAACAGAGTTTCACTGTGTTTTAGTGGAGATTGCGAGGCCTTCCTGCTTCGTATATGCGTACATGTATCTCTCAGCTAAAATCACCGTTTACTGGAATCTCACCTGATCGCAAGTGAATCATTACTTATCGTCTGGTGAGATGATAAGTGATGATTCCACACCGCTTTGACTATCAAGAAATTAATCTGAATTAAAAGAGCTTCAACTTGGTAAGAGTTATTTTACTCAAACGGTATTTTCATGGACGCACGTTGTTGCTGATAGGGTTCTAACTAGCCACCGGCAAGGGATCCCATCATTCCAGTCTCGGACTAATTAGAAAATGCTATTTTCTAAATTTGCCTTGCCGGGAACCGGCAAGAGGTCGGTTTCCGCCCTTTTAAAAATTGATATTAATTTGATATCCGTATCTGCTTTTATCTATAGGCATTGAAACCGACCGTATGTGACAGGGTTCGGGGGATGATAAGTGTTCATTCGGATCGTATGGACGTCATATATCACAGGCATTAATTGGGGCGTGTATCTCTGTCTCTGACGCCAGGCTACATAAATGTATACTACATATAAGTCATTCGTATTCTAAGTAGTTATCTTACATCCTTATCAATGGTACATTGTAAATAATGTCTGGAAAACAAGTTATTTGATGGTACAGTTTTTGAATTAATTAATAGGAAACATAGTAGAAAGGCCACAATTACTATTTGAAAGTAATATTGCATATTTATTAAATTTCTAATATTAATTTACTCCCTATATATTAAATATCTAATTGAAATATATAATCGTTAATAAAATATAAAATCGTAGTGAACATTTGAAGTTAATTCAGTTATTACAAATATTAAATCAATTTAATTGTTTAATAATTGTATCAGGGAAAAATTGTACAGTGCCACCTATTTTATGAAATAAAAGTGTTAGATAGCGTAAGAATCGACTTTACTTTTTTAACGCACATTTATCTTTTTGTTACATTTTTTTGAATGAATGTTATCCACCAACTTTCCATGGCATTCATTATCAGAATTTATCACTTTTTATTCTGCTCCTAAGTAATCTCGTGTGTTTGCTGCGATGCCAAAAAGTCCTTTTTTTTTTCCTCTTATCATTGAGATTTCAGCAATCAAATTAATTTCAACTGCCGCACAGTGATTAGATTTATATCACGTCACTTTTCCAAATTACGACTTATATAGTTGTACAAAACAAAAATTTTTTGTTTTTAGAAATTATTCAACATAATATGATAATTTTTTCCTTAATTATTATAGAAATAAAAGAGTTATTTTTTAAGTATTTTAAATATTTCATTTCTTTTTTTAACAAATTGCTAAATGTTTCTGAAAAGAGTTACGACTATAAAAAATATGAATACTCTTTTATTTTTCCATCAACTTTCTTTTAAAGAAAAATACAAGAAATTTGATAATTTCTCAGGGTGGGGTATCTTGAATTTATCATATAGTTGTCAGCTGTCAGTGCGCGCGGTCGGTCAAAGATCGCTGACCNCCACAGCTTTAGTGTCTGATACATTTGCATAAAGCATGTTGAACAAAGATATCTAAAATTTTAAAGGTATATTTTTGCCATATTAAAAACTGAAATGTTCCCAAAAAGTTGACAGGGTCCATAAAAATATACCAATTTATGTAACACGTCATAAAAAAAATTCATTTCCCCTTAAAATAAGCTTCTTTTATGGCCCAGATATGACACAGGGCTGTCCATTGCACTATAAAGCCGCGTCCGTTTTGCAGACGTTATTACCTTAACGAAGACAAAGTGCGCCTGTCGGCTGCCGTATGAACTGTGAGCTCACGCGTTTCAAGTAACAAACGTAAGCGGGATCTTATAAATTGACATGGATACCTATCCATAAATACCATGTTTAGTATGTAGCAGCCCATTAACGTCCCACTGTTGGGGACAGGCCTTCTCACTCATGCGAGAGAAGTTTTTTAGAGCATAGACCACGCTGGTCTACTGCGTATTGGTAGGCATAGTACACAAGAACACTCTCTATACCTCCAGTCTTATAGTCCGATGTGACGTAATTCCGGCACGACAGGAGAGAGATCAGGCGCAGGACCGATGGCTCAACGTGTTCTGCGAGGCACGTGGGCGAATCACACGAATATTGAGAAAATCTTAAAAGAAACCTCAATGATGATTTTTGACTTGGCCTGACCTGGGCTCCAAACCCAGGATCCCATGTCAGTAGTCCAACATGCCAACCAATAGACCAATGAGGCGCAAACCAATGTCACGATGTTTAATCATGTACTTTTATCTTTTATAGAGAACAAGACACAGAGTTATATTTAATGTGAAGAAATCTTTAAAATAAACAAAGGTTGTCTGGAAGAAATCACTTCCAAAACGAACCAAATATGCACTACATTTATTTTGTTTGGTTTTATAGCATTTAACTGTCTTATGATGTTATAATAAAGTATGTATTTATCATTACGTTGTAATATCCCTAATATTAGTGATAAGATAGCCTCATAACTCGTAAAAGTTTCGTAAGGTCTCAATTAAAACAATTGATGTTAAAGTGATGAATAGGAAATCCACATGCATTAGAAAATAAGGTAAATGATAAGTAATAAGATAATAAGCAGCCTATCAACATGCGATAATTGGAGAAAGACCTCCTAACTCAAAGGAGAGGATACGGTGGTGGGTGCACAATACGCTGCATAGCTCTAGTATACGAGTACATATATTTAATCAAGATGTTTTCCTCTATCTATTGCATAATCCACATGACTAAGCACCACAACTTTTAAGAATATATAATATATATTCTAAAATATTATATTTTTAATGTTTCTTACTCATATTGATCAGGAATAAGACCGATTAAAAACCGTCAAACAGGGTTTTAAACTATAATAGGGATATTCATTGTTCATTCATTATAAGATATTATTTTAAAATGTTGTATCGAAGAAATCGTTACCAATTTCTTAAAGGACGCATAAAATTGTTTATCGCTTCCTCTTTTAACTTCTTCCATTTAGAATTTCGCCCCTACGATCATAATACATAATTTATCAATCGTTTATCACACCAGCGCGGCTGAAATGGTTATGTTCGAACAAAATGTATATGGATAACTCTTTTTATTTTTCCCATTTAGATTAACCAATCATTGTTTATCTTTAATATTTTACACAATACAACGCATAATCTATCACGTCCATATTGTTTTTCAAATTTTTAATCGCTTAACGTATAAAAAATTCGCTGTATGATTTTAAAAGAATTACAAATCAAATCGAATCAAAACAAAAATTCTTTATTCGATTATTCTTTTACAGCACTTTGTATTGTGAATTATAATATTATTCCCTTTTTTTTATTATGCATTTGTTAGGACTATATCAATCAAATCAATATTTGTGATAAATCATTTATTATTATCGAGATATCAGTGTAATGGTAATGATTTTAAATGCTAAGAAAGGAGCATTCGTTAGCAATTATTGATAGAAAATACATCTTTTACAAAACGTATTTTATTTTGCCATCTCGTCACATTGTATAAACTATCGAAAATTTTTAATTATTCCTAGTAACTCATAGAACAAAGCCTGATATATTTAGTAAAACAAATAACTTGGGTCGTTTCCATCTTGTCGTTACAGACTGGTCATCAGATTTCTTTATTCCTAGTTTACGTCATCCTCATGTCTAACAGCTCGAGATTGGCTGTTCCTTGTGTCATGTCAGAGTCATAGAGAGATGACTTTAATTAATTGTGAATTTCGCCAATTACTACTTCAGGTTCTACGTTCGGGGAAATATGTCAGTGCTCTAACTTGGACAACAGATCTCCTAAATCCAGTATCTGTCACTGATTTAAAAGAATAGTTGCACTATTTGAAAAAGTAAATTTTATAGAAAATCTGTTAGAAAATTAATGATACTGCTGAAATACACCAATGACCAATATTTTATTCTGTGGTGCCACAGCGTCAACTTTGTCTATTTGAATGTGAGTATTAGACACAAAAAATAATCTGTTATAGCAATTTTGAAAATTCTATTATG
Source organism: Elymnias hypermnestra (assembly GCA_015832385.1). Classification (NCBI taxonomy): domain Eukaryota; kingdom Metazoa; phylum Arthropoda; class Insecta; order Lepidoptera; family Nymphalidae; genus Elymnias; species Elymnias hypermnestra. The sequence continues at coordinate 585,774 of JACTOM010000068.1, read as the reverse complement.
TGTAATTATTTATCTAAAAGTGACCTCATCCTAGTGAAATCAGCCGAGTAGCTCCTGATACCGAAGTATAGTTAGTACATACATACATAGCATCACGCCTCTTTCCCATAGGGGTAGGCAGAGACAACATCCTTCAATTTACCACGATCCTTGCATATCTCCTTCGCTTCTTTCAATCTCATTAAACCTTTCATACAAGTTCGCCGGTTTAGAGTACTCTTGACCTGGCCGTTATTTAATATGTCCTGGATTTGGTCCAGGAACGTTCGCCTTGGTCTTCCCCTTCCAACTTTCGCATTCACTCTTGACTCATAAATCCTTTTTGTCAGTCTCCTTTCATTCATTCTTTCTACATGCCCAAACCATCTAAGCATACCTTTCTCAATTTTAGTCACTACGTCTTCTTTCATACTACAACGTTCTCTTATCATACTTCTCAGCGCTTTCAACTCTACCGCATTTATTTTACTTTTGTGATTCTTCTGTCATACCCAACTTTCACTACCATACATAAGTGTTGGCACCAATACTTCAGCATGCACTGCCAGTCTGGCTCTTTGAGAAACCATCTGGCTATTCATAAAGGAGGGCAGAGCACCATTTACCATATTCCCTGCATTCACTCTCCTTTCAATATCACTTTCACATGTTCCATCTTTTGTAAATTTAGATCTCAAGTATACAAATTCTTTCACCTCTTCCACTTTTTCCCCATCTATCAAAATATTGCCATTCATCATAGATTCATCTCTTTCAAAAAGCATAGCTTTCGTTTTGTTTACATTCACTTGCATTCCTTTCCCTTTCAAAGCTTCATTCGTAATATTTACCATCTCCTCAAGCTCGTTAGCGGACGACGCAAGTATTACTTGAACAGTCATGGTGACGCAACACATCCCTGTCGAACACCTCTTTCGACAGGAAACCATTCCGTGTTCGCCCCGTTTATTCTGACACAAGCACTAGAACCCTCATAGAGAGACTTCAATGCTTGAATCAGATTACCGCTCACCCCATACGTAGATAACGTTGACCACGGCTCATTTCTCACCACTCGATCATAGGCCTTTTCTAAATCTACGAAAGCGAAATTAACTTTTTGGTGTTTAGCCAAACATTTTTGCAGCGTAAAGAAATGACCTGATCCTTACATCCCATTCCTCTTCTAAATCCCGCCTGTACGTATCTAATTTTCTCATCAGTTTCTTTTATCACTCTTTCAATCAATATCTTTGCATACAATTTGCCGACGAAACTAAGAAGGCTGATACCGCGGTAATTTTTGCACTCCTGCTGTGACCCTTTTCCTTTATATAGAGGGACAATTACGGCCTTGCTACGGTATAGTTAGTATAGTTATATAGTTAGTCCGTAAGTAATACGTTATTTATCGAGTCAAAACGCCCCACTTTTAAATTCACCAGATTACACACAAAACATTCAATAAAATCGGTAAATATCTCTTAACTTGGCTATCTGATTAGTTTACTGGAGTATTGACCCTTAATAAAATAAACGAACCATAAAATGTGTGGCCTATACTACGGATTTTATCATTTTCTTATAGGCTTCTAACATTTTTATTGTCATATTTGAAATGGACACAATATATCCTATATAATTTTATCTATAAAATGTGGGAACTTTTTGATAAAAATTAGTACATTATAAGAACGTAACTTATATACAGTTTTGTTTTAGTAACAGTGTGATAATTCGGTGGCAGAGGTTTTGATTTCGACTTCCACAGTAGGGGAAATTTAAGATATTACATATTCTACCTTGCCTGGATCTAAACTGGTGTGACACCTCGGCTGTGGCTAGTTACCATCCTACCAACTAAAACGTGCCACTAAGGAAATTGTTTGAGTTTTGAAATTTAAATTGCCTGTTACCAGGTTCGCAGGTTTCTATCTTAGACATAATCAATTTACCAACAGGTGAGACAACAATCAAGCGCTAACTTTAAGCAATAACAATTACAAGGCTTAGGCATAAATAATAGGTCCTAAGGAAAATTGTAAACGTATATTTAATATCATGTTGTGCTATTACGAAGACGGACTGGAATGGTAGTATCCTCCAAAATAAGTCGTAAAAGTTCGATAGCTTCGCTGTTGTAAGGGTTTGAAAATACATTTATCTAGAAGAGGCCTTTGGTTACATTTCCTGCATGATAAATTAGGAAAAACTAATTTTTAATTTAGGACGCTTAGGTCGTGGCTTATATCGACCTCATCAAGGACGTGGCGCAAAGCAAAATAACTTTACGTTAGGTTACATGCTCGGCAAACATATAGAGGTACTTTACTTCATATTAGTTAAGCACCTTTACTGTTTTAGACAATTTCGTCACTCTCCATCGAGTGAAATCACAGTCAAGCGTTAATCATTTAACAAAAAAAAAAAAACCTTCCGTATTTACTAATGATAACGGTTTTATCGTTTATTCAATAAATTAATAACAAATATTATCATATGTACATGATTTATTCACTGCGAATATAAAATCTGGCTTCATGCATCATCAGACGCGTTTCGGCTATTTCGTTTACACAATTTTATTTGGCACGCTTGCATAATATTGACGACGAGTAAACTCCACTATTACTAGTATAAGTTAAAGGAAGTAAAACTTGTCTTATTAAATTGTTATATTATAGAATTATTTAGAAAAAAAAAAGCATTGGGTGGTTTTTAAAACTTTTTTGCAAATGACGTTATGTCAGCTATGGATGACGGACGGACCCTGACAGATGAACCCTGACGGATGACCAGTCAGGAGTGTAGGACTCGGCGATGGTAGGTCGCAAGGCCCACGTAAACCCAGCGGAAAACCCCTTGTCATCCATTAGTGAGGCACCAGGTGTTTAGCTTTAGCATTCTGCCCTAATATCCCGTATGAGTCTGACGGAAGATTCACGGAGGGGGGAGGAGGTGTGCAAACATGCGCTATCTTGTATTCTGCCTCTTTCGGCGGTGGATAGGCATCCACTGCACTCTCTCGTTGGCTTCCTTCAGCGAGACTGCCGTCTCACAAAACAAGGCTACTTCCGCCCACCATCTCTCACTTGCATGAGACGAAACAAAAAAGTTAATTGCTACACAATTAAACGAAAATGAAGCTTTAAATTCTTTTATTTTGTATTATAATATTTGTACGTACTTGGCAATAACTGATAATCAAGAAAATATATTTAAACGAAAATCTTACAAAATTTTTAACACCTACCCACATCAAAAAGACAGTTATCGTATTTATAACGAAGGTAATCGTTGAGTAATATAATTTATAGTCAAGATATACTATAGCTAACAAAAGCCATAGATTAGCAATCGATTGTTTCTTTTTAAGACCACGTTATATGTTGTCTAAGCACCAAAATAACAAAACAAACGCAATGTTAAATGTAGCGTGCGAACATTTGGGAAAGCTTTTGCCCTTTACATGCCCTATTTAACGTCTTTATATGTACGTGTATGTGAATATTCAAGTACTTGATTTAATAGATATATTAATACCAGCAAATAATATAAACAAGATATATACGTTTATATAATGAAGTATATAAATGTCAGTGTAAATGTGGAGGATGAAACTACTTTGCCTTATGTTGTACAACATAGCAATCTTATTTTAAATTCTTCTCTTTTTCGTAAGTATTTCGTCGTGATTTTTTTCTAAGTAAAGTGTGACTGAGTAAAGTAAAGACTTCAATAGACATTTATACTTCCTCATACATAAATCCGTCGCGTAACGCGTAACGCAAAGTTTTCCCTATCGTGCCATAAAAAGTTTCACTTCAATAAACGTGGGTTTTTAAAAATAAAGCGATTTCAATGGTATTACTTCAAAGTTACCCGTTTTTTAATTTATTCTTTGTCAATTTTAATCCTCTATTTGAAGCTACAACTCAATAGATCTCGGTTCGAGTCCTGTGTCAGAACTATAAAGTTTTTCTTTTCTTTTCTTATTTAACAAACAAGTTGAATTCGAAAGTTATGTTGCTGATGTTTCTGTATTATAGCATAAATAAAAAAAACCCTCTGAAATTGTAGTTAGTAATTATGTGGAATCGTTAATAAGCTATATGTAAAGTGTATTTTATAAAGTATAACCATTGTATTTAGTTTTATTTTATTTTTTTACATAGGTAGTTTTAGAAACTGTTAATCTTTTTTGATCACTAGAGTCACTGCACTAGTCTGTCAGTCTTTATGTATATTAAGTTTTCCTTTTAGTTGTAAAACTGTAAATGTCTGTGGCCTCATCAGGATTTAGCTGAAAATCAGCGCTGTGCGTTCTTTGCTAACATACTCGTATAAGAACTCACAGCACACAGCTGAGCTAAACTCCATTTCAATTTGTAATCTAATTGTTATTTTCGCTTACATGTATTCTGCTGTACAATTTGAATAAACGTTGCTTTCTTTCTTTCTGAATTAGTTGTGTCTAATTCATGCAACACCTTTTGTGTGTATATCATACAAAAATCTCATAAAATCGTTGGATTCAATCATGGTTTTGATTGAGAATTTGATGCGATAAATGACGAGTTTCCCCATATTTCCACGGATTCGGAAACTATGCGGAACATACTACGGGGATCGGTTAGTAATCGTTCAATAACATATTCTTATATTTAAAAGGTCTTAATGTATCTAAGTACTAATAACTACTCTTAAATATTCATTTACTTCTCTACTACTCAAATTATTTGTAATGTTTTCGTGCTGATTTTAAGCCAAAGACTAAATATTTAAGACTGTTTTAAAATATAACGAAATGAACGAAACAATGTTATATTTTGTATGAAAAATACGTATAACATAAGTTATGTATAAATTATAGCGTGTAAGAGAAAGGTATGACGAGGGTGATGCAGTTTCGGCATTTTAATTTAACTTTTGCCTCCAGAGAGCTTTATTGAGTAGAAATGTTGGAATGAACTGTTGTGGATTTTGTCATTTGACTACCAAAGTAAGGATTAGTCCACTATTTCACTTTACTATACCATTTGTCCAGTTTTAGTGATTGAATTTTATTTTCTTTAAAAAGGTGGCAATCTATAAGTAACTTTAATCTATAAGTACAAGTAAAATATCAGAAGTAAGGTATTTATAATTAGTATTATAGAATAAAACAATTTTTTTTGTCCATTTGACCTACACTACTATTCATACCCGTAACGCTGCTTTGAATAAATACATTTTAAAATTTTCAAAATTATTGTTAAGAATAAAATCCAGAAGTCTAAATTTTTTCGGTCTAAAAATCATATTTAGTTCGACAAAAATGCCACTGTGTTAGTTGGTTTAAACATTTTGTTTAATTTGCCACCAGTTTTTTTGTTGAATTGTGTTAATATTCTACAAAATATTAATACTCAAATTTACCGTTGTTGGCGTATAATAGAAGGCCCGGCTTCGACTCCTGTCTGGACAAATACAGGAAATGTTTTTTTTTAGAATTGGACTAAGACTAGACTCTTGAGACAGAAACTATGTTTCTTTGACTCAAACAATAATACAAAGCAACTTAACTTAGCTACTTTACTGTAGTACTTTGTTACGTAGTGGTACTTCCCCAATTGAATAATAGGTGAGGATTATACATTAAAATATAATGTTATATAACAAAATAATATAAATACATTGCATTAATTAAGTCAAATCAAATTAAAGCTATCTCCAATATATTTGGAGAACAAAGCTATTTATTAAGTTATTTTTTAACCGAGTTCAAATAAAGGAGGAGGTTGTCAATTCGTTTATATATTTTTTTATGTTTGTTACCTTATAACTTTCGACTCGATGAACCGATCTTGATGATTTTTTGTTATATGAAAGGTGGTGCTTGTCGTATGGTCCCACGGTAAATCCAGTTCTGACGATGGCATCCATGAGAACACCGGATTAGTCTTAAATTTAGACGAATAACTCAAGATCACTTCAACCGATTTCGATGAGTCTTTTTTTATTGGAAAGGATATACTTTAAAGGTTTTTTGATGATAGTTCGGTTAGGTTTTTATCATTGCGTATTGGTGTTTTGCTTTTTTTTATGTTGTTGTTGTTGTTGTGATTACCATATGATGGTGGTGGCAAAATAACCAATCTGTAACGTACGAGTATTAGGTTGTGGCTTCGATCCCGGGTGTGACGATATAATTTTAAATTTAACTTTGTAAAGTTGTTTCATTTAAACAGTGCTGTCTCATATGAGCAACACGTCTTTTAGGTGTACAAATATTAAGATAAATTTGTTAGTTTACTTCAGAAAATAGTAGTAATAGTAAAAATCAATAATAAATAAAAATTTTAACAAAAAAGGAACCGCCTTCAAATAAACTCTTACAAATATATTAATATGCTCAAAAAGTAAAAAAAAAATTGCGTTATTTTTTTTGAGTTCTTTGTGTTCTTATATTTGGAGTCGGCGTCAGCGAAGGTGTCCCGCAAGGCTATGACCTAGATACTTTTAAGAGGCGGATAAATTCCTATCTCGTAGGTAGGCAACGCATCGGCGGTCCCTAAGGTGCTGCAGGTGTCCATGGACTGATCACTCAACATCCCGTGTGACCCGCAAGTTCGTTTGCCTGCCAAGACTATAAAAAACTGTCCACTTGGCACCTCACACTTTATTTTTACAACTAATAGTTACAATAGTTACAACCTATAGTTATATATGTAGGCACCTTGGCTTACACCGACTCCAAATATAAGAATACGAAGAACTCTAAAAAAGAATACGTTATTATTTTTTACTTTTTAGAGCATAATAATATATTTGTAAAATTGGTTTTGAAGGCGGTTCTTTTTTTGTTAAAATTTTTATTTATTAAAAAACAATTTCAATTGTAACATTATAAATTGTTATATTTATAAGTAAAAGTAAGTAGCAGCCCATTAACGTCCCACTGCTGGGCACGGGCCTCCTCACTCCGAGGAGCGAGGGTTTGTAGAGCATAGACCCACCACGCTGCTCCACTGCGGATTGGCAGGAATAGTACACCAGTGCACTCTCTATTCCTTCACTCTCATAGTCCGATGTGACGGGAATCCGACACGACTGGAGAGAGATCAGGCGCAGGACCGACGGCTTAACGTGCTCTCCGAGGCACGGGGCTGGATCATATCGCCAACTTCCCAACTTCGGGCCAATATTGAGAAAATCTTAATAGAAAACTCAATATCGATTTTGAATTGGCCCGACCCAGGACTCGAACCCAGGACCTCATGTCTGTAGTCGAACATGCTATCCACTAGACCAATGAGGCAGTTTATATATTTATAACGTACCTTTATATATACCTTGTAAATGGTTTCCAGACCTACCTTCATTAAAAATGAAATTATGCAAACCAATATGGAGGCAAAGTAAGCAAAGGTAGTAATGTTATAATATTTTAGCATCATATTGCTCTCGTTTCCGTTAAAAGTCCGTCGGGAGTTCGTTAACAGCTCGAACACGTTTTATTACCTTACTGACATCGAGAATAGCCTCCGTATATTATGACCCTATCACTCGTAACTACACCGTGTTAAATAAACTATAGCTTATATAGTGGTACGTTACTTTATACGTACAATGTAGAGTTCGAAAGCTTATAGTAAAAAATGTAATTTCAAAGGAAGTGGAGTCATATGTAATCCACAGTGTGGTTGTTAAACTTTCAAGTAGGCTTTTATAGCACTTTTGAATCGTCAAATATCGTTTTTATATTATTTCTAATATTGATGTTGTTAAAGAAGAACTTATAATCATAATTTACAATGGTCACTTGGAATTCTGTTCAGAGAAAAAATAAATTCAGTAGGATATCCTTTTTTTACCATTCCAATATAAATTTTAAGTTATTTGATAAGCTTATACTGTAAACTAGTTATTATATTATAAGCTGAAATAAACATTGTATAAAGAGATATAATGAAAATTTAAATAATAACTTTACTTATTTACGTTAAAAAAACAAGTGTGTGTTATAATAGCTTCTTGATCTTAATCCTATACTAGGTACCATAACAAGGAATTCTGATTTAAACATTGTAAAGCTTTTATAGAAGCGAACTATTTTACATAGGGGTTTAATTATCATCTTTACGTTTCGTTAAGAATCAAATAATATTTCTATGGTTTCGACTTAGAGAGAAGTCTTGCATTATGTGATTTTCGTGATACATAAGTAGATACTAAATCCCAAATCAGACGCACAATAAATTAAAAGTCTGTGCGTACAAAGTACACATGTCAGAAATGAAACTTCTTTGGCAAACCAATTTTTAAGTCTTTTTTTATATTTATACAAATCTAAAACCTTAAATTTACGAGACTTAAGAGGAAGGGATAAAGGAAGATATGTTAGGAATTTAATGAAAATAATTTATTGAAATCTCAAATGACGAATTGTAAATATATAAATATATAAATAAAATGTCACGTGTTTTTGTCAATATTAGAAATTCTTAATTGAATTTTGTTTTTGAATTAAAAATTTATTAAATATTTATATTTTATTAAATATAGTACTTTAAATTATAAAATGACGAGTGGCAAATTAAAATGCCACATGTTGTTTGTAAATATTATTCGTCGTTGTCGTCTCAACCAATAGACATCCACAGCTGGACAAAGGTCTCTCTTGATGAATTCCACTGGGCCCGATCTTGCGCCGCTTGTATCCAGCGGCTGCCGGTCCACCTGGTAGAGGGTCTGCCGATGCTGCGTTTTCCGGTCCGAGGCCGCCACTCTAGCACCTTCGGGCCCCAACGTCCATCGGTTCTGCGAACTATGTGCCCTGCCCATTGCCACTTCAGCTTTGCAATTTGGTAGACTACGTCGGTGACTTTAGTTTTCCTACGGATCTTCTCATTTCTGATTTGGTCACGTAGAGAAACCCCGAGCATAGCCCCTCTCCGTTGCCCGCTGATTGATTCTGAGTCTTCCTACTAGGCCCATAGTCAGCGGCCATGTCTCGGAACCATTAGTATTCGCTGGCAACACTCACTTTTCCATGGTCTTCAGGCACTGAGGAATTGTGGATGAAAAGATGTCCCGTAGTTTACCGTACTGTTAAATATTAAAACTACCTACCCTTCAAACTAACTAGCATAAGAACTGTGCACATCTTCGTGTCACTAGTCACGTGTTTCACCCGTAAAAATGTTACCCTCATGCTCCTAAATAACTTTCACTTCAAAAATAACCAGGCATCTCTTATGGGGTGGGGCATTTTCAGAAAATCCCTCCCCCTACCGTGAGAAAATATACATATTTGTCTAATAACTTTATTTGACAGACATCTATATCTAAAAACGTTTTTAACGTCTTAAAACTGAGTCTTGAGTTTATTTCAACCATTCAATAGTGCTTTCGAATTAAATTCAATATCATTTGAAATTTATATAACGTAGAATCGACGGAGGAGGTTCATTGTGGACAGTATTTATCCATGCATTGGACCCTTCTCGTTAACGCTCCGTCGCGCGCTCGTTAACGCCCTGGTACCAGTTTATTGCGTTAGGAGCCGAACAACCTTTCAAAATATTACAGTTTATAGCAAGTTATCTTACGGAATTTCTAACTACCGAAGGAAAATCTACATTTCTAAATAAGTATAGAGTTCAATGTTTGTGAATTCAATTGTAATAAAACTCGCAAACTGAACCCACTCACTAAAGCTAGATATGCGTTACAAAATATTACGGTTTAGTAAGTTAACTTACCAATTTTTTCTTATTGCTGACAGTTTAGCACTTGTCTGTGATCGCACTTGATGGTAAGTAATGATACAGTTTAAGATCAAAGCGCGCTAATCTGGTAAGACGCGGTATACCTCACATGGTTTCTACAGAGCATCGCAATTAGCCACAGCCGAAGCATCCCATTAGTCCAGAATCAGACCGGGGATCGAACCTTGGGTCTCTGGTAGAAAAGCTAGTACGATCAAACAAAACGTTACGAAATTTATAACTACATTTCTTCATAATTATTTCTTAAATAATGCCCAATGATTAAAAAATTATAGTTAAACTACTAACCAAAAGCCTCGCCGTATCTTAATGTGTCTTTCAACTATAGTTTATTGTAAGTCAACTTACGAAACTCCCGAATATAAATATTTATAGGTTGCAATGTTTATTAAGAGTAAATTATATGTAATAAAAGTAGCCTATTCAACATTGTCTCGTTGAATTTTTGGGTTAGTTTTTTTTTAGTGCAAGGACGAATGCAAAAGTTGAACCTGGTTCATGGATGAAGAGGGTTGCGCTGGGTTTTAGTTATTTAGATATTGCAAAGCCTTTTTGCTCGCCGAGTCCTTCGTTCCTGACCTACTGGTCGGGACATGTGCATAATCCCAGCAAAAAAAGACATTGCGAATAATAGCAATCTATCAAAATAAGGCTAGCTATTGAACTATGATTTATTTTATTTTTTACAATTTCTGATACTACTCAGTTTATAATAGAATCGAGAATATCGTATAAAATTCCATTAAAATTTGCCATTGTAATAAAAGAAATAACATCGCAGTGTCTGTAAATATGGTGGGGACAAATATTCTTTCCAATGGAGTCGACTAACAGAAATTAGCACTTTAGATACGAAAGCACGTACGCCCGCAACTTTGCTCAGTGCCGGCTTGTTCGAGTATGCTCTAAACAGAATCTGAAAAACAAACAATGTATTTAATATTTTATATATGATGACTTGAATTTTAATAATAAATCGTTAGCAGTTTCCTTAACAAAAGCAAAGTAACAGTCTATTAAAGACTGCTGATCACAGTCCTAAAATAAACGATCCTAAGACCCACCACGATTATTATTATTTTTTTTTTATTGCTGACAGATTAGCGCTTGACTGTGATCTCACCTGATGGTAAGTGATGATACAGTCTAAGATGGAAGCGCGCTAATCTGTTAAGAGGCGATATACCCCTTACGGTTTCTACACAGCACCATACCGAAACACAAATCTCTTTGTTTGGCGGTACGTTTTTGCTGGTAGGGTGGCAACTAGCCACGGCCGAAGCCTCCCACCAGTCCAAATGCGATGTCACCGATGCGGTGACAGGCTACATTTCTCTAGAATATATCAACATTTCCCGGAGTATTTAGGTTTTCCCACGGTGTTCCATTTTAATTATGAAAAGTAAAGGCATATACACACATACATATATATGACAACAAAGGATACCCATCTAGGATAACATAGTCTTATATTTGGTTATTCAAAATATAACCTACTGGAATAAAGAGTATTTTTTTTTTTTGAATAAGAACCTCCTCCAACATTTTCCAATAAAGACTGTCTTGACCCACCCTTTTACAATTAGCTCCTGCTGGCATCTTGAGCTCATCCTCTCACCATGCGTGCTGTCTTCCTCGCAGTATTTTGCCATCTCTGTTGGGTATCACTCCGCCACTAATTTGCTCCACTATTCTGACTTATTGCGCATCATATGACCTGCCCATTTCCATTTTTGTGAGTCTATTTGCAAGAGTATATCTGTCAAGTTTGTACTTCTTAAATTATAAAAAACATGTATTCTAATAGTAAGGCGAGAATTTAGCTGGAAAGTCTGAGCAGTAAATTTTTGTGTATTTTAAATTACTCGTGTGTAATGTAGTTAAAGTTTGTTGCATGTGAGGCTAAGCTGGAAGCATGAATTTGTTTGAAAATTGGTTCTCGATTTCATCGTTTTGACTATCTTTATTGTAGACTACCCTTCTAAGAGACATCAATTCGTGCAAGTAGTTAATTATCTTAACTAAGTTTAAAATTTTTATCATAATCACGTATGAAATACCTCTGTATGTTCGAAAATAGATCAAATATTGGAAAATATGATAATACACGAACTTCAAACAGTAATGTCAACGATATTCGCAACAAATTCCAATTTCCATAAAAATGAATGTTGCTGTAAGTCGATAAGCTAAATGTCTCCCCGAGCTCTGCTGTCACGTTTTAATCTTATAGGAAAGTCAACGGCCGGCTATAAAAGTTCCCTAACTACCTTTTTATCCTGAACCGGGCGAAGGTCGGTAACAATAGCCTTTTTTGGCACAGATCCTAATTTATTCAGTTACCCCCTGGAAGGGACACCTATAATCGTACGCTATGCGTTAAATAACACGTGAGTATACTTTCAATTGCCATACCAGTTTCATTAATATTTAGAAGTGAAAACTTTTTTAGCACCGTTGTGATTTGAAAGTCGATGAAAAAAAAACAGTAAAAAGAGACAGACACATAAATTCATAAGATTTAACGTGGGAAAAAATGAGATAGGAATCATTATACAGAGTTTCTCATGTTCGCAGTTCTCTTTGTGTAAATATTACATTCGACTCATTATCTTGAAGCCAAAATTGTTGAAAGTTTCAGATGTACCAAGTTTAAATTTCGCACAAAGTTTTTTTATATACGGCGGTGTTATCCGTGTAGTTCCAAACCCTATAGAAACATACAAAAATCCGTTAATGTTTTGGATTACGTTATTAATATACACCTTTCTGAAATCCACTTGAATACACCCCAAAAATGTCATCACAATCGGTGTGGTCATTTAGGAGTTCAGTCACATATACAAGTACTTGATTTTTTGTTAAACACACATATTACGGGTCAATAAAAACATACGACGACAGAGCCAAAGAATAAAATGTTTCCTAAACTTACTAGCTGTAAGTCTAAAATTGTACGTTCTATTTTATAAAAAATGTTATTGGTGACACCACATTTTGGCAGAATTATGCTTTACGTTTTAACGATTCAGTTACAACCTTTTTCCCTCGCGTGTAAAGACTCGCTTTCGCATCCACCGCAACATAGTGTGTTCCGCCTATTATCGAGGATATCGTACGACTCTTCCACGAATCGTTCTTCAATAACCTCCTAAACTGTCGCATGAGTGAGTCTCTGGCCGTGTAGACTGAATGATTGTATTCAACCGCTATCGCAACCACGCCCGTGCACAATCCTACTTCTAGAGAACAGGAGAACCCAATACTCAAGGTACGGGAACACGATTCCTTCTTCCTTCATTTAATATCACTTCTTACGCGTACACCTCGCTCTAAATCCAAACATCTAACTGCTATTAAGTCCATCTAAATGCTATTCACTCCCTGGTCCGTGGCATACTTCTTCACCACCGTTCCAGCTATTTTTGCACTATTATGATTTATGAGACAGAATTCCGACACTAGTTCATTCCACTATTACTTGCAGTATTAGTACTATAAGATGTAGTGACTTTTTAATTGTTGCCAGGTTACCTCTTGGCCGTCACCACACCTGATGGTAAGCGAAGATATAGTCTAAGATGGAAGCGCGCTAGTCTGTTAGGAGGCAATTTACCTCTCATGGTTTGTACACAGCGCTGTACCAGAAAACAATTTCCCTTGGCAGTACGACTCTCCTGATAGGATGAGTAGCCTAGGAGTAATTAGCCACAAGCGAGAACTATGCCTCTAAAAACGTACCTAATGCACAGAATTAAGTGATATATGTATTTACAATTGAAATATACAATGAAATATGAAAAGTATGTTGTTTTAAAAGTTTTTCCGTTACGTGTTATTTTACAAAAAATACCACGTTTCTTCACACAATCTGGGATGGAATTGCGTAATAGAAAATAAAATTGTCTATTATATTTGAAAAAGACTACCGCCAGAGGGGCGAACTTCATTAACTCACTCCATTTAATATTTTTCTTTGTTCACGAAATACCTTGTTTTTTATTTAAAAGTGGTGCGTGAAATACAATTTAAAATATTCCCGCCTGTTATTTTGGAGAGCGAGGGGGTTAATGAACTGTTATATTTGGATGATTTGTTGAGGAAATAGCCCCTGACAGAAGTTTAAAGGTAGAGCCGCGTTTTATGGTCATTTGAGCCGTATTTACTTAGAAAATTGTTTTTTTCGCGCCAACAGGTGCGGTCTCGTTGAATGCCATTTCATAATTCACTTTATCTTTGGGCTGTATATTGAATTTTAATGAAAAATTAGTGGACTATCCAGAATTTTGATAAATTTTAAAACTCAAATATAAATTCGCAATTAAATTTTTAGCCCAAGTACTTTGCCTACTAAAATAAATATTTAAACAATATAGGATTTTGTTGGTAAACTATAATGATGTAAGATATTTCCTTTTTTTTTAGGGATTAAGTAACCATAAATCTTAAAAATAAATAAACTTACATAAATTTAATAAGTTTCATTACTAGAACTGCAATTGTATGTTACGCTGTACGTTTGCATAATAGTATTTACTTATAAGCAAACGAAATGCACAATTTTCGTACGACAAGTAAATATAAACTTGTAATACCAAATTTCCGTAGAAAGAGAACACATATTTTCAAGAAAATATCACAAACTATTTTGGATTTCCTTATAAGTAATTTTAAGAAATATGTCAAAAACATTCTTATACACAAAACTTAAATGATTTTTTAAAACATATATTTGTTTGGACTGGATTCTAGTTGAACTTTAATATAACACTAAGTAAACATGTAAAAACTATAACTGAAACTTGAAACTCAATCTTTGCGAGTTTTGTGTTGGTTTTTTTTGTCAAACATCTTGGGACCAATTACCAGTGAATACACTGATGACGATTCAAAGGCGTATTGTAAGGTTTTTTTTCGGCGTCGGGAAATCCTCATGGATACCCGCAACGCCTCAGGGGAAGAGCGTTACGGGTTATGCTGAACTTTTACCGGCTAAAACCCGACGGAACCTCTTCCTACGTCTCTTGGCGCAATCACGGGATCGGAATACATCCGCATTCTCGTCAACGTCACAGGGCACACATTGCCCAGAGGCTACCCCTAGGGAGCAGATAACGGTCGTGCACTACCCGTCTGCGCCCAACCATCTGGCTTCTCTGCCCACCCTGATTCTAACCACAGCTGGCAGAGATATGTCGTCTCCAACAACTGTTACGAGTTCTGCCAAGCGGTCGGTCCACTGCACCACACTCATGACATTCCCCCGTCATCTTTCTCCTCGCAACCCGACACAGGTATCTTCCAAAACAACCATATCCAGAGAGAACCTGTGTAAGGCGAAAGGTCAATACCCCAAAACCTCTATTGGTCCACTGCTTAAGGATTGGACGAATTGCCTCAATTGTATAGAACCCTGCACTGGGCTGTCTCATTAAATTCCTCCACTTCAGCTTATTATATAATACTCGAATAAATAATATTTTCATTCGTGTTTCCGAGTAACATTTATAAGGGTTTAATTAGTTTCTAAATTAATACGTGTTAAGTAAACCTAATTACAGTTCGTTTTATGTGTACGAATAATTATCGAAGGACACAGACCTTCCAATCAATCGATTTTATTAAATATACACCATACATCAACCTTATTTATTCAAGCGAGGACGATGTTAATGCGTATAGCCATTTACATGATTATGCGAACATGTTTGCTCCGTCCGTAAACAGTGTTCACGATAGGCCGTAAAACCAACATCCTTATATACTGCAATAACCATTCTACGGCCCCATCGAGCGGCCCCTGAGGCACCGGTAACAAGCACTAGGCGGTAATGACGAAATAATGCTTTTTTTAATATTGTTTACGAGTAGAATCGTATACAGAAACTATAACGCGTGTTTCGGTATCATTATAAATATATTTTAACAGTTCTGTCAGTTTATTAAGTACATTTTTGTTTTAATTAAAAGCAAGTTGTGGTTATTTCCATTAAGTTGCTACCCGAGAGAGCCTTTGCCAAAGCTCCTTCAACAGGTATTTGTGTTGGTTATCCGGGTAGTTTTCGTATGTAAGATTCTCAAATAACTTGACTTCTTTTCTCCAGATATCGAGTACGATACTGAGCGTTTCTGGGGAGGGGGGGAAGGAGAACAATGGTGGAAATTCCATACATAATCAGTGTAATAGAATAGCTGCCGCTTTATTGATCTAATTAAAAATACTCTTCTTGCGATACAAAGAGAAACTACATACTTCCTGTAGTTTTATATTATATGCATGAACGTTTAATTACGTCAATGTATGTATTTACATTATCTATATGAGCATTTCCTCAAAACATATTTTTGCAGTTCCAGTAATTAAACGTTCATGCATATAATATAAAACTACAGGAAGTTCTGATATATGTAGTTATTCTATCACTGTCAGACCTTAACATAAATAGCGGGCCAGCTAAAGTAATAATATAAGTGAGAGTTGATTCGCCTCTTAAACACATCTGCATCATAGCCTTGCGGGAACACCGTTGGCGGGAGTTCGTTCCACATTTTTGCGCATTGTGGCGTAAAATCAGTCAACTGGCGCCTCCGCTAACATTAAAAATACAAAAGCCAATAATGTCACGCATTAAATACCTGGTGAGGTATACCCGCCAAAGCTTGTGACATTCGCTCAACAAATATTTGTGAGTCCCAAAACTGCGGGCTAGTTTGAATTTCATCGGACCCTTGTTGACCCCGTTGCCTTAGTTGGTGAATTGATATATAGCTTTGATGGATTTAGTTTTTGTTTGGACGCTGGCGGTTAGTTTAATTAATATAATGTGAACATTCTCATGTGAATTGCGATTTAATGAAACTTTGCGTACGATATACTGCTACAGTATAACTATTGCCTCATTAGATAAGTGGTTAGCTTGTTTGGCTTCACATACAGGTCCTGGGCTTAAACCCTGGGTCAAATTCTCAGTATTTGGTTCCGAAGTTATCAAATTAGTGGTGTTCTTCACCCCTGTACCTCGAAGAGCAGGTTATGCCATGGGTCCTGCAACTTATCACTCTCAAGTCGTGTCGTATTGCCGTCACAACTGATAATGAGAGTGAAGGAGTAGAGAGTGCACTTGCGTTTGCGCATACATTAACTATAATGTTCACAGAGAAGTTCTCACAATAGAAATTCTTAAGATAGCATCGCAGTATATTTAATATCATTTCGGCGATTGCCAAGCTTTACGCTTACTCTAGTTAAATTTAAGAGATTCCCTCCAACTTATGGTTACAGAAGAGTCCCAAAGTGCTAGTGTATAAGTGCTCAAGCAAAAATGCCATAACCACTATGTATAAAAGTTCGCAATATTTTTTTAGCATTGGAAATAACAATGATGTGTTGAACAATGAGTATCTTTAACGTTGATTGCGTATCATCTAAATCCCACTTGATAAAAGTGCTCGAAAAATGTTTTAGAAAACAATATTCTCGTACTTCGTATTCGTTTGATTGCTTATTACGGCTTAGCATATACAAAACCACTCAAAATTACTTCTTTGATATTGTTTAGTTGTATGTAAATATTTTATAGATGTCGAGTAATGTTATAATTTAATAGTTTGTCCATAGATTCCAATAAGCTTATAGACTATATTTACTTGATACTGCCCAGTTGTGAGATCTCCCATCTTGACGCGTATTACTAAGTCACGTGGGACTACAGGGAGTATCGATCTTAGTGAGCGTCTACGTCTTGAAAGGAACATGTACACCGAATTCCACGACAATCAGGGTAATAGTTTTAGAGAACTCGTAGTAAGTGATGCTTTTACGCTTATATTATGCGATATAATAATATCTCGTGAGAATATAAGGAAACCAGATCTTAGTAAGCATCTACGTCTCAAAAACTATATCTGCCGAATTTCATGTCAACCGGTTGAATTGTTATGGAGATCTCACTGTGGTTTTATTAAGAATTTTTCCGGTATTTTACTTCGAGCCGGATACGGATCCAACGAATCACAAATCAATTAAATCGGTATAGCCATTCCTGAGTTAAAAAGGTGTAATTTACCTCTTGTTATATATTCATATATACTAGTTGTTCCCGTGTTTTCACACATGTAGTTTCTATTCCCTTGGGAAAATGGGGATATTCGTAAGTAAACGACAAATTAAAATTAACTTCTTTTTTAATTATTGATTAGTGGTTCTTTAATATCGCAATAAATAATTGTAAAGAATATGCTTGAAAAAACTGCATTCAACGATTCAAAAAACTGTTTCTTTTATTATTTATTATGATAGCATATTAAAATTAAAAAAAAAAAAAACAAGATGTGAATGATGAAAATTGCTTAAACTAAAACTCTTATAGAAGTTTTTTTTTATTGCTGACAGATTACCGCTTGACCGTGATCTCACCTGATGGTAACTGAAGACGGAAGCGCGCTAATCTGTTAAGAGGCGATATACCCCTTACGGTTTCTACACAGCATCGTACCGGAACACAAATCTCTTTGTTTTGGCGCTACCTTTTTGCTGGTAGGGTGGTAACTAGCCACGGCCGAAGCCTCCCACCAGTCAAGACTCAGACAAATTAGAAAATACAATTTCCTAAATTCTTCCTACCGGGGATCGAACCCGGGACCTCCGCTAGCAAAGCGAATACTCGCACCACTGCGCCAGCGAGGCCGTCAAACCGTCGAGGCCGAGGGAGTTATTTTATGTTTTTGTTAGTTACTGCTTCTAACAAAGTGTAAGGAAAATTAAAGCCTACATGTATAAAGATAGCCTCGGTAGCGCATTGGAGCCAGTACTCGTTTTGCCAGCATAGGTCCTGGGCTCGTTCTCCATTACGGCAAATTTAATTCTAATTTCTCTGAGTCTGGACTAGAGGCTTCCATCGGTTCCCTTGTTACCACCCTACCAGGAAAGTCGTACCGCCAAGCAAAGAGATATATGTTCCGGTACGATGCTGTGTGAAAAATCATAACGGGAATATCGTCTTTTACCAGATTAGCGCGCTGCGATCGTAGACTGTATCATAAATTATTTTCATCTGTGATCACGGTCAAGCGCTAACCTGTCAGCAATAAAAAATACTTTTATTTGATATGAATAATGTAATATTGAAATTTTTAATACCTAGTAAAGCCTCTGATTCGCAAGTAACAGGAAGAGATAGCCGCCGCATCATTAAGACAGCGCAATTAAGGGCAGTAATCAACTCATATTTACTCGCGTTAATTTATCCGCCGTGTGTGCTCCCTAATTGCTTGCTTAGTGAATTATTTTGTATGAGGAGATTAACGAGTTACTTGCTATCCTGTGTAAGATCTACCGACACCACAAGGAAGTTAACGTATTTCCACAAACAAGAAAGTAGCTTTGACGTTGAATTAAATGTTTATAATTCTAATGAAAACTGCCTGTTCCCTGTAGTGTCACCTGCGTAATTCCCAATTCCAAGGTAAGTAGTAGCCCATTAACGTCCCACTGCTGGGCACAGGCCTCTCCACTCATATGAGAAAGGGTTATTAGAGCCACCATTATTAGAGCACCCACCACGCTGCTCCACTGCGGATTGGCAGGCATAGTACACCGTGTACTCTCTATTCTTTCACTCTCATAGTCCAATATGACGGTAATCCCACACGATCGGAGAGGGATCAGGCGCGGGACCGACGGCTTAACGTGCTCTCCGGGGCACGGGGGTGGATCACATTGCCAACTTCCCAACTTCGGGCAAATATTTAGAAAATCTTTATTTAGAAAAGGGAAGAGGTTATCAATTCGTCTGTATTTTTTTTTGTTTGTTACCTCATAACTTTCGACTGGGTGAACCGATCTTGATGATTCTTTTTTATATGAAAGGTGGTGGTTGTTGTAGGGTCCCGTTTTTTTTAAATCCAGTTCTGATGATGACATCCATGAGAACACCGGATAAGTCTTGAATTTGCGTTATGCATGTGCTCGACAGATGGACGAATAACTCAAGATCACTTTCTCACACACTGATTCTTTTTTTATTGAAATGGATATACTTCAAAGGTTGTTTGATGATAGTTTGGTTAGGTTTTGATCATGGGGTTCATGACAAAGTAACGGAACTCTTCCATATTTAGGAGCAAATTACCGATTCTCGGCAGAATCTTTTATAAGATCTCATTGGCAGGCATAGTACACAAGTGCACTCTCTATTCCTTCACTCTCATAGTCCGATGTGACAGGAATCCGACACGACCGGAGAGAGATCAGGCGCAGGACCGACGGCTTAACGTGCTCTCCGAGGCACGGGGCTGGATCATACAGCCAACTTCCCAACTTTGGGCAAATATTGAGAAAATCTTAGTAGAAAACTCAGTATCGTTTTAGAATTGGCCCGACCTGGGACTCGAACCCAAGACCTCATGCCTGTAGTCGAATATGCTAACTATTAGACCAATGAGGCAGGCAGGCAATTCCATGGGTATGTGGGAAAATCCGCAAAAGTAATAAATTTTTGAAGTGAAACTTAGACGCGTGAGGGTAAAATTTTTCCGTTTGAAACGCGTGATAAGCTGCACGAAGATGTGCGTTTTTTATGCTAATTCCTTTGAAAGTTAAGTAGTTTTAATATTTACAAGTAACATGTGGCTTTTTAGTTTGCCACTCGTCATTTAATCACTTAATATACTATTTTTCTTAATATTTAATAAGAAAGTGACAGAATGAATTACCAGAGACAAGAAAAGAAAAAGAGGGCGACAAAAGAAAAGATGGAAAGATATCTTTAGGGAAAGATTAGGTCCAGACTGGATGCGCCAAGCCAGAGATAGAACTTGGAAGAATTTGGGCGAGGCCTACGCCGAAGAGGCGACTTTTACGCCAGACTAATTTGACTAAATATAAATGACTACTTGACTAAATACATTAAGAATATAATTATTGACAGTAAAATTTAAAAATATATATTAAAATCTAAATTTACCAAGACAAAAAATTACATAATTTGCAAGATTACTGTTTATTTAATTATACTATCAATTGTACTGGAGACATTTTACAACTTGACATTCGTACGCGTAATAGTGACTAAAGGCTTTTATTGTTATTATTATACTATTTTTCATAAAGTAAAAATATTTCATAAATGCTCTTTTCGAAATTCCCTAACATATCTTCCTTTTTCCCTGTCTTTAACTCTCGAAAATAAAGTTTAAGATTTTTATGAATATAAACAAGACTAAAAAATTAGTTTGCCAAAGTATTTTCTCTTCTGACATGTGTACATTGTACGCACGCACTTTTAATTTTTCTATTTCTGAGATGTTAGGGCTTCACTGTGATCATATCTTATGGTAAGTAATAATGCAGTTTAAGATGGAAGCGCGCTTATCTCCGGGAATGCCGGGATCCAGAATGCTGTACCACAATAACAAAGGTATTGCAACATCTCGCTTTATTTAAAACTTTTCATAATAGTTATAGAAGTAATGTAGACTTTGATTGGTTCAATTTTTACAGTAAAATGTTTAAATGTACAATTATAAAAAACTATTGTTAAATTTTAGCATGTCAACATATTTAAGTAAATTGTTATATTTATTTGGCAACTTAGTCCTATTATAAATATTTTATCCCTCTTAAAATGAAGGTTGATGGTAAACCTTTAATAAATAATTTACTGAAAACATAATACGAGAAAAATTTCCCAATATCACTGACACAACAATCCTGCAGGGGCAGTAATCAACACGTATTTATTCGCGTTAATTGGTGCGCTGTGTGGACTGTTATTGCTTACTTAGGTATTTGTTTTATACAGGAGAAATAAATTGATATATGTGCCTCATTACGTTGTTGGAATATACACATTTTGTCTCTTTGTTTCTATAGTTCTGTTTAGAAAGATACTCTGTTTTTAAAACATGGACGGTTGATATAATTTTAAAGATGTTTTAAAATCTGTACAATTGCGTTCATGCAAAAATAACCCTTTTTCGATGGGAAATGCTATTACGTATTTCAACTTTTGGGAACGTGGGACTTGATGAGAGAGGAAATTTCGCAATACCCACTGAAAACCAGCGGAAACCTCTTCATTCGTTATTGGGATATCAGATTATTGTTCGCGTATTTCGCGTTTCGTACGTAAGGCGTATGCAAATATATGCGCTCTGAAACTCCACTTTCTTCGCAAGTGAAATCTGAATAAAACTCTGTCCGTTTATTAAGATTTCAGGTCTAAACCACTGTACCGATTGACGTGTGCCAAATGTGCTTCGCTAGCAAAGGAACGGGTTTCTATTCCCGGTAGGACAATTTAAGAAATCTTATCTCCTTATTTGAAATATCTAAATAGTTCTATCTATTTATAAGGAATTCCGTCACACACATACGTGCAGAAGAATTATATATATAAGCGACGAACATTCAACAGTTTTACTATAATATAAGCAACAAGTTGACACAATTTTATCGCAGTCGGATTAAAGTAATCTTTTAAATTACTAGAAATAATATTTAATAGTTAAATAAGTGCCTTGCCTCATGAGCTCTTTGGTGGAAAACTGTTTGCATTATCCAAGTCCTTAAACTCTCCGTATTAGTTTTTTTATTTGATACAAAGTTGATGCAAAATTAATAAATTAAAGTCCATAAATCCAAACCACTACGATAAGTTTACTCGCAAAACTTTCAGACTGTTTAATCCAACCCCTTAACAGATTAAACTGATGGGCAAAGCTTTAAGTTCGTTAAGTACTTAAAATTTCAACCTGATAGTTTTAATTCGAAACTTGATAGAGTTTTTATTTGCTTTGTAAAACTTTTCGTAGCTTAAATAACATTAATCGCAAGAAGTGGTAATACATTGATGAGAGTAAATAAATTTTGATGAATTTTCATATCATTACTAATGTTATAAATTCAAAAGTAACTCCTTCTGTCTGTCGCGCTGTCACGCATAAGCTCCTGAACCGAGTAATGAAATTTGGTAAATAAATTGTATAGACGGTCACTAAGAACTAATTTCTCTATATTCCCAAGGGATTAGGATATATTTGTCTGATTACATTAAAATTCAGCATATCCCTACGTGTTCAGGATGTAAAGAAAACTTACTGAGACAGATTTACCAGTGTTCCTTACGCGACGTAAACTTGCACTAATAACGGAATGAAGAATTACGGAGATAACATACATACATATAGACATATATTTGTAATATATAACTACCTTTTGTTACTGAAATAAAATTCAAAAGTCATCTATCATACAGGGAGCGAAAATTTCAATAAAATGCCTTTGTTTTTGACAGTAGATAATATTTTGTACTCGGTCACTTTAATTTGTATTGACGTTCTTGAAATTCAATACCTAAATTGGTAAAAAAGAAAGTTTTGCAAAACAAATAACAGCACTTGTTTGTTAAATAGTTAATTGTTGGTAGGTAGGTAATCTTTTAAAGTACTATATATATATTTTCAATATGTCTAGGGAAGTTCTGAGGATTATAATTATTTTCCAGGTTCACTGGAGATACATTTGAATATTTACATTAATCTTTTGATATTCACAAACAAAGTAAACAATGAAAATAAAATGCCTAAAAATCAGTGATGTAACTGTTATAAAGTAGTTTAAATATTTCTAACTGATAATATTATAAATATTGTTCTCACATTCCACTGTTTGATTTGTTAAAGCAAATATTTTTTTATATTATGTAGGAATTTTCTTACAAAAAAATGAAAAGTCAAGTCATTAATCTTATTCAGAGCGAAATTCCTTTATAAAGATTTCGCATTCAAAATGGCACGGAATTGAATGGGAATAAATGTCGGAATACCATTCATTAATTATAAATTGTATTTCTCGTGATATCTTGCATCAGCCGGCCCCAATTTTTTTTGTACCGTTCCTTGATACGGAAGTGATTTATGGACACATACGGACACGACATAAATATATATATGTTTGTGTATTGATACATCGAAGACATCTATAAGTATTATGACTGATTTACTTTTTATTCTATCTTTATATGGCGGTCTCGCTGATATGAGTACTCGTTTTGTTAGTAGAGGTTCAGACAGCGAGATATTTCATTATATAGTATATGTCGGAGTGCAAGAGTCGGTGGAACGCTGGCGCCATCTGTGTATCGGCGTGGGGGCAGAGTCAATAAGTGGCAGTCCGGCGCGTCTCTCGGCAGTTCTCGAGTAGCGGTCGGCCGGAGTGGTCGACTATTGAAACTGTCGCGTTCTTAGCTATTATTGTTAATTTGATGAGTTTGTGTAAATTGATATCGGGAACATTAAGTGATTGAACATTATAATTCGAGTTAATTAATAAAGTGTTTGATTGCACCAACATTACCTACGAACGCCCACAGAATGAGAAATTAAATAATGGATCCAATTAATAACGATGTCGGCGGAGAACCCTACGCCCCTGTGCTTTATGCTTCTAAATTCTCTCTTATTCTCCGTCATATATATTTATTTTAACAGGAATGCTTACAACGCACATTAAACATAGGAATTTACGACATTCACATTAATTCTGATACGTGTCAACTACAAACGTTCACTTAAAACATACACACCATGAATTAAATAATAACAAAGTATATCTATGTATAGTATTAATTACAACTGATATTATATTAATAAACAATTTAAATTCGAATGATAATTTCCTTTTTGCAGAAGAACTCACGGCAAACTCCTTCATGCCAATATCATCAATGAAAGAAAATTTCAAATGATCTTATTTAAGTTAAAGTAATTAATTGTCTTCCACTCTTTTCTACCATCTACATAGATGACGAAAATCCCTCAAAATATATAATGGTATGATTATTCATTAAGCCGTTTTGATTAAAATAATTAGCTACACCCCGACCGAACTGTTGCCAAACGGGACGTAAGGCACGGCCTGTTAACCGTTGTGCCTTCGCTTTTTAAATCTCTGAGGTCTTGTAAGATATCCAGTAAAACGATGTTAAGGGCAGCTTTGATCTGCATGAAATATGCAACACATGTAATATATTAAATTGGATAAGAATGACTACTGTGTTACATACAAGGTGTGAGGTAACCGCTCCTGAAAACGAAGACAGATGATAGTACTGACACCTTTGATGACGGGTTGGAAAAAAATCAAACTGATTAAAAAAAATCTTATCATCTGTCTTCGTTTTCGGCAGCGGTTTTCCAAGACCTTGTATGATAGCACGTACTTTTTTGGAAAATAAACGTCTAAAATGAAGTTTCATAGGAAATCATAAGCCAAATTCTTGAATTTTTCGGTTCTTCTATACCATAATATACTTTGTACATATAAAGCTTCCTCTTGAATAACTATATATATTGCTAGATACTACAACAGACAGCGGAAGCGAACTCTTTTTATACGATCAGGTGATTTAAATCCTTGTTTCTGTTTCAGGGAAGCATTACCAAACGGTACGCTTTGGCTTGGTGCATTTTCGGCGGCTCAGTATCGAAGCGACGTCCATGCTTCTGTATATCGTTGTCGAGCTGCTGGGACTGTGGGAACAGTGCTCTCACGTGATATGCGGCTTGAAGCAGGTCAGTAAAAAAGGATTATAGATAAAAACATAAATATAACACTCTTTATTATACATTCAATATATAAAAAATTGAAAAAATTGAGAAGACATTAGGCAAATTCTCGGCTTCGGTTTTTCTTTTATTGGACGAATTAATTGAATTAAATCTTAAGACGTTCTATCATATCGTAGTACTTTCTTGTTCTATCTTCAATAGTTTTCGCAGCTCACGCAATAACAGATTTTTTGTTTCACACCTTTGGTTACATCATTGCTTTTTTCTCAGGGATACCAATTTGGTTTGAAAAAGTGTTATAACCTAGGTTAGAGAAAATGTAGCTTTTTAATGGTGAAACAATTTTTGAAATCGGTCCAGTACTTTGTTTGTGAAAACGTAACAAAGATACATACATACAAAACACAAATGTTTCCTCTTTATAATATCAGTTAAGATAAATATAAATAAATGTAACACTTACTAAATGAAACGGCTGATGCGAGCCATGCGCGCCGCGATATTGGCCTTGACAACTGTACCGAGCGTCTTCACTTTACTTAGACTCCACGCTGTAATGCTACATGCGATATATGGGTGAAATAATAATAACGATATCAAAGTTTAACTTTGACAAAGATTAAATTAAAAACTAACCTTAATTACCGGTACGATTCATTAGCCCATAACAAAATAATAAATGGTTTAAATACTGGTATTAAATATTCTTTGGAACAATAGCGACAAAATTACAAAAAAAACCTAATTTTATAGGAAAGTCGTTTAACTTAAAATGTTGAACAGTATCATCACTTACCATCAGATATGCTCACAGTTAAGAATTGAAAGTTTAAAAATGAAAACTAAAATAAATTTAAATTACAGTCGCTATTTTATGTTCTGCGTCTGGTGCATTCACAGCCAGTTACCAAAGAACATATTATTGGGGGGTGTCTAAGCAAAGATTCTAATGAGACTATTCTCGCAATTGTGAATAATCTCCAAATAGCCAGCGTTTATTATGGTTATTACTGTGTTGAGTGGTGTACGAAACTAACATCGCTGATTTGAAGGAATCTAAAATTTACTCAAATACAAAACTGAACTCTACAAAAACAACCTTAATATTTACTACTTTCATTTGAATACGTATTAAACTGGGTTTCTATTGTCTAAACTTTTAATGTAGATATTTAGAAACTTTAGAACTTCGACAACATGTTGGTTCCCTTTGTGTCATTTGCCTATGTACGTAATTACACGACAATCTCGTCTAGTGATTGTCTAATACTATGCATTCTTGCAATTATTTTAATGAGTTTTAAATTTATTACTATGATTTTAAAGCCACCATAGGAATTAAAGCTGATTGAGAAGAGGTTTAACTAAACTATCTAACAATGGCTTCTATAGTTATTTATATATAGACATCAAAATGAAAAGAGTAAATAAGTATAGTTGTAAGTTTCTTCCTATTTGAAGTTAAAATTTATTTAAGAACGTTTTAATTGACTTTTGCGCTACCATATATATGCAACATAATATTTTTAAAAGTTTCTTAACCTCCCGATACAACAATTATTTTTGCTTTTTAATTTCATTATTGCCGTTATATTAGTACTCCAATTTTCACTTTAAAAGGTTTGACTTTGCAACGCTGAGTTTAATTTAAGTTTCAGTAACTTTTAGAACCCTGTAAATTTTAGAGAGTTTCATTGTGAGTTAGGAGTAAAAACGTAAATTGCTCGTCAGTTCCAATTACCTTATTTTCACCCCTTTCTATGCTTTCACATCTAACAAAAGTTATCTAGCTAAATTAAGGAATGGTAAAGACTATAAAATCACCTTTTTCTATCTTCAGTAAGATGATTTAGAGAGAGAGTTTAAAATCAAACAAGTTAACCAAAGGAGACAGTTTTAGTAGGAACATGGAGTACTAATTGGTATTTCACAGGGATATATTACACAGATTCAGAGAGTTTAATTGGTTTAAAGTTTCCTTTAGCCTTAGGAATGAGTTTTATAGCAGTGTGATAAATTTATAGGCCCAACAAATATGTACGAACTTATATTGAACAATTCGTAAGTATGGAAATAGTGAATCTCTGTTGAATTTCGGTCATTGTGACAACATTGATGGAACAAGCAGATTGTACAGAGGCCGATATTTCGGTGCATGAGAATGTAAACAAACACAGGGCTGTATCTTGATCAAATATTTATAACGTACAACCTTAATACGCCTTACCCATATCCTTACATACTGATAAAGTGATTGATTGAATTTATCTACGCGTAATCATTAAAGCGTTATAAATTGAAAACTTGAGGATCTCTTCAAGGGCATGATTATTTATATTATTTAGTGAATAAAATTTTGATGTGATCTATGTCATACTCTAAAACAGAACTGATTCCAAGGTATGGCTGTTATAGATATAAGTAAGTAAGTAAGTTCGTAAGTAAGTAACAGCCTATTAACGTCCCACTGCTGGGCATAGGCCTCCTCCCTCATATGTGAGAGGGTTTTTAGACATAGACCCACCACGCTGCTCCACTGCGGATTGGCAGGGATAGTACATAAGTGCACTCTCTATTCCTTCACTCTCATAGTCCGGTGAGACGGAAATCCGACACGACCGGAGAGAGATCAGGCGCAGGACCGACGGCTTAACGTGCTCTCCGAGGCACAGGGGTGAATCACACCGCCAACTTCCCAACTTCGGGCAAATATTGAGAAAATCTTAATAGAAAAACTCAATATCGATTTCGAATTGGCCCGACCTGGGACTCGAACCCAGGACCTCATGTCTGTAGTCGAACATGCTAACCACTAGACCAATGAGGCAGTTATAGATATATTTTTTTTTTTTTTAATTTTTTTTTATTTTTATTTCGGAAAACAAACAGTACAATTTGTGCTTAAAACTAAAAAGAAATAAAGTTAATACATAGACCAGTGAAGTTTTCACTCTTAATAGCTACATAAAGAGCAGGTTATTGGAATATAAAACAATAATTAACAATTAAAATCGAAAAAAATAATATCTTAGAGACTAAATGAAGTATGATAAAGAAAAATAAAATTATAAATTAGCTAAAATTTCTTTCTTAAATTCGGAATGGGAACAAGCAAATAGATCGACATCATAAAATCTCGTATTATATTGGCTACAAACTCTAAAGATGAAAGTGTTAGTAACAAAATTCGTTTTGACATGGGTTGGGCTAAACAAACATTTTCTTGAGTGGCGTGTACGGAAATTTGGGCAACTGAATTTTATACAGCTCAATAGGTATGCAGCGTCAATGCTATTATTAATTAGTTTAAATAGAAATAATTGATCTTTTAGTGTCCTACGATCAACGAGTGGGACAATAACAGGCAAAGTATCAGCAGCTTTACATTTATATTTTAGATGTTTAATAAATTTGTATTGTATCTTATCTATTGCATCAATGTATATTTTGTATTTTGGGTTCCAAATTATGGAGCCATATTCCAAAATTGGTCGCACCAATGAATTATACAATAATAAGAAGGTGGAATTACATTGGAAGTCTTTACAAACTCTCATAATGAATCCAAGCATGCGGTAAGCCTTAGCAGTTATATATTTCACGTGGTAGCTGAAAGACAATTGATTATCAAGATATATACCCAGGTCTCTCACCTCGGTCACTCTTTTTAAAGAGTTGTTATTTAGAGTATAGTTAAATGCAATCGTGGTAACCTTACGTGAGAAAGATATTACATTACATTTAGAGACATTCAACTTTAATAAATTGTCATTGCAATAATTACATATGCTGTCTAGGTCATCCTGCAAAAGCGAACAATCTGAAAGAGTTGAAATTCTTCTAAATATTTTCATGTCATCAGCGTATAAAAGTATAGACGAGTTATGTATTACGCTACTAATATCGTTAATGAATAAATTAAAAAGCAATGGACCGAGGTGAGAGCCCTGGGGAACCCCTGAAGAAACTGGTACAAACGCAGAGCAAAACCCCTTAATTGTCACAGCTTGGCTTCGATTATGAAGATAAGAAGTAAGCCAACGCAGCAGATCTCCGTGTATACCGACTCTAGCTAATTTGTCAATTAATATTGCATGAGAAATTTTGTCAAAGGCTTTAGAGTAGTCAGTGTACACGACATCGACTTGTTGGCCACTATCCATTGATGTAGCGACTTCATGGACGAGATGGCATACATTAGATTCCGTGGATCTTTTATTTATAAACCCATGTTGCTGCTCAATTAAAACCAATCTCAGTAATGGAAAAATTTTATCATAAACTATTTTTTCGAACAATTTTGCAATCGTGCACAGTTTGGAGATGGGTCTGTAATTTTGTACTTCGTGTTTGTTTCCACCTTTGAATATTGGAACTACGTATGAGCGCTTCCATAAGGAAGGCATAGTACCGGACTTTAACGATTTTTTGAATAGTAAAAAGATAGGAAAAGAGAGTGATTCGCAACATGACTTTAAGAAAAATGGTGGCAATTCATCTGGGCCATACCCTTTACTCACATCGAGCAGTTTCAGGTATTTAACAACAGTTTTGTGCGAGATCTCAATAGAACCGATATTAACATGATTGTGTGCGGCCAAATCAGACATACATGCAATACTCACGTTAGATGGCTCAAAAACTGACTTGAAGTAATCGTTAAAAATTGTACAGATAGCTTTTCCATCGTTTGCAGAAATATTATGAAATCTTACGTTATTGGGTATACTATTTTGGGTTTTCTTGGATTTCACAAAAGACCAGAAGAATTTACTGTTGCTTCGGATTTTTTTTTCAGCATTGGAAATATACCTCTCATAACATTCCAATTGAGCTAGTTTCTGTCGATCCCGTAGTAAACTAAACGTCTGATAGTCTGTAAATCTTTTATAAATCTTCCATTTTTTATGGTGTTTCAGCTTTTCCCGGATGTTTTTAATTAACGGTTTAGAGTACCAAAAAGGATAATGATTATCATACTTTACGGTTTTAACAGGAATTAAACTAGAGATGATGGATTGAATAGTGTCATAGAAAATCTGTACTGCTTTAGTAATACTGCAGTCATCCAGTAATTCGGTCCAATTCACGTCAGCCAACGCTTCATTTATGGCATCGTAATCGGCATCACGAAATAAACGTATTGTGCGTGGTGCACTTTTTATAGTTTGGGGTGTTAACGTATTAAGTAGGACATGCAAAGCAGGATGATGAAGGTCCTCAGGAACTAGTGGATGGCCATGATTTACAGTACATTCCTGATTACTAAATACGAGATCGAGGTATCTATTATTATTATTAGGAATAAAATTAAATTGCCTAAGATTTGTAAAGCTTTGAAAATTATACACTGCATTAATCAACGCATCATTAACAAAAACATTGCTTAGGTACATAGAACTGTCCGAAGGTTTCCAAATGGCTGAAGTAACATTGAAATCGCCTACAATTAGCATACTGTCATTGGGATGATTAATTATCTCATAAGAAATTAATTCAAAGTAGTCGCAAATGGAATCATATTGATATTCACCGTGAGGAAAGTAACAGCAGTATAGATGTAAAAATTTAGAAATTGGAGCAGGAGATAAAGCTATAGAAACCTTAATAATATCAGCAGCTAAATTTATCGAACCGAAAGGGGATGAAGCTGAAACAGAGAGAAATGACTTGAGTGCAATCAAAACACCACCACCCATCCTATCTCCACGCAGTTCATACTCTCTATCACTTCTGTATATATTGTACTGAGAATCAAAGAGTTCGGAATCATATATGCCATCATGTAACCACGTCTCACTAAGACATATTATATCATAGTTCGTTTGGATTAAATTGCGATAAAATGAATTAGTTTTAGTGCGTAATCCACGCACGTTTTGATAATAAATAGAAAGACTTTCGTCCATTACACATAAAATAGATTATAATACATAAATTGAATGTTGTAATAATTAAGTTTAGCCAAAAAGATTCCGCATGCATGTAATCTTAGTATTAAATTATAGTTTACAGAAATAAACCAGAGCCCATGTCTATCTGATACATTGATCCAAAATATAAGATATATTATCGCGAATAAGAAAAAAAGACTTAAAACTAATATTAGTCTAAACACATATGTATTAAAATAAAAATTGAAGTTATTGTACCGACCCTGAAGGAGATCAGAACTGAGTAGAAAATTAATACCTATACGATTTTTTTTAAATCGCTAGGTGTAGCGATATGTAATACAGGACTAGAGTCATTACGACGTGCATTAATAGAACAATTTTTCACCCAAACGAATTTATAATTTTTATCCTTGGCGGCTTTCTTAACAAGTTGTAATAAAGCCTTATTAGGGCTGGTCAGGTGCTCATTAAAGTAAACTAAATTAGTATTTGATGTAAAGCCTAGATCTTGGCATTTGATTTTTAATTTCTTAGCTTTAACAAGAAAGTCATCCTTTTTCCAGCGACACAAAAACTTTACTATTATTGGTTTAGGTTTTTTATTCTCTTTATCCTTAGAGGCAACCCTAGTGATGAAATCAATGTCAGTATTAATATTTAATTTAATCTCGGCTTTGTTCGCAATGTCTTGTAGAATTAAAAGCAGGTTCTCGTTCTTCTTTTCAGGAAGTCCATAGATTTCTATGTTTGATCTACGGGCCCACTGTTCACGATTATTGGTTTCTCTCTCTAAAGAAGCTATGGATGACTTTATGCTACCAATTTCTGAACATTGACCAGTCAGTTGTTTTATATCAGATTCACATTTTATTATCCTATTGTCAAAGTCATCGAATTTAGCGTTTACAAATTCTATACTGTCTTTCATACACGCAAGTTCTCCTCTCAAGGCTCTTAGTTCATTCTGCAAAGGCTCAATCGAAGACTTAAACTCTGCCTTAAGACTAGATATTTCAGAGGACACAATGGATTTGAATTGCTCCAACAGAGTTGTATAACCAATGGAATCTTCAGACATATGCTGTGATTTATTTGCCTTCGGTGCAGCCCCCCTACGAAGTGTAATATTATCATTGCCTGAAGTATTTTTATTCGAGCTGCTTGTGCGTACTGGTGTGTCGTCTTTGTACACAGGTCTCGGTTGTGATAGCGTACATTCGGGGCAAATCCACCTCAACTCGGATTCCTGTCTTTGTCCACTATTTTTAATTGACGAATGTATACAATCGTGATGGAAACTGCGATTGCATTTAGAACATGTTAAGATATCGGTGGCGCCCTCTTTTGTGGATTCACAACATGCAAACTTCATTTTAAATTATTTATATGAAAAATGTAATAAACCTAAAGTTTTTATATAATTTTACTCCGGCGATGACGGGGTCTGGGATTGAACTCGGTTCCGCTAACGTCCCGAATTGACAGGGACTTAAAGCGCTAGGCCACGAACGCGTTTGTGAATCGGCTTGAAAATGTTGTACGTAAGTGATAACACAGTAGTATAAACTCTTAACAGTGGGTAGTAATATAAAACACTATAGTCAATGACACTTGATAGCAGAATTATTAACCAGTTTAAGTTTTTACAACAGTATAACAAAAAAAACTTATGGCACATTCACAAAGTCTTGCACGTATATAAACAACAAATCAGAAAAATGATGTAATAAGCATTAATTTTCAAAAGTTGACAACGATTTAGATTATTTTTTGACGGAACTACTGTTAACACGCCTGCTCTTGACTTGTATCGTTTGACAACTGATGATATATGAATATAAATACAGTATTAACAAATTGTGCTTTCATAATTAAGTTTGAGGTGATTGATTTACTTTAGTTTTACTTTAGTTTATTGCTGATAGGTTAGCTCTTGACTGGGGTCAAACCTGATGCTATGTGATGATACAGCCTAAGAAGTAAGTAGCAGCCCATTAACGTCCCACTGCTGGGCACAGGCCTCCTCACTCATATGAGAGAGGGTTTTTAGAGTATAGACCCACCAAGCTGTTCCACTGCGGATTGGCAGGCATAGTACACAAGTGTACTCTTTATTCCTTCACTCTCATAGTCCGATGTGACGCTAATCCGACACAACCGGAGAGAGATCAGGCGCAGGACCGACGGCTTAACGTGTTCTCCAAGGCACGGGGGTGGATCACACATCCAAATTCCCAACTTCGGGCTAATATTGAGAAAATCTTAATAGAAAACTCAATATCCATTTTTGAATTGGCCCGACCCGGGACTCGAACCCAGGACCTCATGTCTGTAGCCGAACATGCTAACCACTAAACCAATGAAGCAGTTCATTATTGTTATAGATAAATATGTATGTAAATACAGTATTAACAAATTGTGCTTTCATAATTAAGTTTTAAGTGATTGACTTAGGAAGCTTTTGACTTTCAGAAGCTTAATGTATTTATTTGGCTAAAAGAACCTTTGTATTTTTTACTTTTATTTATTGCTGATAGGTTAGCTCTTGACTGGGGTCAAACCTGATGCTTTTTGATGATACAGCCTAAGAAGGAAGCACGCAAACTTGGGAAGAGACAAATTACCTCTTAGAGTTACTACACAGTATCGTATCGGAACAAAAATTTCTTTGCTTGGCCGTACGTCTTTAACGGTAGACTAGTAGGACTCAGATAATTCAGAAAATACAATTTGCTAAATCCGTCCTACCGGTGATCGAACCTCCAACTTCTACTAGCAAAGCGAGTACTCGTACCACTGCGCCAGCGAGGTTGTCAAAATTATTAATTACTTGCAAAAGACTTCAAGATTTCTTGCATTATTCTCGTTTCCCGGTCTATTTATATACAAAAAAATATTTTAAAATGCACTGTGTATTAAACGAGCTGTGCTCTGTTCGCTGTGATTGCATTTTTGCTGGTCATGTCACAATACCCTCTCACTCTCACTTCAGATTCTAAACGATCTTGACAAGTTCATGTCACGATTGTTCCCTTACCGTCCCCTTTATCAAACGTAATGCATTTCGCTTTTATTGTTAAAGCACGTTTAATTTTGTAGGTAAAAATATCATTTTATACCTAACACTATTAGTTCAGAACTTTTTTATATCTAAAATTTAAGGTCAAAACAACTAATGATGTAAATTTCAAATAACAATATTGAATAAAACAAATACTTTTTTTAATTGAAATATCTGCGGGAGACTCAAAGATGAGATAATATTATCTACTTTCAATAGAATTCAGAGTATACCTTAAAACTTTTAAGATCAATTTTATATATATAATTGGACGTCCCCAAGTTAGCGGAAACTGCATTGAAAGATTCTGACACATAACAAAAAGGTGCTAATAGCGACTTATTGAAAATGAATGCGGTATTAAAAAAAGATAAGTAGCAGCTTATTAACGTCCCAAAGCTGGGCACAGGCCTTCTCACTCACACGTGGGAGGGTTATTAAAGCATAGTACATAAGTGTATTATCTATTTTTTCACTCTCATAGTCCGATGTGACGGCAATCCGCCAATCAGGCGCAGGACCGACGGCTCAACGTGATCTCCGAGGCACGGGGGCGAATCACACCGCGAACTTTGAGCCAATATCGATATTTGAATCCACCTAACCAGGGACTTGAACCCAGGACCTCCTGACTGCATCCGAACATGCTGACCTCTAGACCAATGAGACAAAAACTGCGGTATGCAACAGCAATTTTACAAGTATTCAGATTCAACTGATAATATTTGGGTGAATTAC
This sequence comes from Elymnias hypermnestra, assembly GCA_015832385.1. Classification (NCBI taxonomy): domain Eukaryota; kingdom Metazoa; phylum Arthropoda; class Insecta; order Lepidoptera; family Nymphalidae; genus Elymnias; species Elymnias hypermnestra. The sequence continues at coordinate 550,756 of JACTOM010000068.1, read as the reverse complement.
CGCAAAACGCCACGTATCAAATAGGGTATTTAAGGGGCGCCCATTGTTCTAATGAGTGCGGGCTAAAAGGCATCAGAGTGTTGTTGAGATATCGCTGGCAAAGCCCGTATTCTTTACTCCATCAATGCGCACGTACAGGAGTGCCGAGTTTGCTAGATTTCCTAATAATGCCATATCATTAGGATAAAAATCATGATGTTTTTGCTGTCTGTTTGCACCTTATTTAATGAATAATTTTTGACATGAGTCCTCTGTTGTTTTCAAATATTAAACTGGTGACAAGTAAAGTCATAATTTGCGGAGTCATCAATCTAAAAATAGTAAGGTAAGTAATCGATTAGCATCCCACTACTGGGCCTCCTCACTTATAGGAGAGAAGGTTTGAAAGCATAGACAGACCACGCTGCTCCACTTCAGTTTGGTTGGCTACAGTCTGGAACTTGAATTCGTGATTACTCTAATCGAGAATCCACGAGGTTCACCACTCTTTATTTTTTTTTTTTTCTCGCTGGGAAATGCATTTGCGTAGGCAGAGAGTGTGGGACTCACCGACAAGACCAAAATACCCACTAAAACCCAGCGACACCCTCCTCACCCTGAATGTGGAGTGTCAGAGGCTCCCTTGCGCATTCACTCTGACACTCCTGGGTGAACCGACTGAGAATGTTCAAGGAGGAGACAAGAGGCGTTCGTAAAGACGCCTCCTGCCACCCAGCCTCCTCCTCCTTAGGGGAGCAGCATCCGCTGCAGCTTCTCGTACTCGCTCCATTGCCTCCTTCAGAGAAATGACGGCTTCGCAGAAGGAGGCAACTGCATTCCATCCTATCTCACTGTCAAGCATGGCGCCCACTACACTTGGCAGTGAGAGATCCGCTCCGATGAGGGACATCAGTGGATGTCGCTGTGGTCCCCAAGCCGGACATTCTGCCATAGTGTGGGTCGCCGTATCGGCAGGCGCACCACACTGATGGCAGATAGAGGACTCTTCCCGTCGTGCTATCTGATGCAAGTACTTTCCGAAACATCCGTGTCCGGTCAGTACTTGCACCAGCCTAAAGGTAAGCGATCCGTGCCGCCTATCTAACCATTGTTCGAGGCGAGGACGGATCGCCTCCACCGTGATCGCACCCGCACTTGGAGACTCGAGAAGCTCCTTCCAAGCTTGAATCAGGACCCTGTCGGCAAGGGCCCTGACTCTTTGGACCTCGACAAATTCGAGACGGTCACCTCCAGACCTTACGGCAACCCTGCTCTGGTAAGTTGCCGCCAGTGCTTCCGCCTGCAATTCCCACGGGGGATCACCCGCCAAGAGTGTCGCCGCCGTCCAAGACACGGTACGGTACGCTCGTATCCCCCTGACCGCTATTATCCTTTGCGCTCTCCGCAAAAGGGATTTATTTTGAACGGTCAGAGAGTTTACCCATACTGGTGCGCCGTATAGTGCCATACTCTTCATGACTCCGGCATAAAGATTTCTGCAGGGCGATCCCGGTCCTCCCACGTTGGGCAGTAACCTACCCAGTGCGGCAGCATAGTTCACGAGGCGAGGGGTCAGCTGAGCAAAATGCGCCCGAAAACGCCATTGACCGTCCAAAATTAGGCCCAAATATTTCATTTGAGCCTTTACCTCAATCAGCGCACCTCCTAAAGACAAAGTCGCCCCACGTGGAGGACCCCTGCGAGGTCCGTGGAAGAGCAGACTTTCTGTCTTGGTAGCGGAAATTTCCAGATCCACGCTAAGAACTCTGTCCATGACCAAATTACTTCCGACTTCGGCAAGCTGAGCTACCTCCTCAAAGTTCTTCCCTTGTGCAGTGACGAGAGTTTCGTCCGCGTAACATAACACCCTCATCCTCGGAAGAAATGGACACCGCAGGATCCAGTCGTAGCCAACGTTCCACAATACAGGCCCCAGTACAGACCCTTGTTAGCAAGATCGGCCATAAAGATGAGGTCCTAAGTTTGAGTCTCGGGTCGGGTCAAACCAAAAATCGATATAGAATTATCTATTAAAATTTTTCTCAATATTTGCCCGAAGTTGGGAAATTGGTGGTGTGATCCACCCCCGTGCCACGTAGAGCACGTCAGTCCTGCGCCTGATCGCCTGAAATACGAAACTCTTTCTATTCCTCGCCTCGCCCCATCACACTTTCCGTAACGCTTTTGGCACTCACCAGCTGATACCCAAGTTAAGAAGTTTTACAAAAATACGGTGAATTAATTTATTGTAAATAATATGAATTTATTATAACATTGCAGAGTATCTTATACTGATAAGGTAAAGTCTTTGACCGCAAAGAAATTTCACTTCTTCCTCGTGTACACAAGCACACTTTTTCTTAAAAACTAACAATTTGAAGCAATCAAGGTATACTAATAAATTCATGCTTTTGCCAAGAACTTATCGAAAAGACCGTCACATAAATGAGCAAAGATTTCTTAGATTTTCAGCTCATTCCATTAACGTCCGTTTTCTTACAAAGGAGTTTTGGGAGCTCAATCTCGGAGGTTTACGGCACTCGAGCCTCCTCCATAAAGATTCGTATTTGCATTCCAGCCCAAGCGATTCCGACTTACGCCTTCTCAAATGCCAATACGTAGGTCAAGTGGAGGAAATTTTCATTTAAGTTTGACACTTATTTTCTGTGTCATTGAGAATGGTTTTGCTTGTAGTTGTGATAAATTTACGAGCATTATCGGTGGTGGATAGATTCACGATGTAAGGCGGACCGATCGTATGGGTTTCAAGTTGAGGTTTCATTATGGGTTGGCGTTTTATAAGCTGTGGGTAAAATATAACTTGTACTAAAGAACATGTATTCAAGTGATTCAAATATTGAAGAATAAAAACGCCAGGAACACATTTGATGTTGTTTATCTCGTTTTTAAACAATTTTTTCCTATTATCTATAAACCTTTGTTAATCATGACTGTAATTTGTAATGACGTTAAAAATAATATTAAGGGCGAGAATTTCTACCGATCATTTTCAAGACTTCGCAGTCGAATATACCATAATATTTTTAGTAAGATTTTTCTGCTCTTTCATGTTGAGCTTCCAAATGATTTTTTTTATATTAAGGATATATTATATTTATTGCACATCTAATCAAAGAATAAAGTTGGAATATTTTGTTTCGCAGTTGGCCTAAATAGATGATAGATTGAAGACACAACGGACAGATATTTTTTAAAATCTCAAAGAGCATACAATAGAAGAAAAGCCATATTTATAGGTATAATTAATCCTAAACCAATTGTACCCGTATTTGTATTTGCATTTTTCTGGTAACACTACTTTCCCTGGATTGTGAGATGTGTATAAAAATAATATCACTTTGACCTGACTTTTTGAATGAAAAAAAAAAATAAGATTTAGTGATTTTCATTGCATTTAACAAAAAAAAGTATTAGTATTTTGATGAGGTGGTAATAAAGAAATGGATATACTATAATCCTTGCAGAATTGTGAATAAAATTTCAACTTGTACAAGCAGTAACAGATACTAATTGATATTTTCGTTTAATTTTAAATATTATTCTCGACTGTTAAAAAGTTCAATGACTTAAGACAGACCTCCGCTTGATTTTTATCGCTTTTAATGTTAATATTTATAATAAATATAATAATATTTTTTACTTGTTGTCAAATCAAACATAGCTCGAAGTAATAGCCACTGATTACACCGTTACAAACGGTCATCAGGTTATAAGAGATAATATTTCATTTAATTATGGATAATTATAAATTCAACATTCTACAATACATCCATTAATTTAGATAATAAAACAATCTTTACTGTTCAGTACCATAAAAATAAAAAAAATTATGTTATTATGCTTAAAAAATCATTAAAATAAATAACTTAATAAATTCACTTTAAATGTCTTATTGCAGTGGAACATTGTTTTTTTTTAATAGTAGTCTGGTATGGATGATTATATATGGCGAATATTAGACTCCTGGTAGTGCAAGTAGATATTTCTTCCAGATTCACTTCTCATAAATTATTAGCATACATCCTTGTAATATATTAGGGGGAAGTATGCAAAAATCCAACAACTGTCCTTTTTAATTTGTACTTTACATCTGTTTCAAGAAGTGACAGTTTTTTTTTTCTAAAATAAGTGACAAAATGTCAAGTTTCAATTTTGCGACAATTATTTTTTTAACGATAAGTAAAAAGATGACTTATATTAAACGTCACGTACGTTCAGACAGAAATAACAAAAATTTGTTGTAATACAATATAAATAAACAAAATGAACCGAGAAAATGATTGTTCACGTTAATTATAGAGACGGCTGTGCATGTAGCTAATATTTCTGTAGTATAGTATTTAGTTTTTCTGATGAATCATACTCAGTTATTATCTTAGAAATAGAATATATGAAGACTAAAATAGTCATAGAAGTTCCTGTATCACCATCACTAGTACATATTTTACAGTCAGGAGTAAGTTTACGGATAGGCAGCAAAATAGAGACGATGTGAGATGGTCATATTTAATGAAAATAACTGACAAACACACGGCACACTTAATAGATGTTGTCAGGCTTTGACGGCTTAACTGGCGCTATTGTGTGAGCACTCGCTTTGCTAGCAGAGGTCCCGACAACGATTTTTGGCAGGGTAAAGTTAAGTAACTTCATTTTCTAATTTGTCTGGACTGCTGGAAGGTTTATGCTGTGGTTAGTAACAACACTACCAAAAATAAATGCAGGTTCCGATATGATGATGACTTGAAACCATAAACGGTAAATCACCTCTTACCTCATTAGCATTGAACTTTATTATGACTTACCATCACATGAAATGAAAATCAAAGCGCGAACCTATAAGTTACATTAAAAATGCCATTTCTTATACATATAACTAGTAAGTTTTTGTAATGCTATCCGCATTCGATCTGCAGAAATTCCAAATATATTATCAATTTAGATTCCAGTTTTTATTGAGCATTCAAAGTCGATTTCCCAGGCGAATGCATTTGAATTGTATATAGATTACGTCATTAATTACTATGATAAATTTTGAAACAAACGAGTTTAATACAATAGATAATTCTTTTCTGCAGTCTAACCTGTCCTAACCGATAGGAAACATTAAATTTAATTATGACAGCTAAATAAAATGTAAAATATAAGAGGTTGTTTAAATGAAGTTTATTATGAAATGATTTTATTATTACGCAACGCTACAGTAAAATCCTACATTTAATCAGTCGCAAAAGTGAAGATAACACTAGTAGCTCCGCGATTTTTGACTCAATAGGACATCAACATGAGTTTCGAAAATAAAGTTGTGATAGTAACCGGGGCTAGCTCCGGTATTGGAGCAGCTGTAGCAGAAGCATTCAGTTCTGAAGGTGCGAAGGTGGTTATGGTTGCAAGAAACGAAGCGAAATTGAGAAACGTTGCTGCCCGTTGTAATGATCCCTTGGTTCTTCGCGCAGACCTATCTGATGACGATGACATACATCGTATAGTAGACAAGACAGTTGAAAAGTATGGTCGTATAGATATTTTAGTTAACAACGCAGCAACATTTGTTGCAGGAGGATTTCTCACAGGTGACATAATGAAATCTTATGACTCTACTACGCGAGTCAATCTCCGTGCTGTCATATTTTTAACAAGTTTAGCCGCCCCATATTTAATAAAGACTAAGGGTAATGTTGTCAACATTTCTAGTGTCGCAGGATGTATGGTACCTCCAGCCAAAGATATAATAACCTACAGTGTATCAAAAGCAGGATTAAATCATTTTACTGCTTGTTGTGCGGCAGAGCTGGCAGAGCATGGCGTTAGAATGAATATTATTAGTCCAGGGCCTGTTGTGACAGATTTTTTTACTGGTACCGACTTTCCTGGATCGTTCGATACATACAAAAAGACAACGGCTTTAAACAGGGTCTCTGACGCAAAAGAAATAGCAGATTTAGTGCTTTTTGTAGCAAGTGATAAAGCAAAGGGTATTACAGGAGCGAATTATCTATCTGATAATGGCATGATGGTAAAGCGTTTGTGAAAATTATGGTCCGAATGAAAATTTCTACATTATATGTATTTGAAAATACCTATATTTGAAATTTTTTTATACTTTCATGATGTAAAACAAAAATGATGTACTACCACTATCTCTTCTTGATCAAATGCGAGCAAATATGTTTCTTAATTTGTTATATTTTAGGTATATTTAATAAAAAAAATCCTATTATTTCGACTTCTATTTATTTACCTTTACTGTATATTTCTTCAAGTATATTTGATTAATTGATTAGCGAGTATTACATACTCGTAATGACAAATGATAACGCTCAATAACCTCGACCTTTTACCCAAATGTTTTTATTTCATATGTACACATGAGTCTCTAGATAATAAAAATAGTTAAATCATAATAATAATAGGTGAATCAACTCGGTCAAGACACGTTGTCATCAAAGACATCATCAGAAGGACCCTGGTCACCATTGTCGTGCCGGCTATTCCCGAGCCGAATGGAATTGCGCGTGATGGTGGTAAGAGACCTGATGGTATGTCGTTGATGCCTTGGAAAAAAGGAAGGTCTTTGTTGTGGAATGCTACATGTGTTGATACGCTCGTACTATCTCACATTGACGCTACCTCCAAATCAGCAAGAGCGGCGGCGTCATTAGCAGAAAACGCCAAGAGGCGCAAATGTGAGAGCCTTGCCTTAGAATACATATTTGTGCCTTTTGGCGTAGAGACATTGGGACCGTAGGATCCTGAGTTTTTTAAAGAAACTTCGTGACGCTTGTTTGATGTCACCCGTGACCCTAAGGCTGGGTGGTACTTCGTATAAGTATCGCTGTCCAAAGAGGTAACGCTACCAGCCTCGTGGGTACCCATCCATTTGCCTCTGATGGCGCGTTTTAATTACTTTTATTTTTATTTATGTTAATGTTAAGCTTATAGTATTATTAGAGAAATTATGTCATAACGTTACAACTCTTAAATAAAAGTTGTTAAAATATTTATCTCGATAATACTTATATGGAAGTAATATGGAAGATATCGTCTTAATTGTGCCTCGCTTGTATAATCATACTTTCACTCAGTCTCAGTCAGAAACTCAGTTATATATCTTATAAACATAGTGTTTGTAGGTTATATTGTGAAACTTATTTAGTATGTGCAACTGGAATCAAGTTCAAACATTTTTAACCCTTAAATCATTTTTCACATCATATTTCTTAACATTATGTAAAGTGAAATCCAAAACCGATTGCAGTATCAAACATTTGACGGTGTCGCTGGCGCCATGTTGCAAGTACTAACTTTGCTATTAGGAGTTTCGGGTTCGCTCCAAGTAGGATGAGGCTTCAGCTTTTGCTAGTTATCACCCTACCAACAATGACGTACCCCCAAGCAAGAGGTACGATGCTGTGAAACCATAAGGGGTAAAGCACCACTTACCGTGTTAGCGCGCTTCTGTCTCAGACTGCATCATCACTTACCATCAGGTGTGAGCACAGTCAAGCACTCACTTTTCAGCAATAAAAAAAATTATGAGCACACACAGTTCTAACTAGAAATGTGTATGCTCAATTTGCGGAAAAATTGTGTAAGAAATACACAATTTTTTATTGTATATTTCAATGTCTAATAGGTTCGGCTATAGACATGAGGTCCTGGGTTGGAGTCCCGGGACAGGCCAATTAAAAAATCAATATCCAGTTTTCCGTCGGTCCTGCGCCTGTTTACTCTCCGGTCTTGACTGATTTCTGTCTCCTCGGACTATAACTCTCACCTAAGAGTGAGGTGGCCTGTGCCCAGCAGAGTGCGATGTAAATGGGCTGCTACATACCTTACCTTTACTATATATTTACTAATAGATGAATATTATTACGAATATATAAATCGTTGACCAAACTATACTGCGATAGTATTGTGAGCGTTATACTGAAGCCACACTCCTGAATAACAAAACCGGGAATTTTAAAAGTTCTAAAAAAGGTCTCGATAGCATATGTCTATCTTTTAAGATGGACTCACTCTGGCCTTTTTATTTCTCTCTAAGTGAAACAGACGCAATACATATTACTTCAGCGTGTTTACTACTTTATCAATATCTAAAGTCGTATATCAATAATACTCTGATATTTTTTCTAATAAAGTGTTAATAAATAAAGTAAGTAAACAAATAGGACATTACTTTCTGCACTAAAGACGTATACTAGGTGTTTTAAAACTACTTTCAAACTTATATACTCAAAACAGCATTGACATTAAAATTATTCATTCGCATAATAATAATATAAAAAGCAGAGTAATGAAGTATTATTGCTTTCGAAGTTGAAATCAATAACTTATAAAATTAAATTAGTAATTCCTGTACAATTAAATTTATACGTTTTTATAAACACTATTGTGTGTGACTTGAGTTGATTTTTTTGGGAATTATAGACACTAATTAGAAGTGGATATTAGTGTATTATAAACATAAAAGGCGCTTATCATTCGTTGTATAATAACAAAGTTCCCACAGCAACGAAAAATTACAGATGTATTACGAGGTTTAACCGTATTTTAATTATTGTATTGTCATCGATCTTTCGCAAGCGTCCAAGATTACAAATTAATCCAAGATTACAATTTTAGGCCGGCAACGCATCAGCGGTCCCTATGACGCTGCAGGTGTCCATGGGCGGCGGCAATCACTTAACATCAGGTGACCCGCCAGCTCGTTTGTCTTCCATAATTATAAAAAAAAATCCTAAATTATGAAGTGGTCAAAATCAAATTCAAAGATTTCAAAACGTATTCGACGCAAATATCCTTCGCCTGAAGAATATACGTGTTAAACAAAACCAAAAATTCTTAAAACTTTCTATCCGAGAGTCGAACTCGGAAGCGCTCCTAGGAAATCATATTAAGCCACCATTACGCTATTATGATATCGTATTTTACCAAAAAATACTTCCTTTATAAAATAAATCTATCCATTGAAATGAAAAACACGTTTTTAATAACTGAAATAAAGAGATCATTTCAAGATGGCGACGGCTCCTTCGTTTTCTCCAGGAAATGAGGAAATCGATTCAGTTGGGAATAAATCAACTAGAACTGATTATGGAAATGGCCGAAGAACAGTGAACCATTTTCTGTATTTTGGATGATTATTTTTAGCGTACAATTTCAAATTAAAACAGCATTGTGATTTCGTGTTTAACGCCTTCCTTAGGTATATTGAGAGGTTGACTTACTATCCTGACATCACATATAACAAGGGAATTTTCAATGACAGTGTAACAAAATTCCGGCTATACTATTTCCGGGCTAATCTTTGAAATAGCTGGACTATTTTGATGTGATACACACATTGCAGAAAAATTCACAGGATATTATACACTTTTTCAATACAAATTTACGCCTAGATTACTTAAATAATGGGTAATAATAACTGGGGTAAGTTCCGGCGGCTGTCACAGAAGTATTTAGTGCTAAAGGTGCAAGGGTACTCATGGTAGCAAGGAATACGGTCTAATTAAATGATATAGCTGCTCGCTGGAATAATCCATTGGTACTTCGCGCAGACACATCTGACGATGATTATGTACAGCGCATAGTAGAAATTACAATTAAAAAGTTTGGTCATATAAATATTTTAATTAATAATGCGAGAACTTTTGCGGTTGGAAGTTTTCTCGTCAGTGCTATAATGAAGTCTTATGACCTTACTTTGATCTTTTCACGCCGTCATATACTAGTCAAATTTAGTTGAACCATTTTTAATAAAAAGTAAAGGTAATGTTGTTACCATTTACAGTACAGCAAGATCTATGACTGGTCTGCGATAGACAATGACTTATAGCGTATCCAAAGCGGGATTGAACCACTTCACTACTTGTTGCGCAGCAGAACTCACCCCATACGGTGTAAGAGTAAACGGTATTAGTCCAGGACCAGTTAAAACTAATTTATTAATAGTACAGATTATGCTGGAACTTAGAATACATACAAACGTGCAACTGCTTTATACAGAGTATCAGAAGCAGAAGAAATTGCAGATGTAGTGCTTTTTGTTGCAAGCGACAAGGCAAAGGCTATTAGAGGCGTGAATATCTATGTGATAATGGTATAATGATAAAACGAACAAATTTATCTGCATCTTTTAAAGAATATAATATGTTTTGTATTTTGATAAGGTTATCGACACAATTATATTCTTTATATAAGTTCAATAAAAAGCAAACACTTTATCTAGTTTAATAAAAAATATGTAGCTATAATTGCATTTTGCGTCTTCCATTGTAATTAACTATTAATTCATAATATTTTTTTTCTAACTTCTATTGTTATTACTAATTACAGTAAGGCCATTAAGACTATTGTTATTTTTATATTTCAACATAAAAATTTTTGTTGAATTGAGAGTTGTTATGGTACAGTAGGGAATAATTTCCGTTACGCATTACATTATGAGTGACCAATTATACCAGTTACTTATGTGTATGTATAACTATCTGTTAGTCTTTAGTCAGTCACACACACACACACACCGGCATATTAAGCGGAACACAAAATAAAGGCCATAATTTAAAAAATATGGTTTTATTTTAAAATCTACTTACTACACTTCTTTTATTATTTAAAGTTTCATTTGTTTTAATTAAAATGAGATCACATTAAGAACACTTTTTGCGAGAAAGGGCTATTTGTGAAAAATGGTACATTTTTGATTTTTTTATGTAACCGGGAAAAGTGAAAATTAATATTAAAATAACAATTAATTAAATTAGAAAAATGGTGATCAATATCGCGTATTTCCTCCACGTGCTCTTATTAAAGTTTCTACCCGTCTAGGCATACTGAGAATGATATTAGATACTACGGCGATTCGCTGTTCACCAACGTTGGCAGGAGCTGGAATTCTAGACTTAACTTTTCTTTTCAGCAAGTCACAAACGTGCTCTATTGGGTTCATATCCGATGATTTCGCCGGCCACTCCATAACAACGATATACATATCATTAAGATATACTTGAGTCACCCAAGCGGTATATGGCCGAGCATTATCCTGCAAACAAAATCGTCCCCCGATATATGGAGCAAACGGTACGACATTTTTTCCTAAAACTACTCTGAAATAGCTTGGACGGCCATCAAACGGGGGTCCCTACGTACACGAAGCCGAATGAAACGATCATCTCTACTCGAAGTGCATCTTTTTCTGCGTTGTCCTGCTCTTCTCACAAAAGTATCGGTCTCCCTGAACCGTTGGATACTGAGATGAGTCGTTGAAACTGGTCGACGAAGATATCTGGATATCACTCTGTAGGTTTGACCATTTCTTCGCATTTCGAGTGCCCTGGCAATCTCCGTTGGGGCTAAGTTAGGCATAATTCAGTCCTCAACTCCAAAATGATACGCGATTAAAAAAGAAGTAACAAAAATATAGTATTTCAATGAAATTTAAATCAAACTTAGAAGGAAGAAATACTCAAAGTTCGCTCCAGATAAGGTGTATTTGTATAAAATTAAAACAATTGCATAAACTGTGATATTCAGATGTTTTCTTAATTTGAAATGATATCTTTTTAAATTAAATGACGTATGAACCAGCCAACTACTTTATATGATACTGATATCAAACCTTTTTTATATGTTACGCTAAATATGCCGCTACATTTAGAAAAAATTACGAGAAATTACATAAATACAGCATGAATTTAAAATATATTACACCATTTAATAGAATATAAGACAAACAAGTTTAATTTTTCCCACATACACACTAATACTCGCACACTTTTTATAATTTTATATATACATATACAGGAAGTTCATAAGACTAAGAATATAATGGAAATATTATAAACTATAAACGGCAGGGGACTTTGTTTTATAAAATATTATGACAATCCCTTACGCTTTTCACTACCTCTTCTAAAACATCGTTCTTAAATAATATTAAAATAAAATTGTATCGAACTTTAATTTAACTATTTGGATGCGGCTTATTATTTGATTTAAATGTTTTTATTTAAAATGTTTTATCCTCGTGTCGTCGTCGTCGTCGTCGCTTCAACCGATGGACGTCCACTGCTGGATATAGGTCTCGTAATGACGTCCACAAGGCCCGATCTTGCGCCGCCTGGCTCCAGCGGCTACCGGCGACCCTCTTTGTATCATCGGTCCACCTGTTATGGAGGGTCTGCCTACACTGCGCCGTTCACGATACGATCAATTAACGTAGAGAAATTCCGAGCATAGCCCTTTCCATCGCACGCTGAGTGGCTCTGAGCTTCCCCATGAGGCCCATAGTCAGCGACCACATCTCAGAACCGTATGTCATCACTGGCAACACGCACTGTTCAAAGACTTTGGTCTTCAGGCACTGAGGGTTATCGGACCAAAATATCTGGCGTAGCTTCCCGAACACTGCCCAAACGGATTGTATTCGGCGGTTGACCTACTTCTTGAAATTCAAAATAACTCCTTCTCGTATGTAACTGATATAATATGTATATGTAGTTTTATTTAGACTATTATTTAAAAAAATATATTTTATGGAATTTAAGAATCTTGTTTTATTTTAAAACTATTATTGCTTTTGGTAAGGAGTATTTTTATTGTGACAGAAAAGTCAAGAATTATTTAATTTAATGGAAGTTGCCTGCTTTCAAGTTATACGTGTCGTGACTGCAAAAGAATAATCAATTGTGGAAGATCAAACAATACAGCATTTCAAATTGATCCCAGAAGGAACTTTATAAGGAAAATTATTTTTCCTTTACCTGAATGTAATATTATATTGGGTATTTTATTGGACTAGCTGTTTCTTACGGTATTAACCACGTAGCTCTCGATCCCTTGCTAATACTATGAGGAAACCCGTTCTAAGTGAGAGTCTTCGTCGCGAAAGTGATATGTGTGTTGTATGTCGAATTTAGTGAATAGATAAAGACTTCTGCTTATCAATTTCCAAATGGTTTTTTTACATGAAAACACCAAAGTTTTATAATATTATAATAATAAATTCAGTTAGATAATCAAATAGAACTAGCATATCTTGTATCTGGTAAGAAGCGATATACCCCTTACGGTTTCTACACAGCAACGTAAACACAAATCTCTTTGTTTTGGCCACGGCCGAAGCCCCACCAGACTAGACCCAGACAAATTAGAAAACACAATTTCCTAAATTCGTCCTGCCGGGGATCAAACCCGGGACCTCTGCTAGCAAGGCAAGTACTCGCATCTGCGCCAGTGAGGCTGTCAAATCTCTTAAGTTGAGAGTTTTAGTCACTTTTCTTGTACATAAGGGGTAGGAACAAGTACGTAATAGTCCATAACAAATTAGATTTTCTAAGAAATAAATTTTAAATATTTCCTGAAACTTAATGTATGTATGTAATACGTAAACGCAGTTTTATTTTCAATTCCCCAGAAATTTTGTCATAAAATTAACCAATTTAACTCTTTGTAATATAATAATACATCTGTGAGATTCGGTAATACATACTCTCTTTACAAAACATATCACTTGCTTTACCAAAGTTTCATCACAACGTTGGAACATGTGTTATTAATTCCGATTACTCTATTTACTCACGCTCCCTATATAAATTTAGTTCAAATTTACCACTTTATCTATACCAATTCATTGATTTTTCTGAAAATATTCCGAAACTGCATTCACAGTTTCTAATCACAAATGTGTATAAAATCATAGCACGAGTACTTTAAGTCGACTTTTACCTGTTACGTATGTAAGTTTCAGCAAATATTACATACCACTAGAAATAATTCACGGATATTATATAATTTCTCCGCTCATGTCCTGCTGATCCGTCTTCCGTAACTCCCTAACCCAATTCACGCAGACCGATGTCGGTGTCGCCATGTAATTAATTACACCGCAACTGTCACGTCGTGATGTAGAAGCGAGGGGAGGGTTGAGTCTAATAACCTGTGTCATATTAAATATAAATTGTTGTTAACAGCCGAATAAAGACAATCTGTAACAGCTATCCCATATATGAGATACTATAAAATAATATATCTGAATTCTACCGAAGGAGCTCACTTCGAGATAATGCGCCCCTGGGAGGCGTATTGGTAGAAGTCCGTCGAGGGCCAACAAAATACATCGCAGGGTAGAAGTGAAAACTTCCGCGAGTCAAAAGAGCGGAGAGAAAACTTCGAAATATAACCCAATGCTTCTCGGCTAGATCTAGAGTAGAGGTTCTGAAATATGGTGGGTGCTCAGGCCAGAGCACACATTCAGACTTGGTGGACGGACTACATCATTGGTCAACGTTGGCTTCCAATCGGATTATAGACTTTGCATCAGGGTGCAACGGCCGTAAAACGATATGCCGTTTTTAAATACTTATAATGAAAAAAAAACAAAGATTAAGAACGCAAACGCTATGGCCTCTCTCTTAAGCGAAAACAGTTTGAATTATATAACTTTTATTAATTACACTACAGCTATAATGACGTAATATAGAAGGGAGGAAAGGGGCTGAATATAAGGGCCGAATTACCCATTGGTTTACTCTTTACATCCATTGCAACCTTATCCTATCCCGACTTAATTTCCTTCAGGCGATAAACGGCATTATTGAAAATCATTTCATCGAAATGGAATGGGGCGAAAACATCCCAACAGATTGGTAATTTTAAAATGTGATTTAGTTATAAGGTCCGATATAATAAACAATGATTTATATAAAATTGCCATCTTTAGTTCTCCCATCGGCTGCGTTATATTGAAACCATTTAACGCTGTTTTAAGAGTACAAAATATTAAAATGGGATCGCTCATTACACGGAAAGCTGTTCAATATAAAAAACGAATCTTGGTTACCAACTAAGACCTAGTTACTAACTAAACAAAGACAAACTGTTTGTCACAAATTTCAGATACTGTAATTCTGTATTCTATATTAAATATTGAGGAATATACATACACAATACATAAATATATACATATATTTATATATGCTTGTTGTTTTCAGCGGTGTTACCTGCGTATTTCACGATCCCGAGGAGATATGGGTGATTAGTTCAAATATAAAATCTTAACCATTCTCGAATCCACAAACACAAATAAAAATCTACAAAGCTACTTCACTTCAGTAACACATACACGAACGCAAGCATTATATATATATATATATATATATATACTAGAAATCTAAAATTTAACTCGATAATTTGTTTTTTATCAGTGATGGACGTCTCCTGGGAAGTAAGAGTACAGCCCACACACGGAGTGTCCGGTGGCGCTGCCTTGATGACTTGTGCAGCCACTGCATCAGTACGAGCCCACGTCACGGTGACACGATGGTTCAAAGATGGAGCGGTTCTAGCACTTATGAACCTCGGTTCAAGTAAGTCATATCCTGAGTAAATTCTTATTATTATCGAAGCATTATTTTGTCAATAGTGTCCAAAACCTCTCGATAAGTCAAAGCCGCATCTACAACTGCTCTTTCAACGGATTCATGAAGGATAAAACATAAAAAAACACAAAATTTTATGCGTAATTAAAACAAAATTTTAGCATTCTGCACTTCTCTATATGTCTCTATAGATTCTAGAGCATTATTCTATAGATATTTGTATCAGAACAAGTCAAAGCGAATCTACTAATGTCAGACTCTAAATCAAAATGAAATGTTACGCAATTTGACAGCAAACTAGAGCAATTTCTCAACCCTTTTCAATTAGCAAATGATTAACAACAATGTCTCCGCGATAAAATTGAAACTCACTGATTCTAATATTATACTGTAGTCTGGAAACTTGCCAGCGGCTTCTTAACCCGGGGTCCTTTTAAAATCCAAATTAATTTCCCCCTTGGGCTGGTCGCCCGATTATTGCCTTTTCGCGAGGGTGAAAATTAAGATTTTTTCCTTTAAAACGGCTGTCCGTGACAGAAACAAGAGCACCGAAGTTCTTTATGAGATATAATTCTCTCGATTAAACGGGAAATTTCGATTACCTTTTTCATTTTGAAGGATGCGACAGCGGGAGATGATTACCTATTGTTTGCCATTTATCTTACCAATATAATTGAATTCAAGATCCTTAAATTATATTAATATAATACGTCATTTCTATTCTTACTATTAGTTCACACCTTACATATATAAATCTTTAAAATTTTCAATCGCTAAAAATACTTTTCGTTCCACTCACATTAAGATACACTTAACTATTCATATTAATAGATATTTTTAACATTATTTCATTAATTACATCGATTTTTTACGAAAAATTATACAACACGATCTATTGAAAAAAAAGTAAAGTAAGTAGCAGCCCATTAACGTCCTACTACTGGGCACAGGCCTCCTCACTCCGAGGAGCGAGGGTTTTTAGAGCATAGACCCACCACGCTGCTCCACTGCGGATTGACAGGCATAGTACACAAGTGCACTCTCTATTCCTTCACTCTCATAATCCGATTTGACGGGAATCCGACAAGACCGGAGAGAGATCAGGCGCAGGACCGACGGCTTAACATGCTCTCCGAGGCACGGGGGTGAATCACACCGCCAACTTCCCAATTTCGGGCAAATATTGAGAAAATCTTAATAGAAAACTCAATATTGATTTTTGAATTGGCCCGACCCGGGACTCGAACCCAGGACTTCATGTTTGCAGTGGAACATGCTAACCACTAGGCCAATGAGGCAGTTTCTATTGAAAGCTTATGTAAAAATATTTAAAAGTTTATTTCTGTGTAACACAACACCTATTAGCAAATCTTACGTGTAAGAACTTCGTGTTAGATGGCGTACGAATTTACTTTTTTGCTCGATTATTATCAAGGAATAGCGAATATTATCCAATTTGAGACCTCGTTGGGGTGTACACATATTTGGGTTATATTTCTTTAAATCAAGCAATGTTTGCGTACACAATTGTGCACTGTATACTGCTAATTCTCAGGGTGTTATTCATATCTTCTTAAATTAAATTCAACCGCATTCTACATTGTTATTTTACCACTTTGCAAAGCTATGAGGCAACGTTTCAGCTCCCTCGCGTTCACTCATTACATTATAATACCTATCTCTCGCAGGATTAACAACAATGGTGGCGTAATTGGAGAGAACGTTGAATTTGTAATCGAGGTAGGCTCGGGGCCGTGTAATAATAGTTTGTTTGTCTATTCCCAGAAAACCACCGAAGCGAGGGTCTCTTGAGATGGATTAAGAACGCAAACATGGGGACAAATGGAGATTATTGACGCTTGTACGGTTACCCTATTTCATTATGGGAAAATGTTCCTCTTGTAAAAATTTCATAATTTGCATTAAACATCTGTAACTTAACAATGAGCTAAATACTTTTTATGAAATCCATTTCTTATCAAGAAGAAAAATTATGTATTCCACAAGATAAGCTTTTATATTTAAAGGAAGCTTTGTAAGTTTAGTCGAAGCTACAAATGCACAACGGTGTTCGTTCATCTTTTAGAAATTATGAGAGTGACTTCTATTACATCAAGAATCCAAATATTGTCACTTGACTGAAATAATGTTACGCGAAAATTGATTTATTAATATCTTTCAAAAAATAATATTGCTAAAAGGAATAATTTTTAAGTTGTCAAAAAAACAATATGATATATGATGATTTTTTTTATTATTTAGAAAATGTGTGCTTAATTTGTACACTTAAGCAAAAAGACATACTGCACTTAAAGGAATAAAATATTTGGAATATTCTTTATCAGAAATAATAGATAAAATGTAAGACAAAACCAAACGTATAAAATATCGGTCTTCTCATTAGTCATCGGTATCTTCCATATAACTATAAATTTCAGGAAGTTTAATTGAATTAGCTAGGCGACGCAATAACGTTTTATAATAATTATGGAGAATACTGTACAGATTTAGAGAGACAAAGGTCATTTGTAGATAAAATACGCATTTTTAATAAGATACCCGAATCACTTCTGGGTTTGCCTCCACATAGTTTTAAGACATATGTTAAAAACATCCTATTACAGAAGGCATATTATAATGTTAAAGATTATTTAAGCGACAAAGATGTTTGGACTTGATTCTAGTTGCACATGAAAGGTAAACACATTCTAACCTACAAAAACTATATTTAAAGGAGTAACCGTTGAGTTTCTTGCCGGTTTCTCCTCAGGTTATCAACTTTCCAAACAGACAGATTACTGACGAATCAAAAGTGCTTTTTGAGCCTACTCCAGTAAAGAATATTTTGATTTGATTTGATATAGATACAAAATTATATTGCCTATGATATTTTATACATTATCATGTAATTTTCTATTGAAAATAAAAGCATTGGTTCTTCTTATTGCTGGTAAGTTAGCATTAAACTGTGATCATACCTGATGATAATTGATGATACAGTTTAATAAAGTAATAGGTTATTAATCAATTGTATAATCGTCGTCAGAGCATCATTCTACAATGCATAACTTTCGCTTGGCAGTACTTCTTTGCTGATAGAGCAATAACTAACCACGACCGAAGTAGAAGACCCAGACAAATTAGAAAAGGCAATTTCATATAATTGCTCTGCCAGGAATCGAACTCAGGAAATGCGCTAGAAAAGGGAGTACTAACATCATCATGCCAATGAGGTTGTCATAAGTTTAAGTGAAGATTTTTTCGGGTCGCTATATATTTCAATGAAATTGTTATAGCCTTTATATTGAAAAATTTTACTTTTATATTCGGTAAGCCATATCAGCTACAGGCTACAGCAATGTCAGGACTTGGCAGCCCCGACATTTATGAAGATTACCCGTGCGTAATACTCGAACGTTGTAATTTTTGGCACCGGCTTAAACCGAGGAAAGTTTGCTAATGTTCGCTTCAACGGATTAAAATGAGCTGGATGGAGACCGTGCTTGCGAATTAATAAGCAACTAGTTAGAGCGATTAAGCGAATATTCAAGGCTTTATTAAGGAGTAAATTGAGGGATAAGATAATCCTATAAGTTTCTGGCTAGGTATTGTTAATATATATATCAAACTAGAAGATGCGCGGTATATTTTCCCTTTTGATAAACATAAATGTATTTACACTTTTAAAATAAAAGTAGAGTATTTGTATCTAGTTTAAGAACATTTATATGATACTTAAATGTGTGTAAACATCAAGTGTCATTCCAACTTCATTTTTTAAATACATAACAGTCAATAATTACTACAAAAACGTAGTTTTAAATATATATAAACTTAATATTTACATAAATAAATGTACATAAATATATCAATGAACCTCGATCAATTTCCACTCGATTTTTATATGAATTAATTAGGTTTTTTTCGTAGCACCAAAATTGCTCTGTTTATTTAGTAAAAAAAAAAACAATATTAATAGTTAATAGTCGTCAGAACAATAATAATTTCAATATGTGCCCTAAAATAGATGGCTGTTGGGCGTCTCAAAATTTAAGAGCTGTTGATTGTTATGAAGTCAAATACATTAATTAAATTTTCCTTCCCAGGATTTTTTATGGAATCAGGGAGAATCAGGAATCATTTTCTACTAATGAATTTCTCCATAATTCTACTGGATTGGAGACCACGTGGGTTCTATTATCGGGTTATACTTAATAACTAAATAAATTTAACAGATCAGTGTCACAATTTTGTCACAAACGTTTCATTTAATGAAACACCTTCATATGCGACATTTCCTGAGGCGTAGCAAGTTGAATTTACTTAACTTCTGTCATCAAACGTAACACAATTACATTGAGAGAAACATTATCAACCGTCAAATTGACATGTATGACTTCGCTTCATGAAATGGAGTGTAATAATTACTAGGTTTGTTATTGTTTGTTATTTGCCTACAGGTTAGCGTTTGATTGAGTTCTCGCCTTATAATAAGCTTTGATAGAATTCAAGAAAGAAGAACGCTAATCTAGAAAGGGAAGCGTTAAACAAAGAATCTAAGAAGTTAATAAACAAATATATAATTTATCAGTTTACGTCATCATAAAGGCAGCCGCGTCTACGCATAAGCTTTTACAACTCATTTTATAAGGTATAACTTTACCATAACAAAATTCAAATAAGCAATTATACAATACAAAGCCCCTGCAAAACAAACCACAAACTACTAAGACCAACAGCCCATGGAATTAGCATTTATTTATTCAACGGAGTGAATTCCCCAACTGATGTTTACTTAGTACTTAGAATAACGTCTATTTTATGACATCTAAATGTATTTTATTACCCTTATAGGATGAGTGCTCTGCCAACAACCGTAAAGGCTAAATGTCGAAGTAATAAATGCGAGTTACTCCTTTGGGTGTAAGTATGGAAATGTATCGGCGCAATATTAAACGTAACCCTAATATTACTCTAAAATTGGAACGATATCCAAAAGAGGATTAAATGTATGTTAATGTGAAAAGGAAAATTATTTTAGAATTGTATATATTCTCTGACTTTGAGCGTATTTATTTATTTAAATTTAGGATTAAAATTATAGGACGGCTGAGCTTAGTTAGTGTTAATGTACCAAAGGTTAATGTACAGAAAAATCGAAGAATTGAAAGAACAGGAAACAGGAATATGGTCTAGTGGTTAGCATAACTGCCTCATTGGTCTAGTGATTAGCATGTTTGACTACAGACATGAGTCCTGGGTTAGAGTACCGGGGCGGGCCAATTCAAAAATGGATATTGAGTTTTCTCTTAAGGTTTTCTCAATATTGGCCCGAAATTAGGAAGTTGGCGGTGTGATCCACCCCCGTGCCTCGGAGAGCACGTTCAGCCGTTGGTCCTGCGCCCCATCTCTCTCCAGTTGTGTCGGATTACCGTCACATCGGACTATGAGAGTGAAGGAATAGAGAGTGCACTTGTGTACTATGCCTGCCAATACGCAGTGGAGCAGCGTGGTGGGTCTATGCTCTAAAAACCCTCTCTCATATGAGTGAGGAGGCCTATCCCAGCAGTGGGACGTTAATGGGCTACTACTTACCTTTTATAAGGCCAAGGATAAACTATCGGCTGGTCTTAATAAGGGAATGATGTCAACTAAGCTATAATCACTATCTTTTAATATAAAAAATAAATGAAATAAAAAATGTGTAATTGGGAATATAAGTTGCAGTACAATCATATTGTAAGGGCCCCTGTAATAATTGGAAACCCATGTTACTGGGTGCCCCGCTCGTCCACCCAGTCGAAAATTGTTAGTGAAATGAAATAAAATGAGAAAAAGATAAAGATAAATTTTAAATCTAAAATGTTATACATATAAATGTGTGTGTGTGTGTGTGTGTGTGTGTGTGTGTGTGTGTATGTGTGTGTGTGTGCGTGAGAGGTGTGTGTGTGTACGTGAGGGGTGTCAGTGTATGTGGTGTGTCTGTATGTGAGGTCTGTGCCAATGTTAGTGCGCGTGTGTATATTGATATCGTATTGGCTATACAATTGATAATTTTCCAACAGATACTTGTACTGTTTCATTGTAGTTTTTAATAAGTAGGAATTTAGTTAACACGCGTTTTAGTTTCGATCTTAAAGGGTATACACTTAATTCGTTATTAAATTTATTATATAAGAAAGAGAAACTGAAAGCGAATTGTCTTTGTTTAAATTTTGTTTTCGTATATGGGATTTCACTAATGGGGAGGGTTCTACGCGTAGTATCTTTAACATATATAAAAGGCAATAGGCGATGTCGTTTAAGACCACAATTGAATATAAATATTTGCCGAATTGTTAATATAAAGTCCAAGGATGGAGATGTAGGCCGACTTCTTCCGTAAATTGTACCAATGTCTAGTCAATAGAACCGTATTGTCCAACAGTTCGAGCACTAATATCCAGAAATCGTCCGTTTGGGTCGATTAATAACAATCATATGTAATAGTCATAGGTGACATTAATCAAGTAAACGTCTTCATAATTAAAGAATATTCTGAGATAAAACTATATTGTAAAATGCAATAAAATAAGAATAACGATGTTTCGTTTTCATAAAGTTAAAATGAGAAAGGTTTAATGAGAATGAAAGAAGAAGAAGATACGCAAGGATCGTAGTGGAAGGACGTGGTTTCTGCCTACCCCTATGCGAATGAGGCATGATGCTATGTATGTATAACTGGTCCGTACAATAAATTATACTCACTCGAAGCTTCCGTCTAGCATATTAATGATGCATTATTGTTCTAGTGGTCAGCTAGTTGGCTCAGGACATGAAGTCCTGATATTGACGAAAAAAAGCCCGAAATTGTATTATTGCGAAGTTGGTGATGTGCTCCATCCCAGTGCCTCGGAGTGCGCATTAAGCCGTCGGTCCTGGGCCTGATCTCTTTCCAATCATGTCGAATAAAAGTGAGGGAATAGCATTTGTGATAGTGCATAGACGTATGCACTATGCCTGCCAACTGGCAGTGGGGTAGCGTGGTGGGACCATAGTAGGGGCGCTCCGCTCTCACTCGGAGCAATGGCTGGATAGACACCATGGATTGCTCTCTTACCGGCTGGTGCAGATGCTAACCGGTCAAAGCTGCCTCGGAAATTACCAGCACCAAATCGTTGGTTGTGAGCCGTCGGTCACCTGCCACGAATGTGGTGCTCCTGTAAACACAGCGCACTACACGGTGGCCGAATTTCCAGCTTGGGGATCTCAGCATCATCTTCTGGCAAGTATTATAGATACAATGCTTGTCAGCATGCGCGTTTGGAATGCTGTTGCCACCTTCTGCGATGCAGTCATTTCGTTGAAGGAGGCACGGGATCGAGAGAGGGCGAATACAGTCGAAGCACTTTATCTTCAACGAAGAGGAGGAAAACCCCTTCTGATATGAGTGATCAGGCGGCTGCTACTTACCTTTATACTGAAATTAATGATACCAATCCAGTTGTAAATTGATAGAATATATGAGACACATACAGATCTGAAAAGAAGGGACAAATAACATAGATAAACTTTAACGCTAATTATTGTCCTATTGATTATTGGGAATGTTTGAAACAACAGCACTATAGCAGCGTGTCAACAGCCTAACCTCATTATAGTCTTCCGCGCCGTCGGTTCGTGTCGCATTGTTTGTTATCACGGCGGCTGAACCCCGATGAAATCTAAAAAAGCTACGTGTATTGTTGTTTATCACAAAACAATTTGATTCTTTGAAAAATCCTACCCCTTTTTATAAAAGCAAAGATGGAGCGTAACTCTATTGTGATATTTTTTCATCTGTTATTACCAATTCGTATGTAGTTGAGTTTGATTGCGAACGCTTAGATATACCTATAAGTAAAGCTTCTGTAAATTGATTTGTCGACTTTACTTCACGATAGATGTTTCACTGATATACATAATGATCAATTGACATCTTCTCCTGAGTCGATTGCTGAAGGTCGTCATAAGTTTGAAAGTCGTTCGTCAAAGAGATGGTCGTAGTTATCCTTTCGGTCGTAGTCTCCTCTTTTAGACCAGCTGTTAAACCCGTAAATCCCAAAACTTGGTCACGCAGGTGACGAAGTTTTGGGATTTGGTTATATTCATTGTACCTATTAATAGTACCTCTACACAAACATTTTGCTAACACCAACCGTATGGAGAATTTTAAATATTGCATTTGGCTCCACAGCTACTTTTTGTATCCCAATACATTATTGCACAGACATAAATGAAGCATTTACAAATTCAAGGCAGTTAACATAATGACAGTTCACTGCGTATATATATTAGAAAACTTGTTGTATGTACATAAAAACGTTGACTCTTTTAATAAAAAGAGTGAATGTACATCATATAACTTACGAAACCAAAACAAACTTGTTATAAATTCTAGTAGGCTGCATAAGATTAACAACTCATTTAAGGGTAACTGTATACGTTTCTATAATAAACTCCCACAAGACGTTCTAAAGATGTCAATTAATAAATTCAAAGTCTTTGTTAAAAGAAAGTTGATAGAAAAATCGTATTATAAGTTGCAAGATTACCTAGACGATAGAAACGCTTGGGAGTGAACAAATTGCTCTAATTTTAATTAAAATATAGTAAACTAATTTGTTATTGTAATGATGATGGTAAAAAAAAATACCCGACTGAGTTTGTTGTGGGTTCTTCTCGGATCAGGGCGCGAAGGAACCCTCGTAACTTTAGATTTTAAGCCGATCTTGAGTACCGTCATCAGATGTATATTAGAATCAGAGTGTGGAAAAAAATATATAATTTGACGATTCAAAAGTGCTGTAATATGCCTACTTCAATAAAGATATTTTTGATTTGATTTGATTTGATTTATTACTCTATGTGTATAAAGGCTCTCTATTTTAATTTAAACACAATGAGCATACCAAAACTGCCTCATTGGTTAGCACATTTGACTATAGACATGAGGTCCTGGGTCGGATCAATACAAAAATGGATATTGAGTTTTCAAATTCAAAAATTCAAACGTGTAATGTATTTTTCTCTCTATATTATTATTTCATATGTACGAATGATGATGATGTTAATAGACTATTTCGAATTTAAACTTAAATGGCTTTCTACGTGCCTAGTCTGTGAAGAGCCCAAAAAAAAACTAAATCGGGTGTCGTGTTTTTCTCATCATTATCATCATCGCAATATTTTGAATTCATTTTACTTCGATTATAACTGCCTCATTGGTCTAGTAGTTAGCATGTCCGGGATATGAGTTTTCTATTAAGATTTTCTCTATATTTGCCCGAAATTGAGAAGTTGGCAATGTGATCCACCCCCGTGCCTTGGAGAGCACGTTAAGCCGTCGGTCCTGCGCCAGATCTCTCTCCGGTCGTGTCGGATTCCCGTCATATTGGATTATGAGAGTGAAGGAATGGAGAGTGCACTTGAGTACTATGCCTGCGAATACACAGTGTAGCAGCGTGGTGGGTCTAGAAACCCTCTTTCATATGAGTAAGGAGGTCTGTGCCCAACAGTGGGACGTTAATGGGGTGCTACTTACCTTTTTTACTTAAGCATTCCAGAATGTTTGAAATCCATAAAATTGCAAATTCGGAATGTATAAAGATTTTAATCTATAGCCGCAAAAATAAATCTCTTAACTACAATTAAATAAGAGTACTGGTTGGGAACTAAAATTTTCCTATCATAAACAAAGGTCTGTAAATAAAATGATAATAAAGACATCTATTTCAAATAAGCAGAAGAATAATTCGTTTAGCACAATAAATAAATGTTGGGAGAATTCTAAATTGCTTTTCAATTTAATTAGAAAGAGGAATTTTTCTCATTCCATCTAAAAAGCTTTCTTAATTATACGATTCGAATAAAGGAATTACTCTTTTTATGTTTTTCTGGACAAGACTTGTTATTTTTTCTCTAATTGATTTCGTATCTGTATCGGTTCAAAGGAAAACGAACGACGGAAATAATTAAAACCGATCTTAAGTTGTATTGCCTGATACTTCAAATACATATATCATTATAGATGTTTATTGTATTTTATACATTAATATTTATGCGCCCAGTTTATTTACACTTATACACAAGGACGTAAATAAAAATTATTTTTCTTTTAAAGAATCAATTTGTGTAGATTATTTTTGAATAAAAAATACTTTTATCGCTTTTATTTGTTAAAAATCTGAATGATATTCTAATTAAGTTTTCCTACTGTTATATTTTAAGCTACGTACTCTAATGCTCTAATGTAATTTCATCTGCCTCCCCTAAATTTTACGTGTCCCCTGTGTACATGTAGGGGTCAGCTAAGGGGACTGTTTCAATATCTGGTGCTTTATGTTGGTGAAATCCAACATAAAAAATATTGGGGCAGAAATATATTTTTTCAAATATTGTATAAAAACTATTTGCCTTTTACGATATCACATTTCATAATAAAATAATAACGTAAAGCTATATATGTAATATAGGTCGTAAACATTTTAAAATGGCCTATTAAATATAAAATTTGCAATCAAAAAGACACAGCAGGGAAATACAAGCTCGGGTCGGCATAAATTTTAATTTCAACTGGCTTTTGGCGTAGTCATTTGAAATTCCATTAATTATAATTGCCTCCGCCGAAGTTTGTTACTGTTTGTAAATGACAAAAACTATTCAGGTTGTGAAGAATCCTTGAAATGGGTATTTGAATTTAAAAGATAAGAAAAGGGCTCTTAGAGGAAAGACAAAGTAACAATACTATCGCATTCATCTGTCGACAGTTTCAATCGTGGGAGGGGGATAGCAATACTTTTCTCTATCGGTAAAAAAGAGACAGCGACTAAAGACAGTTGCCGCGCATTTAGAATTCATTGAAAAAGTCGAAGCTGAAAGTTATCTGATCGTAAACGGTGACTGGCAGTGGGAGCGCGGACTGTCAAGTGATAAAGTGTTAAGATAATCTTAGACAAGTTATATGAAATAAAATTTATTCAGAAGATAAAAAAGCGTGGTTGTAAATGAATAATTTAATAATTATATTGCAATTATTATGATAGATAGGGACACCCAACTGAGTTCGTTGTGAGCCAATCGCATAACAAAGGGCGAAAGTACCTTCGTAACTTCAGATTCTAAGTCATCAGTGCATAATATGAAATCTATATTTGATTTGGTGTATTTCGCTTATATTCATAGCATTATGTCTTACGACATACTGTTATGGGGTAAGGCGGCCGACATTGAAACTATATTTATTTTACAAAAAAGATCACTACGGGCCATACATCGATTAGAGAATTTAAAGAAACATCAATTCTCACAGTACCGTGGCAATATATATTTAATAATATCTTATATACCCGTGATAATATACATTTATACAGTAAAGAAAAAGTGAAATGCACAATTTTAATATAAGAAATAAAAACAAACTTGTAATTCCATATTTTAGAGTGAAAAAGGTTCAGAAATCGTTTATCGGGTTGAGCATACGCATTTTTAACAAGATATCTCAATCAGTTTTAGATTTGCCTCCACATAATTTTAAGAAATATGTCAAAAACATTTTTTTACAAAAGGCATATTATAATGTTGAAGGTTATTTAAGCGATAGAAATGTTTGGACTTGATTCCAGTTGCTCACAGAACCAATATATTACACATTGTAGCATACAAAACTATCTTTAAAAGAGTAACCGTTGAGTTTCTTGCCGGTTTCTTCTCAGCGGATTCAACTTTCTGAACCGGCGGTGGATTTGTTACCGACAACGGACAGACGATTTAAAAGTGCTTTTTGAGCCTATTTGAATAAAGAATACTCTGAAGTGCTGTAAGTAAAAGCCAACTTGAAAAAAGATTTTTAAAATTAGATTTAAAGATAATGCCTACGTAAAAATGAAAGAATATTAACTTTCATGTTATTTCAGTGGACAAAAACAAATTATTTCATTAATGATTTAAAAATTCAACAATATATTTAAAGAGGGCATGTGAACGAACAGTACGAATATAAAAAAAATTTATTGATGATCAAAAAAGATACGCAACTGAGTTTTTTTGCAGCTTTTAAATTATACTTTAATGTAATCATCAATCAACTAATACAAACGGTACCTCTAGTTGGCTGTTATACAGCATGGTATTGAAATGACTACACCAGGGATGAATGCGAAATATGAACCCCTGGTGCTTCATTCATGGATGAAGAAGTTTCCGCTGGGTTTTACTGGGTATTACGAGACCTTCTTGTTCGCTGAGTCCCACACTCCTGAGATATGGTCGGGGCCAGTGCATAAAAGCATTTCCCAGTGAAAAAAAAGATATTTGGACGACCGTAGCCTTTCACTAATCCCGAACTGGACATATAAAAAAATACAACTTCCTAAATTTGCTCTGTCAAAAATCAACAAGAAATATAACATATTAGCGAAATGAATTTTCTCACAGTTCACCGAGCTCGTCGATAAGCGTTTATTGTTCATATTGAAACCTATATTTATTTATTAATCACAAATAAAACCACATATTTCACCTACCGTAACGTCGGTATGGTCAAGTGATTGTCGTAGTAAAATATGATGATCAACGGAACTCCTCAACGCCATACAGTAAGGATGCAGTTTGTGGCAAAATATATAACTGGCAGTAATCAAATGGTAATGAGTTTACGTTTGTTGCTGCATTCCAATGTTTATAAGGTGTATCATGTGTGAAGCGGTGGTAGCCAAGTGGAGGGGGGGAATACTTTTGCGTATTAGTGATGTGCTCCATTACCATATAAAAAGCTGGTGATAGCGGGGTGGCTAAATAACTCACCTATAACATATAAGGTTGCGGGTTCGATCTCGGTTATGGCGGTACCAATACAAAAACAGTTTGTAAAGTTGTTTCATTTAAACGGTGTTGTCTCATATGAGCAACGCGTTTGGTAACCGACTTCAAAAAAAGGAGAAGGTTATTAATTTGTCTGTATTTTTTTTACATGTACACATTCAGACATTTTTTTGTTTATTTCAAATTCACTAAAAATAAAAAATAAAAAAAAATTTAACAAATAATGAATCGCTTTCAAAACAAGCTCTTCCAAATATATAAAATTCTCTAAAGAGTTAAAAATAATTGCGTATTCGTTTTTAGAGTTCTTCGTATTCTTATATTTTAAGCCGGTGTGTCTTTTTGTTGAAATTTTTTATAATTAAATATTGTACTACATAGAGTGCTATAACATTGGTTGACAAAAATTTATACGTCTGAGAAAGAAGCATAGCTTCCCTTCGACATCGTCATTAGTGGGGTCCATAATTCAACCTCCAAAGTGTGAGCGTCGGTGGATAATGTTGGTGTAATCAAACACTTTTTTAACTAACCCAGATTATACTGTCCAATCACTTAATGTTCCCCATATCAAATTACACAAATACATTAACAATAATAGTTACAAACGCGCGACAGTTTCAATAGTCAACCGCCCTCGCGGACTGTTACTCGAGAACTGTCGAGCGCGCCCCAGGCCTGTGACTCACTGACATTGTCCAGCGCCGATAGATGGCGATGGTGTTCGGGAAACTAGTTGGCTGTGACTTATATATACATATATATTTAATAAGACATTGAATATGCCTTGTCTAATTTATCTATTAAAATAATTAACTAATTGCTCAGAATAATATCATCGCCTTTGTCAACTATAACTTCATTTATAAACTTAATATTGAAACCCTGAAATACATTTTTATAATAAATTACTCTCACAAGCGTACGGAAAGAAAGTCCGTCAGAGTAAAACAGCTTGACACTATAAATGTGTAAGTGCACTCAATCGAAGTTGTCTCCTAATTTCAAAGTCATGAGGATCCGAAATCTTCTGTTTTTCGTTATTTTGTGAGAACAGAACTTTTAGTACATAGTGGCTGCTCCCCGAAGTTTTACCCACGTCGTTCTTGGTCTCGAATATAGAAAAAATCGTTCTAAGTGATTATCAATACTTATCATATAATTTAGAATTAGTTACTTATCTTATAAAGTTAGAATGTTAAAAATTTAAATAAAAAAATCACAATCAAAATATTCTTTATTCAAGTAGCCCCAAAAAACACTTTTGAATCGTCAGTAGTTCCACCGATTCGGAAAGTTGAATCCACTGAGAAGAAATCGGCAGATGTTGTGTATGTTACAATGAGTAATATTATGCTTCTTTGTGCAACTGGAGTCACGTCCAAACATTTTAATCGCTCAAATAACCTTCAACATTATAATATGCCTTTTGTAAAAAAATGTTTTTGACATATTTCTTAAAACGATGCGGGGGCAAATCTAAAACTGATTTTTTTTTTAAATGCGTATGCTCAACAATTATTAACAATATTTCTGAGCCTCCTTCACTCTAAAATATGGGATTACAAGTTTGTTTTTATTTCTGGTATTAAAATTGTGTGTTTCACTTTTTTTTGCTGTATAAGTGAACATTATTATGGATGAACCTGAACCCGCGACTTCGTCTGCGTGGAATGTTTTTTTGGTAGCATTTTCATTAATTTAGGCAAATCGTATTATACATAAGAAACATCCACGCGGTGCCATTTAGAGGGTAGAATTTTCAAAAATTTACTTATGATAGATTCCATTACGACAAAAAAACCTGACCAAGTTTTAAATACTGTAAAAGACATAGTTTATAAATGTGAAGTTTTTTTTAATGGGAAAGTCTGAATTTTTTTAATTAACACCCCCGCAACCTCCCTTGAGGGTGAAACTTCGTAAAATCCATTCTAAGGTGACCTTTACTCGGCAAACGGAATATTCCTACTAAATTTCAAGTCTCTACGCCTTATGTGAAGAATCAATAGTTAACACCCCCGCAACCCCCTTTGCGGATGGAATTTCGTAAAATCCATTCTTAACTGACCTCTACTCGGCAAAAGGAATATTCCCATTTAATTTCAAGTCTCTACGCCTTATGTGATGAGTCAATAGTTAACACCCTCTCAACCCCTCTTGCGAGTGGAACTTCGTAAAATCCGTTCTTAGCTTACCTCTACTCGGCAAAAGGAATATTCCTACTAAATTTGAAGTCTCTACGCCTTATGTTATGAGTCAATTATTAACTCCCCCGCAACCTTTCTTGCGGGTGAAATTTCGTATAATCCATTCTTAGCTGACCTCTACTCGGCAAAAGGAATATTCCTACTAAATTTCGAGTCCCTACGCCTTATGGTTCCAGAGATATCGTGATGCGTCAGTAGTTACCTGGATATCTCTTATAAATATATCGATATAGATTATTATTTAATAAAAAGGTTCTAACCCTCCTTTTGAATAAAAAGTTGAAGTGAGTTTGACAGTAGATTACTTAGTAGTTGATACAGTTAAACCCGTTTTCAGTGAGTGTTAATTATGCGAATAGCTTTGGAAATCACACAGTAAGAGATCGTTTTTCATATTTATTACGTTCTTATTTAACGTTGACGTTGCGAAAGAAATATATATGCGGAATTTCAACTTCAAGCGAGTATATTTAGAGATATCTCAGTGTTTGTTTCGGTTGACTGAAATGATTCTAACAAATCACGGATCATAATAATCGGTCATAACACTCTTGAATGATGAATAGGATATCTAACACTACTTTGTTTTATATATTTATTTCTAAACCAGATTTGCGCTAAAGCTAGGAATTTATATGACGACCCAGCAATCGTTGTTTTGCCATATAATAAATATTATCGTTATTTAAACATGGGGTTGGTGATAGGAGGGTAAAAATTTAAGACTAAATGATTTTTTTAATTCCATATTAGGGGTGTAAAAATTAGTTACAAACCTATTCTTATACCTTCTGAATATACACATAAAATTTCATCAAAATCGGTCAAGCCGTTTCAGAGGACTGTAAACACTGTGACACAAGAATCGTATATATTAAATAAGGGTTGTCTGCAGTCTGAGATTATAAAACGAAATAAACCATTTATTTCTTAAGAATTTTTACAGTATAAAATAGTAATATCAATTTTCTTTTAGGTTCATATTAATAGGGTATCTGTCCACGTCGGAGCTTTTGTCAGTTTCAGATGTAAAAGGAATCTGATAAAAATTAAACTTGTGATTCTGCTGTAGTCTCAAAAATACATATAATCTAATTCTTTCCTTAAAAGCATCGTACCGTTTTTCAGTTTTGGTTGGAGTAACTTTGCTAGTACCTGCGGAAGAGTATTTCCAGGATAGACTTCAAAAGCTCCCATTTACGACTCAGGTTCAAATTCTAGATATATTAACTTTATATCGGTATATATTGACTCATAACAACTTTGTACTTCATAGGTAGTCACTACATGATTGGAGGTAGTCGTAGCGATATTCTTGTTATTCGGGAAGCAAGACCTGATGATGCCAGCTCATATTCCTGTGAAGCTCAGCATGCGCTTACTGGGGAAAAGAGAAGGAGTCCATCAGCAATGATTGCAGTTTCGCGTAAGTCATAACGTCTAGGTACTTTAAATAATATCTTATAACCAAACTGTTACAATGATACAAATTGTAGTAAAAGAATGCATTCTAATAGAAATAGCAAGAGTAGATGAATCGTAACAAACAAGACTACATTGCAAACAAGAAGAACGAACATCTTTGATGAAAGCCACATCCTCCATATGAAAAAGCGTTTTATTTATGAAAAGTTTCATTTTATAAAAGTAAAGAAATTTTATTAGGCTCCAGAAGGTAAGTATGCTTTACAAATAATACAAAATATTATTAAGCCCCGTCTAGTTAAAACTCAAGGAATTAAAAATAAAAGTATTGAATTTTTTTTGTTATTATCTATCCGACCGCTTTGAAACATCTGAGTAAGAGAGTATACTCGTATATATAATCTCTAATAATATTTTCGACATTACCTGCTTAAATATCGTTCATAAATTACATTAACCTTATCGTCTGATAAGGGATGTAGACGATAATGTAATTTTTGATTTGTCTGTCTAGACATCAGAAACTTCCGAAGCTCTTTTTGAATAAATAAAATATATTGATATTTTATTGTATAAATATTATCATTATTTTGTAGATCAGACAGGGAGTATGGCCCCAAGGATTTTGACAATCTCAGAAGACGAGACTGTACCCCAAGGAGGCGATATAAGACTTGTCTGTTGCGCTATCGGAAGTCCACCACCAGCTTACAGGTGCGTTGAATTCTATTATTGAAATAATATCATTTGAAGATGGGTTGCCGTGATTGATTAATTTACCTCTACTGTCAAAGAATTAAGAAGTAAAATGTTGAAATGACTTGTAATTTGATGATAAAGTAATTTAAAAATACCTAAAAAATTTGATTTTTCTTAAAATATGTATGTAATTTTACTAGCTTCTAGCTTCCCCGTCATGTCAGTTACGTAGTTCTCGATCCCGTGAGAATATGCCAAAATCAGTTTTTATTCATTACATATGTCGTAAAATTGACATGTGTGCGGAATTTCAAATCAGTCGAGTGAATAATTTTGGAGTAATAGTTTAGTATATGCGAATTTTTTTGTATGCGCTGAGTTAGATTCGAGAATAGTTGCGGCATTATAATTGATATAATAATCAATTATAATGCCGCAATAATATAAGGATAAGATGTTTGGACTTAATTCCTATTGCATACAGAAGCAAAGTATTACACATTGTAACCTACAAAACTATATTTAAAAGAATAACTGCTGAGTTTTTTTCTGGTTTCTTCTGAGAGGAATCAACTTTCAAAGATGTATTAACGAACGAACATACTACCGACGAGTCAAAAGTGGTCTTTGAGACCTCTTAAATATAGGATATCATATTTTTTTGATATCGCAAACTATTTGGAATATCCCCAAGCTAGCATAATGTGTTTCAATTATTTGTTTAATAGTTTTATTTCACAAAATGTATAATATGAGATATATGAGACTACTCAACTTGATTTGTAATATTACTAGCTGCTCCCGGTGGTGTCATCCCCGTAGTTCATGATCTCGTGGTGGTTAAATGTGTTATTTATCGATATAGTTAATCTTAACTATTCTCAAATCCACCAGACAACACAAAAATAACAACAAAATTTAGAAGGAGTTCGGTCACACACACGTGACATAAGAATAATAAATATAAAGGTAGATGAAGATGTTTATATAAATATATTTGTTTATAGCTGGTTTCGTCATGCTAACGGAAGGCTAAGCCCAGTATCAAATAGCATTAGGATATCGGTGTCGGATCAAGTACTTATTATCAGAAGGGCACAGTTATCCGATAGCGGTGTGTGGACATGTCGAGCCCACAATCAATATGGGGAGCAAAGAAGAGATGCAAGACTTCGAGTGCGATCTAGATTGGTCGTCAGTGTACATCCACAGTTACAGGTATGTTATTTATTTCTTTTATAATCTATTTTCTATATTATTTCTTCAGAATATAACATGATTACACAGAAAAATGGACTCAAATTTTGAAAGCTCCGTATGGTTCGAAGGTAATATTCAAATAGTTTTGAAGTGAAGACTTATTTAGACACTTTATTTTGCGGTCATCATCCTGATTTTAAACCTAGTTTTATCTATTATGTATATTGATCTATAAGAGGTATATTGATAAATAGAAAGTTAAACATACTATTAATTTCACATTGCTAGGCTAGGGCACTTTCTTTACGCACTTCTTTCAATTAAATTGGGAGTGTGGGGCTTAATGACGAGGCATATTACTCACTAATACCCAGCGGTCCCTGGTCATCCTAAAGCGAAAGGGATTCAAGACTGGGAGGCGGCGCGTCTGCCTTTTTTTACTCTGGGAAATGCCTTTATGCACCCCGATCAGAGTAAAATCTTATCGGGAGTGTGGGACTCGCTGGTAAACTATAATACCCACTAAAACCCAGCGATACCCTCCTCATCCTTTTGTGGAGCACCAGAGGATCGGTAGATCTACCCTGGCACTCCGGATGATTCTTCTGGGAAACTTAAGAAGTA
The DNA here is from genome assembly GCA_015832385.1 of Elymnias hypermnestra. Taxonomy (NCBI): domain Eukaryota; kingdom Metazoa; phylum Arthropoda; class Insecta; order Lepidoptera; family Nymphalidae; genus Elymnias; species Elymnias hypermnestra. The sequence continues at coordinate 516,375 of JACTOM010000068.1, read as the reverse complement.
AAGGAGCATCCACAGCATTCTCCCTCTGCTTCTCATGTGCCTCCTTCAGCGAAAAAACACTTTCATAGAAAGAGGCCACTACCCTCCACTCCCTATCACCGGTGGGCATTCCAACGGCGCGTCTGCCTCCCATAAGCCATCATAGCATAAAATGTACAAAGGTGTTACCCGTGAAGTTTTTTATTCCCTGGAAATATAATGAAGTTCTTCAACTTTTGGATCGAACTATTCTTGAATCCATCTGAAGACTCACTAAACAATGTCAACAGAATCAGTTCAGACGATTAGGAGGACTTCAGACACACACACACACATATGTATAGATTCGAAGCAGAACAGAATACAAATAGAATTATAATTTGGATCTAACGATTTTGTCTTTCATCTTTCTTGCTTACACATTTGTCGTACAAAATTGAAAAATAAGCATTCAGAGCAGATACGGAGATCTCGTTGATATTAGTCGCGCGCTCATCGAATATAGACGAGTTTTATGCGGTTAGGGTGAAAAGTGGAAAATAACACTGTAAATTTATATTAACAGAGGGAATCTTATTACTTTTGTATTGATATCTGATTTATAGGTGGTTATTTTGGGTTAAATTTAATTTATACTTATACTTAACAAGAGGTGTTAACAGGTTAACTGCTGGCCAAGATTCAGACAACTTTCTTTTTTAGTTAAAATAATAAAATATAAGTGATTTTAAGTCAAATGTTACCACCTTATTCCATTATTTATAGAAGAGAGATAACTTAATAAAAGGGAGTTAAAAAATGAATACTCGAAATGGTATAACGACTTTTAGGACTAAATAAAGTTGTTCGGTATTTACATTATTCACAGTTTTGTAACTGTATTTCCTTATTTCTTGACGACTTTATTTTGTGTATTTTACAAAGTTACGTACATAAATTTCCTTAATAAATGGTGGATAAAATGGACGTTTGCGTATTATACAATTAAATTTTATTAGATTCTCTTGCAATACCCATATAATCAACAACAAAACAAACAATCTTAAATAATTATAATATACGAGTACCCTTATTCATAATGGCATTTGTCGAAGAATTTAACGTTTTGTAATAATGGTTAGGCAATTTGTTAAGGTAATAATTTATTTACGCTGCAATTAAAAACTTTTTTTATGTTTTTTTATAAAAAAATGTAATTAAGAACGGGCGTTATTATCTACCACTAGCGGCCCGTCCCGGTTTCGCACGGGTAGACATAAATAGGTACAGATATTTAAGGTATAAGCATGATCATTAAACGACCATGAATCGACAAATGTTATGAAAAAGTGTGATTCCTAATAGTAAAACTAAGTAGCTCTGGAAAGAACGTTTTAAGTGAAGCATAAAACGTGTTAAAAAACTCGAAATATTCAATGTCGCTTGCGTCCACTGCGTAGTGCGTAAGGAGCCGACCGGCTACCTAGTTCATAATGGTGCACCCCCTTCTCCCGCACTGCCCCTCTCTCGTCGAGTTAGTATTTTTATTTTAATTTCATGATATCTTTTGAATGGAATATCCGATTTCAATCATTCAAAAATTAATCATCAGGTATTGAGACAGTCTTGAATATTAAATTATTTATATTTGGAAAAGAATTTATAAATGGTATGGATAACACGGTCTGATTTTGATCGGCATTTCTATCAATTTGTTAAATGTATAAAGTTGTTATAGTGACGTAACTACAATAGTTAGGCATATGACCTCGCGAAGTTTTTTGTAGATATTGATATATTCTATAATATTGTCGAACATTTTTTGTTCTATCATTATCATCTACACAGCGTATGCGGTGAAAGACATTTTATGGCTAATTATTTACACCTTCAGTTGGTTTTAAAAGGATTTTTTAAAGTTTTATATAGCAATCTAGTACTAAATATAGTCTAGTTTACTCAGTGATGATTAGGTGTGAGTCAAGCGATAATCTATCAGCAATAAAAAAAATTGGGATGCCCAGCAGATGTGAAAACTTAAACTAATCTAAGTTGAACTTAATCTAATTTGGAAGCGTATAAGTATCGCTGCCTTTTGGGCACCCATCCATTTGCTTCTGATCGCGCATTTTAATTACTTTTAATTTTTCTGTATTAATGTTAAGGTTCGATATAATGTTATCATGGTTAATTGTATATTATCATTATTATATTTTACCGCCTCATTGGTCTAGTGGTTAGCATGTTCGACTACAGATATGAGGTCTTCCCGGGTCGGGCTGATTCAAAAATGGATATCGAGTTTTCTATTAAGATTTTCTCAATATTTGCCGGAAGTTGGGAAGTTGGCGGTGTGCTTCACCCCCGTGCCTCGGAGAGCACGCTAAGCCGTCGGTCCTGGGCCTGATCTCTCTCCGGTCGTGTCGCATTCCCGTCACATCGGACTATGAGAGTGAAGGAATACAGAGTGCACTTATGTACTATGCTTGCTAATCCGCAGGGGAGCAGCGTTGTGGGTCTATGCTCTAAAAACCATCGCTCCTCGGAGTGAGGATGCCTGTGCCCAGCATTGGAACGTTAATGGGCTGCTACTTCCTTTTTATTATTATATGTATAGAACTTTTATACAATATATTATTTTTACTTGCGATCACAATAAAAACATTGAACTATTTAATATTGAAATTGTTTTAATTGAAGAAGGCTTACGTTGTTGTTAAAATTTTACGTATATTAATATGATAATGTAAGAAGAATTTATACACATAAAATATTTTATTGATTAAGTTTTAGATTATATACCCACTGCCAACGGTATATGTCTATTGCATACTAAATATTGAGTAGAGTGAGAGGGAAGGGTTTGTCCGTAATACGGCTAGCGTTGTTAGCGTTGGGTTAGAGTGAGAGAGGGGATGCCTACTTACCACTACCGTATGCGTGAGTGAAAAGGAAGCCAGACCGACTAACTTCGTAACATGTTACGTAACGAAGCGGTTTACATTCCCACAAGAAGTTATCATTTCAATAAAAACGTTAACAGTCCTTTAGATCCCTCTGCTACTACTAGGCATAGACCTTATCTATTAAAGCAAGTTTTTGAAACTTAAAGCTCAACGTCATCATACAATATAAATAATAAAATCTGATACTTTATTCAGTTGTGATAGTCTTTTTAATTAAAATCTGGTATATATTTACATTTAATGTTCATAAATGGATATAACCTTGCTTATCACCATCATTTTCTATCAAGTCATTGTATTTTTGATAAAGTCAAGGGTCGTAAAGGTTCCAATGCACTTCGACCCTTTTCAAAGGTGTAATAAGAGTGATGTGAACACGGGTCGGCTCATCTTTTATTCATTTAATCATGTATAGCTAGTGATAAATATGTTATTTCTGTTTAATATAGTGTGTGGTAGCAAGCAGGTAGCTTTTGTGTAATATATTACACTAATTATTACCCGCAATGTCATCCGCATAGTTTTGTTTTAATTACTAATAGGAATCCGCTTCAGACCTGATGGTAAGTAATAATACAATCTAAGATGGAAGCACTCTAATCTAGTAATAGGTAATTTACCTTTTTTATTACCGGAATCGTACCAGAACGCAATTTATTTTTTGCTTATGGGTAGGTAGTATAAAGAAGTATTTTATACACAATTGAAATTTATAAAACAATATATATAGGCAAACCTATAGTACGAATGAAATAAGATTTGATAGCAAAGTAAAATCCGTTTCTACTATCGTTTTTGCTCTAAATGACGGACTTTAGCTGAGTAAAGTCACTTAAAACTTTCGCTATCCAACTCTTGAACACAAATGGTCTTTTAATGCGTTTGAATGGGGTTTTCATAACAATCATAACACTGCTTAATAAATCGGGCGTTATATATTAGTTAAATTAAGTGTTAATTTAATATACAAAATTGAACTTATTTATCTTTTACCATGAGTGATAGCTATTTTTATTTAAGTTATGCCTAAATGGGCTGTCTATTAGCGATTTCTTTTGGACAGCCATAAGGTTAAATATGTAACCATAATGAACTACTTTACATACTGTAGATCAATTTTCAAACGTTAACTAAATATTTTTTGTAAGGGTCTAGATGATGGAGTCAATTACAGTTTTTTCAAATAACAATTAAACTTTATTTTGCAAAAATTATACAGCTTCATCTATTGAACGCTAAAGCTAATTTCTTTTTATGAGTTTACAATGTTCTTGCTAAATGGAATAGGAATTGATTTTAATTTATTAAATTACATTTATCTAATATATAAAATTTCAGGCCCACCTGTTAAGAAACTCTGCTGAGGTCATCGAGCATTGTATTGAGATCTTCGAGAGTCTCTGCCATAATGACTACGTCATCGGCAAACCGTAGATGAGTGATGTACTCGCCGTTGATGTTGATGCCCAGTCCGTTCCACTCCAAAAGCTTAAAAAGGTCTTCCAGCGCCGCAGTGAAAAGCTTCGGGGAGATAACATCTCCCTGTCGCACTCCACGTTGCAGTTGGATAGACGCTGTGCTTTGGTCCTGTATACGGACTGACATGGTGGCGTTTTCGTACAAGCACTTCAACACGTGTATGTACCGGTAGTCAATTCGGCATCTCTGTAAAGATCTCAACACGGCCCATGTTTCCACCGAATCGAAGGCTTTCTCATAGTCCACGAACGCTAAGCAAAGTGGCCGATTATACTCTTCGGTCTTCTGTATAATCTGCCGCAGCGTAAAGATGTGGTCTATGGTACTAAAGCCTTTTCGGAAACCGGCTTGTTCGGGAGGCTGGAAGTCGTCAAATCTGCGAACGAGACGATTCGTAATGACTCTCGAGAACAGTTTGTAGACATGACTTAACAGCGCGATAGGTCTGTAGTTCTTCAATAAGGCGTTGTCGCCTTTCTTGAAGAACAGAACCACCACGCTCCTATGCCATGCCTCCGGCACTGTGCCATCGAGGATGACGGAATTGAACATTCGCTGAAGGACTTTGAGTACCGGTTTTCCACCCGCCTTCAGGAGTTCTGCTGTGATTCCGTCATCACCTGGTGCCTTGCTGTTCTTCATCTGTTTGAGAGCCATACTAATCTCGTACAGACTGACGTCCGGGATGTCTTCAGTGTAGTGTCGGGTTAGTTTGGCTCTGGGATCTGCAGCCAAACAGTCAATAGGCTTGAGAGTCGATGAGTATAGCTGTCCATAGAAACTCTCGACCTCGCTCAAAATCTCTGGTTTCGACGCAATGAGCTTGCCATCACTGGCCCTCAGCCGCGTAAGCTGGCGCTGACCAACAGACAGGTCTCTTGCGAACACTTTGGAGCCCTTATTACGTTCAATAGCGTTTTTGATACGCTCCGTATTGAAGGTTCGCAGATCACGTTTTTGTGACTTCGAGATCTGTCTGTTGATATGCCGGTAATCGGACGCGTCCGCTGCAGACTCTAAGCTCATTGTCTGTCTTTGCTCCATGAGATTAAGAGTGTAGTCAGAGAATCTCTGGGTTTTCTTTTTACGGGCTCTGAAGTACTTAGTTTCACGATTATGACGGAAGGTGTTTACGGCCCTAAACGTGAACTAAAGCTCAACGTCATAGACCATAACACCAAATTCTACGGTGACTCTTTCGCATTTCGAGCCAAAACTTTATGGAACGAATTACCTCTGACAATAAGAGAAGCTAAATCATTGGATATATTCAAGAAGCGGGTAAAGAATTATTAGCTTTCTTTATGTACTTAATGACGATGATATCTATTTGTTCTACGTCTCATTTATTTAAAATTATTAGATTATTATGTTAAGTATGTATCTATTTAAACTATGTTTTCAAATATTTGTATGTATTTAAAGATATATGTATTAGTATGTAGGAATATTTGTATTTATGTCTATATTAGGGAACACCACGTACCTTCTTTACCTCATACAATCTCCCTAGCCCTAAGGTTGCCTGGAAGAAATCGCTAATGAGCGATAAGGTCGCCTAATTTGTACTATTTATTAAGTTTGTTTCTGTGTTACTTGTTTCATGTTTGTGGTATACAATAAAGAGTTTTCTATCTATCTACATCACCAACTTCTATTTTTCAACAGCGATAATAGTAATTATTTGGCAAAACAACGTTGCTGGGCTAGTGAATTTATAAAAAGGGTCCCTATTCCTCTATGTCACGGTATCCTGCTTGACAGGCTCGACCATGTTCGCTAATTGTTATTTTGTTGTTTCTTATGTGACCATAAGAAACAACAAGAAGAGGTTCTTACGAAGAAAAAAATATAAGACCAGTGTAAAATAATATAAATTTTATATCACTCTTCTAATGTAACCTCCATAGGGGCTGTAACAATAACAACTGTTTACTGTAACCTTATGGAATTTGACATAATTTAACGATTTATTGGTACATTAAATATATATATATATATATATATATATATATATATNGTGTGTGTGTGTGTGTGTGTGTCTGTGTGTGTGTGTGTGTATATAATAACCTTACATAAATAGAAGTTATATATAATTGCATAAAAATATTTAAATATATGTTATCCAACCTATATCTACATTTTGGATGGAAAGCAACGATTTTGAATCCTGTATGTTATATGGTAGCATATTACGCAATTTTACCGCCTGAATAGCGAAATAGCTTATAGAACTTGACATAAATAAAAAATATCTTTTTTTTATAAATGTCGACAAATAAATCGTAAGGGCATTTACTTAGAGTTTGTGGCATATCTGTTGCCGTGTCACAATACCAAAAGAGCTATTGATATATGCGCTAGAAAAGAAAACAAAATTTGTATTTATATTTGAATAATAGTATAAACACTATATTGTATTTATTAATTTTACCAATTTGAGTTCAAAACTCATAGTTAATCAAAAACAGTCTGTCGAGTATGTAGTTCTAAATATGTATAAATCCTTTTATTACTACGTTTCAGTGTAGGTTGAGGTTCGTCAATTATGAATTAACTACTGAATCTATGTACTGTTATTAATTACACTGTTTAATACTGTTATTAAATGTATCCATGTTTGTAATTGAACTTTCGTATTTGGTACTTTCATAACAAGGTATGCCAAACAAATTTATATGCTCTATAAAGTTAATAATAATTGCATATTCTTTTTAGAGTACTCCTAAGTAAAATGAAATTAAAAATATTGGACTACTTAAATGTCTATCAAATTATTACGATGATATAATGGAGTTAATATTATTATTATATTTGGATTTGGCGTCAGCCAAGATAGGTGTGTCCCGCGTGACAACCTGTCGCGTCTGCCGATAGTGACAGTGCGTAGGATGGTGGGGTTATTTTTAGTATCAATAATGTATCATCAAAGAATACTCGAAGTACATCCTTTCCAATAAAAAACATTTGTCGCGCACATAGTTTATTATTAAGACCTCCTAGGTGCCTTTCTAATTTCTTATACAAATCTTTTATATCATAGGCTATTCGACTTTGGAATGCACTTCCTGTCCAAATTCGACGCGCAAATGCATTAGTTAAGTTTAAAGAAACAAGTATAATCCCATTACCTTAAACTGTCCTCTAAATGAAAACGACGACTTCATTAGTATAATATATCAATATATTTACTTATTATTTCATAATATATAGTTTATCTATAGGTTATAAAAACAAAGTATATATGTAGTATATGATAGTAAAAAATGTCTTTACGTACATAGCCTACCTTTCCATTTACTGTCTTTTTTTTGGTCTTAAGATTGTATGGAAGAGATCACTATAAGCGATAAGACCGCCTTATGTCAAGCTGCTTCTTAAAATAAGTTTTACTCTATTTAATATGTAATAGTGTACAATAAAGTTAATAAATAAAAATAAATAGTCAATGTAAATTTAAGCGGCTTTCTCATGGATGCTATTGTCAAAATTAGACCGAAAAAAATGTACCCTACGGGAAGCACCACCTTTTATATAAAAAAGAATCATCAAGATCAGTTCACCCAGTCGAAAGTTAAAAGGTAAAAAACAGATAAATTGATTTTTGAAGTCGGTTTAAAATGTAGCTTCTCAAAATCCTTTAACAGTGATTTTAGGGTTTTGTATAGCTTGACAGATACAATAGATCAAGAGTATAGCTATAGAGATATAATAGCATTTATTTACTTTAGACAGATTTAAAGACTATTAACATATTTAGGTATATAGTAAGTTTAAATGGTCAATAGCAGCTTATTGAAGTCCTAATGTTGAAGATAAGCCTCCTCAGTCATAGGTTTTTAAAGCATAGAAGGAAATACGCTGCTACACTAATAGTTCGTAGGCTAAACCCAATTTTCACTGCATGTCATTCTACACCAAAAAGAACTTTTTAAATAACAATTAGGAACTGAATGGTGCCTGCCCAAGACTCCAAACCACAACTATTAAGGACATTCCACTTGTCCATCCTTTAGGTCAATATGGTTCAATTTAATAATAGTGTTGAATTAAAAATATTACCAAAAGAAAGTAATATTAAAATTTGGGATTAATCAGCAGAAAGCCTTTCTGTGTCCGCTCTCCTGCCTCCCACTAATCCGGTTTGAAACTTGATTCCCGTGACGTCGACGTGAAGTGATGTTCCCTTGAATTATTCATGAAACGGATCTTGTATTGACTTGTAACACGTGGCAAAGGCGCCTAATGGATATTTTTTACTCAGACGATTGAATTTCACGGGTCTTATATTAAAATTGGCAATTGTACAGCAAAAAAAGGAAATGAAAAAAATCTAAATTAAAATTGTATATACAAAGTATACTTTCGCATTTTGACAGTTATTATCAACGAGGAAAGTTGAACATATTTAAAGGATTTAACAAGAGTTAATTAATTGATCTTAATAATCTCGTTGTCACAAATATCATTTTATTATTGTCATAGTCAAATTGATGTAACCTAATAAACATAATCTTAATGCAAATAAAAAATGACATTTGTGAGTTTGTATGTAAGTATGTATGTAACGTTTTCGCACAAAAAACTACTGAACCAACTTCAAAAATGTTTCCAGCATTAGGAAGTTGCACTTTTTTTGAGCGACATCGGCTATATATCTCAAAAAATCTCTAAAAGGATCTCTAATAATGTAGCCCAAGGTGTGAAAAAATTGGTTACAAAAAATGTGTCAGCGTGCTCTGTGGAATCTATTGATAATAGAACAAAAAAATGTTTTACTGCATTACAGAACGTATTAATACCTACAAAAAAGTCCGCGACACTATATATTCAACTACTGTAGTTATACCACTATAACTATTATTTTAAATTTTCAAAATTAATAAAAGTGCCGACAATAATCAAACCATATTCATACCTCTATATTAATTGCTATCCTATTAAATTGTTATTACATTTAAGACCGTTGCAATACCTGTAAAATACTTTTCAAATATTTAAAATCCGTCATTCCATTCAAAGGATATAATGAATTTTAAAATGTCAATCTAAAGAAAATTGTAGCGACCCTTATAACAGGGTCTGCGACTGGTGAGTTAGCTCATATCCCAAAGATACCAATAATACCCACAGATATACCTTTACTGCCTTTATTTTCATCAAGCTAAAGATTACTAGAGCGATCTAAAAAGTTGTTTCATTACCTCCTTAAAATCAAAAATTTTCAGTTCGTGTAGAGTATTTTTAAATTGACTAATGTCGGATATTTCACGTAAATGATGGTACGAACTGAAAAATGTAATTAGTTAGATATATATTCGTTGTAAAGTAAAATCTGTATATTGATTAGATCATGGATGTAAATGTTTATATAAATGAAATACAAGTTTTGTGTTAACGAAAATAAATCTATAAGTAGAAAGTCTACTAAGTCGGACGACTTACTGCCACGAGATCGGTTTAAGAAATTAATTTTGTTCAACCAATCAAGCTTAAATACCCTTTTTTTTAATTATCAGTGGATGACACTTGATGTTAATACAGATATTTTATTGCCTAAAGGTTATCTCTTGTATAGACAAGAGACTATGTTCAGACCTACTAGTAAGTGATGATACCATCTAAGATGGAAGCGTTCTAATCTATTAAGATGCAATTTTACTCATATGGTGTCTAAACAACATCATAGCGGAACACAAATCTCTTTGCTTGGCAGAGATCGAACCCTTTGCGGGGCTTTAGCTTGCAAAGTGAGTACTCGCACCACTGCGTCAGCGAGATCATCATCAGTTCTTCAAGTATTAATATAACTTTGCGAAACATTCTACAGAGTCATCTATTGAAAGCTAACATAAAATTATTGTAAGTAAAAGTAAGTAGCAGCCCATTAACGACCCACTACTGTTCACAGGCCTCCTCGCTCGCATGAGAGAGGGTTATTAGAGGATAGACCCACCACGGTGCTCCACTGCGGATTGGCAGCCATAGTACACACAGGTGTACTCTCTATTTCTTCACTCTCATAGTCAGACGCTACGGTAATCCGATACAACCGAAGAAAGACCAGGTGCAGGACCGACGGCTAAACGTGCTCTGTGAGGCACGGGGGTAGATCACACCGCCAAATTTTTCCCAACTTCGGGAAAATATTGAGAAAATCTTAGTGGAAAACTCAATATCGATTTTGAATTGGCCCGACCCGGAACTCGAACTCAGGACCTCATGTCTGTAGTCGAACATGCTAACCACTAGACCAATAAGACAAAATTATTGATAGATTTTAAATTTCTTTGTTTTTAAATTAGGTGGCAAACTCGGGTAGTTCAGTGCAGTTCAACTGTTCAGTCGAAGGTGGGGAAGCGAGGGTAAGATGGCTTCATGATGGCGTGCCTGTTGGTGGAGGAGAACGAGTTCTACGAGTTCACGGAGTAGTGCGTGCTCACCGGGGAATGTACCAATGTTTCGCGGAAAGGGACTTGGATAGCGCGCAAGCGGCAGCTGAGCTGAGATTGGGAGGTAAATATTTAATTATCCAGTAAAGTCTGACCCCTGCCAACTTTTCATAACTTGGCAGCGGTCTAATTAAATGAATTAACTTATAATCAACTCAAATATGAGAATATTTACTGAAAGAAAGCAGATTTAAACGGTGTCATATACGTAATGCCCCATTCCAAATGCATATAAGCCACATTTTACTTCCAAGAGTACGTACTTCCCAAGGTCAAAGAAATATAAATTTTGCAGGAGTACAAATATACAATAACCTACTGAAAGAAGTTAAGAATGCCGGATCATTCAATATATTTAAAAATAAACTCAAAAAATTCATCCTTAATGACATAAGTTTACTTAAGTAAAATACTTGCTATACTGAAACCATCTACACTTTGGCAACGATACCGCATCAGTCAACTGGTTTTATAATTATTTGCAAGGGTACATTTAAGATTCTATCTAATTTCTAAGCAAACCAATTGTTTATTTTATATATTGTTTCTCGTTAATGAATATGTTATAATTCTTTGAGAAATAGATTCTTTAAATATATATAAGATAATTTTTCATTTCAAAAAGGAATACATACTTCAGCTTTATAATATTAGTATAGATTAGGTTTTCCCCGTGGTGTCACTTGTCATGGTGAGGTTATGAGGAAATCTATTTATTGTCATTTTTATCTATCTACTAAGTTAAACTTCAAATCAATCGCGAATAGTTTTCAATATTTAGTGATAATTGAGTGAAAGAGCGCGTTTAGTGTCTTCGCAAAATTATCTTTTAATGACACTGATTTATTTCCCATTATTGCTATGGTTACATAAAATTAAAATTTAATTTTTGTTATTATTCATTAAAAAACACAGGTGTAAACAATTTTTATGTATTATGTATTTTCAACTATTCATATTTACTTTAATTGTATCTGTTACATGAACTAGATCTTATTTATATCTGCTATACTACCCCTATATCTGTAAATTGTTACAGATGTACTTTTTCTTATTCTTTATACGTAGCTAACGTAAACAAATTTACTTAGGCACGAGGCCAAGATAAATAATAGATAGAAAAGTAGGCGTTGTTTGATAAAGTGGCAGCTCGCCGTCACAACGCTTAGAATCGTCTAAATTATATATATAAGTGAAGATTTCTGTTAAAATTTATTCCCCTGAAGAACACTGGAGCTAAGCTTCTTATTTGTGAAGTGGATAACAAAAACTCGTTGAGTTTAAAGTGCCTCTATAAGTCTGTAGCTCGTTACTTCGCTTGATTGATTTTCTTTCAGCAAAGATTGTCTAGAAGTTTAAAACTGCAGCGCCTGAAATATTTGAGCGTCAATTTTATTACAGAAAAATTGGAGACGATGAATAGAAAATAAACGAAGGACAATTTTAAAATTACTCATAAAACAATTCCTACTATTAGCTCATGCTCTTATTATATACTAGCTGAACACGCGACATCGACTGCGTGGAGTGTTTTTTGGGTAGCATTTGCATTAATTTATATCTTTTACAAATTCTGTGAATTTTTTACCACTCGCATTGCCCTTTGAGGGTGGATTTTGTAACATTTACTTTTGATAGTTTCCATAGGGTCAAAAAATTTCTGACCAAGTTACCATAAAATATATAGTTTGTTAATGGGAAGTTTGAATTGTTTTTTAATGTGAAAATTTCGTTTTTTTTTAATTAACACCCCCGCAACCACCCTTCTGGGTGGAATTTCATAAAATCCATTCTTAGCTGATCTCTACTCGGGAAAAGAAAAATTCTTACCAAATTTCAAGTCTCTATGCCTTATGGTTCCCGAGATATCGTGATGAGTTCATAGATACCTCGTCGTCGCTTCAATCGATGGACGTCCACTGCTGGACATAGGTCTCACGTAATGACCGCCACGAGGCCCGATCTTGCGCCGCCTGGCTCCAACGGCTACCGGCGACCCTCTTTATATCATCGGTCCACCTAGTGGGGGGTCTGCCTACACTGCGCCGTCCGGTGCGGGGTCGCCACTCCAGCACTTTCGGTCCCCAACGTCCATCGGTTCGTCGGACTATGTGCCCCGCCCATTGCCACTTCAGGTTCGCGATTGGTAGGGCTATGTCGGTGACTTTGGTTCTACTACGGATCTCTTCATTTCGAATTCGATCGCGTAGAGAAACTCCGAGCATAGCCCTCTCCATCGCACGCTGAGTAACTCTGAGCTTCCGCATGAGGCCCATAGTCAGCGACCACGTCTCAGAACCGTAGGTCATCATACCTGGATGTCTCATAGATACCTGGATGTCTCTTATATATACTCGTACATATATCATGAAAATATATTTCACGAAAAGGATATGATGCTGCAACCGTAGCCGCAGCCATTTAACGTTTATCATATGTAATTGAATACCTCTCTCCTTGCAATGAAGTAAATATCAATTGATTTCTCTTTAAATTACTTGTTTTTTAATATCATAATGGGAAACCCAAATAGGTTTTTTAAAAACTTATAGTGAATGATACTTGATGGTGAGTTTAATAAATACGTATTAGATATTACAGTAATAATTTTTTGTATTGTTTCTTATTTTTAAATACGTGTAGTAATTTTTACTAACTTAAGGTACGACTGGGGAAAAGAATAATAACCAACGGTTTTTAAGATCAGTTTTTTGATTTACATTATAATTTTATTAATAACATATTGTGTTGTATTTTCACAAATAAATCTTAAATATATAAGAATGGAAATGCAGTTATAAACACCAATTTTTTTCTCATTGTCATCTGTCACCATAAATTATTCCTCCAATAGATTCAAGCATCCTTGTAAATATGTAGCATTTATATCTTCAGACGTAATATTTACGATATATTAACATGTGGTGATATTATTTTTCATTTTACGTTTTGTTAATTCTTAGAATCTTAGGAGATAAAGTTATATGATTCGAAAAGGTCAAGGAATGACGCCGGGGGTAAAACCTAATAAATAAAATGGTAATTTAGATTTAGCCCGGAGCTTCAACCTGAACAGTAATTTTCGAATTTTAGCATTCAAATTTATTCATCTGAAAAAGTAAAACTTAGCTTCTTTTTCGTGAAGTGAAAAACAAAATCTTATCAGGCTTCTTAGTATAAAATATCTTGATTGCTTTTAGTTAAATTCAATATTGAATACCTCTGAAGTCTTTCGTCATACATTAACATCCTCGCTTGTGTAGTGTTGGTAGTACTCGCTATGCTAGCAGAAATCCCGGGTACGATTCCCGGTAGGGCGAGTTTAGAAAATTGCAATTTCTAATTTTTCTGACTCATGACTGTTGGGAGGCTTGGACCGTTACCCTACCAGCAAAGACGTACCACAAAGCATGAGATTATGTTCCGGGAAGATGCTGTATAGAAACCATGAGAGGTATATCAGCATTTACCAGATTAGCACGCTTCCATCTTAGACTGTATCATCATTACAATTACTTAAAGTGAATATAGATTATATTTGGAATAATTGCTATTCACATTTAGGTATCACCCGCGTAGTGCCTGATATCATGGGAGTATGGAGAAATCCGTAATCCTCTCCTAACCGTATTCTGCCCACTGCGGTTTTTTTAGTAAAGAGATTTTGTTACTTTCACAGTTACTTTTAATATTTTAACTAATCTTTAATGTCCTAACTGTAACCCACCATTCGTTATTGCTTTTTCAAATAAACCTTAAAGATTTTAGTCTATAAAGGACTTATGTAGAAACAATTTTTGAAGTGAAACTTCTTTAGGCGCATAAGAAGTAAAACAAAATTTACCTGTTAAGGTTTCTATATAGTACCAGAATGTAAATTTTACGTCTTTGCTGGAAGTGTGGTAATTTATCTAAACTAATATTATAAAGAGGAAACATTTTTGTTTTATTTTTATGTAAGTATTTTTATACGTTTGTAACGTTTTCACACAAAAACCACTGTACCAGTTTCAAAAATGTTTTCACCATTAAAATGATACATTTTCGCTGAGCGACATAGGCTTTATTACTTGCTTTAAAAAGTTAGGATCACTATTAAAAATGCATTAATAGAACCCAAGGCGTGAAAAAATTGGTCCTAAAAATCTGTCTAAGCGTGCGCTGGGATTTATTGATAATAGAACAAAAAATGTTTAACTGTATTTATAGAACGTATTAATATCTAGAAAAAAGTACGCGACACTATATGTTCAACTATTGTTGTTATGCTATTATAACTTCTTTTTAAAAGTGCTGACAAATTCCAAACCATATTATTCATACCTCTGTATTAAATGATATTTTATTAACGACCGTTTCAATATTACCTGTATGTATAAATTGACTACTATCGAACGTTCTACGTAAATGTTCTACGTATTACCTTAGATAAATATTCATTACCTATAGGGGGAAGGGCCGAGTCTATCAGTCTCTCAGTTTGTTTTCCGTAGAGGCCGATCTACGATGGAGGGCATCCATAAAGATCCTCACATCGGAGGCAATAAACACAGGGGAGGTAGTGCTGGCGATCTCGTTAGACATAGCGAACGTCTTTAATAGCCTCCTTCATGAGACACTGCTGGGGGCACTACATTACCCTCATATCACAAGAGACTATTGATGTTATACCTTCAGGACAGAGAGAGTCTGTGGGAGAGTGGAAGTCGCCTGTTCCGACCGCGGTGTACCGCAAGGGTCAGTGCTAGGGCCCGTAATGTGAAACCTATAATTTGAGTGGTTCTTGCGATGCCCGCTCCTCTCCAGGATTAGCATTTTATATTATATTGATGCTCTAGTCACAGCACGGGGAAAGAATTACGAGGAGGCAGTTCTGCTAGCCGAAGTCGGAACGGACTTGGTAGTCGCTAGAATCCCCAGCTTAGGCTTGGAAATGTCTGCTACCAATACGGAAGCCTTACTCTTTCAGGGAGGGAGCTCGTAGGGGTCCTCCACGAGGTGCAGTAATAACCCTGAAAGATGCGGTTGTGGAACTGAAGACCCAGATGAAGTATCTGGCTCTAATACTTGACGGCTAGTGAAACTTCCGGACTCACTTCGCTCAGCTGACTCCTCGCCTCATCAATGCAGCAGCGGCGCTAGTGTATTTGCTACCAAACGTGGGAGGACCAGGACCACCTTGCAGGAGGCTGTATGCCGAAATATTCGCCAGTATGGCACTGTACGCTGCACCTGTGTGGATCAACGCCCTAACCACAACGAATAAAACTCTGTTACGGCGGGTCTAGAGGGTAATAGCGATCAGAGCTATACGGAGGTACCGTAAAGTGTCATAGACGGCAGCAACACTCCTGGCAGGTGATCTCTCATGGGAGCTCAGGGCGGAAGTTCTCACGGCTGCTTACCAGTGCAGAGCAGCCGCGAGAACCAGAGGGGAATCACCAGATGCTGACAAGATAAGGAAGGTCAGGGTTCTAGCTAACAGAGCCTTGACCCAAAGACGGAAGGAGGATCTCGGGCCCCCAGTAGCGGGCGGGGCCATCTGCCCTTATCTAGACAAAAGGCTGGGCAGAGAGCACGGATCGCTCTCCTACAGGTTGGTTCAGGTGCTTACCATTCATTCCGGGGAGACGACGTGCGGTTCAGGACCGCCGTTTTCCCCCTTAGCACTAGCCTCTGGGACGGCGGACCGCGGAGGCCGTCGTCCCACGTAGCGAGGCTCCGTAGGTTGTCGGGTGGCGCGCCTCCGCGCTGCCCCATAGGTAGCTCGATCCTTAGGATCAAGGTAGGGGCCCCTCACGGGGAGTCACGGCGGCGTGCGCAGTTTTACTCTATAGCTAACCTGTAGCGTCGCCATTGTGACAGTGCGTAGGATGGCGGGTCGTTTTTAGCCGGTAAGAGTCCGGCATAACCGGGACGTCCGCGGCGTCCCGGTATCCTATTGAGGATTTTTTTCCCGTCTTACCAAAAAAAAGGTGCTTACCATTCATGGTTGCTTCGGAAAATACCAAATTACAAAAATACCAAATTCGAGACCAACGAGATCGGTATCTACGCGAGTGAAACCATGGGGCATTGCTACTATTTTTATAAAGCAACGCATTACTTCAGACTCGGACAAATTAGAAAATCAATTTTCACCCTACTGGGGATGAATCCGGGGCCTCTGCTAGCAAAGCGAGAACTCACCCCGCTGCGCCAGTGAAGCATGTTTTAGTAAAGTAATTACTTTACTAATAAAATAATGTTTTAAGTATATTTTTAATATGTTTCTGGTGGAATATTCCGAGCTCAATTTCGGAATGAGTGACATTAAACAAATTATCACAGTCCGGTGAATTCGGCGTGTCCCAGGGCGCTTGTCACGTGACGCATGGCCCACTGCAGCAGACTTTAATCAATAAACGACAATTCCAACACACAATCTATAGCGCGATAGCAATTTACGTTTATTTATAAATTCGGCAGCCTTTGTTTGCCTTTGGCGTGTTGTATAACCAGTTTATAGAAATTAATGCGATTTTAACATATTGTTAATGTAATTATTTCATTAACCAGTGAGCTGTATCAGTATAACTTTATACTATGAGTACTCATCCTGTATAAATAAAGCGCTAACCAGTTGACAATAAAAACAACACTATATATATATATACACAAGAGATATCCAGGTATATAAGACATAGAGACTTGAAATTTGGTAGGAATATTTCTTTTGCTGAGTAGAGGTCAGCTAACAACGGGCTTTACGAAGTTCCACCCACAAGGGTGGCTGCGGGGATGTTACCTATTGACTCATCACATAGGGCGTAGAGACTTGAAATTTATTAGCCTGAAAAAGGACTATAAGCTCTTTGCAGTAATACACAGCAAATAACTCATTGAAGTATTTATACGTATGTTTTTTATTTATAAAGCAATTTGCCTAATTCATGGAAATTCTACCCATTCAAAGCAATAAAAAAAAACATTCAACGCAGACGAAGTCGCGGGCTCAGCTTGTATATTTGGTTATATGTACAGAAACATATATTTACACAAATATATACACACACACGCATATATATATATTAATGTTAACAGAATGTGCAGCGTTTTTATGGTAATTCACTAGAAGGATAGGTAGACATTTAATAATATACCACTTTATATACAATAAAAAATATTTCATAAATTCTCTTTTCAAAATTTTAAATTCAAAAACAAAATTTGTTTAATAATTTCTAATATTGACAAAAAACACGTGGCATTTTTTTTTACAATTCGTCATTTGATATTTCAATAACTTATTTGTATTAATTTTCGACACTTAATATTTTAATGGCAACTAAATTCATTGAATTCCTAAGATAACTTTTTTCTTTTAACGCTTTCTAAAGTTTTAGATTTGTATAAATATAAATCAGCCAAAAAAATTGGTTTACCAAAGATGTTTCACTTCTGACATGTGTAGTTTGTACCCACTCACTTTTAATTTTTGTTAATCATCCACTTAATTTCAACAAATTTTCTATAACTTGTAAGGAATGTTACTTGATGTTAATAACTTTTTATGTAGGAATTGTCTTTAATTTTTAAAGTGACCCTTCTTATGACACTGAAGGGAAAATTGACTTTATGTATGTATAAGCCAAAGAAGTTTCATTTCTTCGACGTCTGCTCTCTGATACGCGTACAGTCCGAAGATATATAAATTCTCTATGAAACTCTGAAGGCAAAGTCAATTACAGAATTAAAATTGAACAGTTAAAGCATTACGTCATTGCAATAAATATGAGACTTTTGCTAGTAATTTTGAGAAGAGACGGCCTAAATATGTCCTTAACGACCTCGACAATCCATACCAGGTAGAGACAAACACTTATACAAACGTTACACAGCGACTCCGCCAGCGGAGTCGAGGTTCCCGATTTCTGACGTCACCCGGACGTGAACTTCACCCACGTTCCCGGGGGCGCTTCTGATTCTTCCTTTTCAGGTGATGTTTCTGCGATAACGTCGCTCCAAGCCGAGGCTCGGTCTCGCAGGAGACGCCCTTGGAGCGGCGTTTCCCCGGAGAGCGAGCCCTTTTCAGGGCTCGCACTCGAAATGTGGCCGCCTCTATAAGAGCCCGTCCTTCTTCCGGTTACGCTGTTAAAGCCAGTAGGGCTAACAGCTAAACACAATCCGAACAAAAAAAAAGTAATTCTGAAATCCACAGCACCTTTTTAATTCAGCTCTACTTAACAGTATAAAGTAATACGAAATACTCGTATGTTAAATACACCATAATCTACTATAAATATTTGTTATCTTTACTAATAATATATGTAAAATTAATGCTCTCATAGATCATAGCAAATGACCTCTGAGTGCGAATGTTATCATAATTTATTGGAGGCCAGTCTGGTATATATCGAAGTTAACATGCTTGTGACCGGCGTCTGAATTAGTTTATTTTGATAAAACTTACCAAAATTTGCATAGAGAATGCGGGAAACAAACTTGTTTAGAAAATATATAAAGGAAATGAAGAATTTCATGATACTGGTTGCGAAATTGTCTTATATTTGCATCATATATGGAATAATTATGACACGATGCCGATTATCTAAATAGAGATAAGTTTTTTAACGTATTTGTTAACAAAAACATCCTTACATTCTTCTATTTTTAATGCTAATTCGTTTGAACGTTAGGTAGTTAATGCTTACAAATAACATGTGGCATTTCAATTTGCCACTCGTCATTTAATAATTAAACATACTTAACTATTTTTCATAACATATAAATATTTCATAACTTTTCTGTTTTAAATTCAAATACAAAATTAATAATTTCTAATATTGACAAAAAACACGTGGCATTTTTATTTACAATTCGGCACTTGAGATTTCAATAAATTATTTGTATTAGTTTTCGACACTTTTAATATTTTAATGGCACTCAAATTCATTAAATTCTTAACATATCTTCCTTTTCTCTCCCTCTAGGTCTAGGAATTTTAAAGTTTTAGATTTGTATAAAGAACAATTATAACACAGCATAGCGGAACGTACTTTTTTATGTTTGGTAGCACGACTTCCCTGGTAGTGGTAACTAGCAAAGACTGAATTCTTATTTTTTCGGTTGGAACATGTAGGGTTGGGGTTGTGGGACTCGGCGAGGGAGAAGACCTCGCAATATCTAATAAAATCCCGCGAAACTATCTTCATCCGTTATTGAGATATCCGTTGCCCTGGATTACATTTACTGAGAGTTAATTAAAGCGGGAGGATGTGTGCAATCAAGCACCACCTAGTACTCGTCCACCTTCTGCAGTAAGAACTACGACTGATGCCCCCGACCTGACCAGAACCAGACAAATTTAAAAAGCGAACGTACTGAAATCTGAAATTCGCACCATTACATCGGCGTCGTTGTCAAATTTGATTTCATGAATAAACTGTATTTATTTCAATGTACAATTGAATTTTTTCGTATTCCTAAAAAATAATCTGTGTGTACATAACTACAGGGGCTTTCCGCTGTGGTTCGAGCTGTCACGAGCACGCAAACAAAATTTGCGGTAATATTCGAACACATTAGGTAATATTTGAAAGTTCATACTACACTATTAAAAAAGTTTTCCACAATACCAACGGAATTGTTATACTCACTTACTTTTACTAAACTTTGTTTGTTCAAGGTATTCCCCTTTTTTGTTTAGATGTATTTGTTCGCAATGAAGGTAATTGCTTAACGTATAACTTTAAGAAATGATCCTATTAATAATACTAGATTCAACTCCTAGTTAGATTAGATTCGGATCACTTGTGGCCGTTTTCTTCTATCATTTGAAGACTATTTAGAGATTTAGAAATGCATTATCCCTATCCATCTTCCTAATTTTCTCACTAGACATCTCAGAACTGAAATATATATTGAATAATATATTATATGTCCGAAATAATATTCACTTATACCGCAACAAAAATGAAATACACAATTTTAATACTAGAAGCAAAACCAAACTTGTAATCCCATATTTAAGAGTTAAGAAAGTTCAGAAATAATCAGTTTTAAAGTTTCCTCCGCATAGTTTTAAGGGATATGTCAAAAACATCTTAAAAAGTTGAAGATTATTTAAGCTATTTTTGGACTTGATTTCTCTTGCATACAAAAACAAATGATTACACATTTTAACTTACACAACTTTAAAAGAGTAACCGCTGAATTTCTTGCCGGTTTCTTCTCAGGGGATTCAACTTTTCGAACCGGCGTTAGATTTGTTACCAACGGACAGATATTTTATTCTTTTTGAGTTACTTGAATAAAGAATATTTTGATTTTGAAACAACATTCGTTGTCATAT
The DNA here is from genome assembly GCA_015832385.1 of Elymnias hypermnestra. Classification (NCBI taxonomy): domain Eukaryota; kingdom Metazoa; phylum Arthropoda; class Insecta; order Lepidoptera; family Nymphalidae; genus Elymnias; species Elymnias hypermnestra. The sequence goes on along the minus strand of JACTOM010000068.1, from coordinate 495,187 downwards.
ATTGAAATATAACACGATTATGACTGGACATATGAAATATATAGACGAATTTTTCTCTTTCCCTTCAAAATGTGTTTGATGGATGGTTCTCTGGAAGAAGTCCTTAGGTCAATATTTTGTTTAATCTTGCTATCTAGATAAAAGGTGGGCTTGTATTATTAACACTCAAAGGCTTCTGAAATACTATTACAAAAATAGGGCTTCCAATTTCCTTAGAAAACAAAATGCAATGAAACAAAATAACCTGATAGTTGCTCTAAAGAATCAATCTAATTACGTGCTAGCTTGTTTATGTAACAGTTATATCCTAATAATAAAAAGTCGCAATGTATTTCATAAAATTTCATAACCTGTCATCTTAAAAGAGCATCACTTACTAGGATGTCATAGCTAGAGTTGCTGACAAAATTAAGCCCTAAAGCGTATTGATCGCTACACATAATAAGTTGGTTTAAGCTCAAAGTGATTGCCTGTCAGACCGACGGCCGTCCGGCTGATCAGGGTTGGCAGAAGGAATGACATATTAGATTTCAACTATTATAAGGATAATTTTGTTATTATTAACAATCTCTAACTTACGAGTAGGAAAATCATCACACAAAATTCTACTATTAAAATCATTGCTTTAAAACTTCTCAAAGTGGTTGTATCGAAAGACACATTTGAAGCTTTTACGTGAGCTTTCAATATATGGCCCTTTAAAAAATACGTGAATACAATAATTGAAATATTGAATTATTTTTTTAAAAACTCCATCAACGTTAAGTATCATTTAAGCTAATATTATAAAGAGGAAATATTTTACTTTTCATATGTATGGTTGTAAGATTTTCACACAATAGTTGCATTTTCAAACAAAATAAGTATCCCTAATAAAAATGCATTAATGTAACCCAAGTTGTAAAAAAATCGGTCATGTTTGCGCTCGGGAAACTATTGATGATAGAAAAAAAGAATGTTCTTCAATATTACAGAAGGTATTAATATCTACAAAGAAATCCGCAATGCTATATGTTCAACAACGTTTTAAAAGTTATTAAAAGGGCCGACAGTAGTCAAATCATATTATACATACATTTGTATAAATCCGTATCCGTAAATGATGTTGTATTAAAAACCGTTTCAAAACATGTAAAAAACTTTTTAAAATATTAAAATCGGACATTCCATTTAAAAGATGTAACGAATACAAAAATGTCAATGTAAAGAAAATAATGTTTCAAGAATCGAACTCCAGAGCCTCAAATTATTTTGCTACTTTAAAACAAACATTACGTCAAATGTTGTGTATAGGCCAGACCTGAGAAAACAAATACAACTCTTCTCTAATACTATCGAAGACCGTTTTGCATTTTACATTATTGTTGTTATTTTTAACAATTTATGATAATCTCTCTCACGCACTCACTTCAACCGATGGACCTCCATTGCTGGACATAGGTTTCACCTAATGATATCCACTGGGCCCGATCTTGTTTCTGGTTACACTTGGCTCTGGGTCTGCCTACACTGCGCCTTCTGGTGCGGTGTCGCCATTCCAGCACCTTCGAACCCCAACGTCCATCGATTCGTCGGACTATGTGTCCTGCTCATTGCCACTTCAGCTTCGTGATTCTCAGGGTTATTTCGGTGACTTTGGTTCTTCTACAGATTTCCTCATTTCTGATTTTATCGCGTAGAGAAACTCCAAGCATAGCCCTTTCTATCGCACGTTGNAATATTGAGTTTTCTATTAAGATTTTCTCAATATTTGCCCGAAGTTGGGAAGTTGGCGGTGTGATCCACCCCCGTGCCTCGGAGAGCACGTTAAGCCGTCGGTCCTGCGCCCAATCTCTCTCTCCGGTTGTATCGGATTACCGTCACATCTGACTATGAGAGTGAAGGAATAGAGAGTGCACTTGTGTACTATGCCTGCCAATCCGCAGTGGAGCAGCGTGGTGGGTCTATGCTCTAAAAACCCTCTCTCATATGATTGAGGAGGCCTGTGCCCAGCTGTGGGACGTTAATGGGCTGTTACTTACTTACTTACTTTACTTTTATGTATGGTTATAAGATTTTCACACAATAGCTGCATTTTCAAACAAAATAAATATCCCTAATAAAAATGCATTAATGTAACCCAAGTTGTTAAAAAAATCGGTCATGTTTGCGCTCGGGAAACTATTGATGATAGAACAAAAAAATGTTCTTCAATATTACAGAAGGTATTAATATCTACAAAGAAATCTGCAATGCTATATGTTTAACAACGTTTTAAAAGTTATTAAAAGTGCCGACAGTAGTCAAACCATATCAGTAGTCAAATCATATTATACATACATTTGTATAAATCCGTATCCGTAAATGATATTGTATTAAAAACCGTTTCAAAATATGTAAAAAAATTTTTAAAATATTAAAATCGGACATTCCATTTAAAAGATGTAACGAATTCAAAAATGTCAATGTAAAGAAAATAATGTATCAAGAATCGAACTCCAGAGCCTCAAATTATTTTGCTACTTTAAAACAAAACTACTTCAAATGTTGTGTTTAGGCCAGATCCAAGAAAATAAAGTATTACTAATACAACCCTTCACTAATAATATCAAAGACAGTTTTGAATTTTACATTACTGTTTTTATTTTTAACAATTTATAATAATCTCTCTCACTCATTCACTTCAACCGATGGACGTCCACTGCTGGGCATAGGTTTCACCTAATGATGTCCACTGGGCCCGGTCCACTGATTCCGGTGCGGTGTCAACATCGCAGCACCTTCGAACCCCAACGTCCATCGATTCGTCGGACTATGTGCCCCGCCCATTGCCACTTCAGCTTCGTGAATATATAATAACCTAAAAGAAAGTTATTAAAAACTTAATGAAATAAAGCGTTTATATTAACATAAATAAATCTATAGTCTGATTTAGTATACTTGTTATAAATTCTAGTAGGCTGCATAAACTTAACAACTCATTTAAGGTTAACTGTATACGTTTCTATAATAAACTCCCACAAGACGTTCTAGAGATATCAATTAATAAATTCATAGTCTTTGTTAAAAGAAAGTTTATATAAAAATCGTATTATAAGTTGCAAGGTTACTTAGACGATAGAAACGCATGGGAGTGAACGAATTGCTCTAATTTGAATTAAAATATATTAAACTAATGATGGTAACAAAAAAAAAATACAAAATACCCGACTGAATTTGTTATGGGTTTTTCTCGGATCAGGGCACGAAGGAACTCTCGTAACTTTATATTTTAAGTCGTTCTTGAGTATCATCATCAGACTTATATTAGAATCAGAGTGTGGAAAAAAAATATTATTTGCCGACTCAAAAGTGCTGTAATATGCCTACTTGAATAAAGATATTTTGATTTGATTTGATTTGGTTTAGTAGACTCCACTGCCACGAGATCGGTATCTACATGGGCGAGACTGCGGGGTATTGCTAGTTTACTATAAGTTTAAAAAATTGTACTTGAACTTGAGTGTTTGAAGAAAACACTATTTTATAAACGATTGCAAAACTTCAGCGAGATACTATGCACATAGGGAGAGTGTAAACTAATAGTAGGAATATATTAAATTTAGAGTTACAACGGCTGGCTGTGGTTGTTTATCGAAGCGTTAGTAACCCTATCTGTATGCCGCAATAAAGAGCTCACGAGCTCCCCCTGTAATTTAGTACCTCATAATTTCTCTGTCATGCTCATTTACTGCGCGTTGCTTTGATCTACGGACCCGATTGTATATGAAGTTTTATTACGTATCGTTTAATAATCAAAAGATTACTGCGTAGTATCCAAAATTAAGAAGCCGATTTCATGTACTTTTTCTCACTGGGATAAGCAGACAAGTTAGAGATTGATTAAAGGGTTCGATGGTAGCTAATTAGATACCTGCATGTAAAAATGATTAGACAAGCAACATCTGTGTTCATATACTGTACAGAAATACCAATTCTAAATAGATAAAGTCAATGTCAATGTCAAAATATCTTTATTCAAGTAGGCCTACACTTTTGAATCATCAAATATGGATTTTCCATTAATTATTAAAATGAAATACTGATGATAAGATTAAAGAACGACTTTAAATCTAAAGTTACGAGGGTTCCTTCGCGCCCTTATCTGATAATTAAGGTAGTTTAATGGTAATTTAACTGCCTCATTGGTCTTGTGGTTAGCATGTTCGACTACAGACATGAGGTCCTGGGTTCGAATCCTGGGTCGGGCCAATTCAAAAATCATTATTGAGTTTTATATTAAGATTTTCTCAATATTTAGCTGAAGTTGGGAAGTTGGCGGTGTGATCCACCCCCGTGCCTCGGAGAGCACGTTAAGCCGTCGGTCCTGCGCCTGATCTCTCTCCGGTCGTGTCGGATTGCCGTCACGTTAGACAATGAGAGTGAAGGAATTAGAGAGTACACTTGTGTACTATGTCTGCCAATCAGTGCCGCAGTGGATCAACGTAATGGGTCTATGCTCTAAAAACTCTCTCTCCTATGAGTGAGGAGGCCGTGCCCAGCAGTGGGACGTTAATGGGCTGCTACTTCCTTTTTTTTAAATGCTAATTTATCTTTTAATAAATAACTTTTTTCTATATAATCACTTGTTATCGTGAGGTTACCTTAAGGTTACGTTCATTGTATTATAGTTTGATAAGGTTTGCTGTCTGTTTAACTAACCATAGTTTTGCATTTTCATTTACATAATGTGTTACGGTAATGGAAAAATGACGGCAGGAATTAGATTTAGTAGCATTTGTTTATATATTCGTGAAATATTTATTAAAAATAGTACAGAAAAAACCCAATTTCTGTTTTTATCCACACGATCTAAAATTTGTATCTTGAATTTCACAATCTGTAAACGCAATTGTTAAAGGTATTTAAAGAAAGCTTTTTAAAGGGAGTAAACATGAACCGGTACTTACGTATTAATGCCACCGCAGTTACAAACATGGTAATTTTTAAGGTTAGGCTTGCTTTTTTGCCGCGGAGACGTTTCCTACCGCCAAAAAATGCTGAAAAACTAACTTAGCCTAAGCCTAAAAATCTGACTGTATCCATTAAACTTATTATTTTAAATGGAAGATGTTCAATTACAAATATTTCGATGGACAAAACCGTAAACATCTGCTGATATCAAAACATTGAAAAGGTTTCACTTACGTCACTAATACGATACAAGCAGATGATGAACGAGGGCCATACGTCGTTTGGTTCTTTGTTTACTGAGCATTCCCAAGCGTTGATTGGATTCTGTTTTGACACTCTTGATTTATGGTCAACGTTGCCCTGGGTTTAGAACGAGGACATCAGTAATGTGGATTATGATAAAGCAAAAAAATTATTGTATAATTAATGATGCCCTGACTTTATTTATTTTTAAATAAAATGATATGCACAGTTCACACGGGTCAACACAATTTTTTTTTAAACTGTACAATGTAAAATTCATTGACGAAAATAATATACGCCTTTAAAACGTTTTCTTTTAATAGCAGCAGATAGACAAGCTGACAGGTTCACCTAATGTTAAGTATACGTCGCAATATATATTAAACTAGCTGAACCCGCGACTTCGTCTGCGTAGAATTTCTTTTAGGTAGCATTTTCATTATTTTTCTGTTCTTAGCTGACTTCCACTCGGCAAAAGGGATATTCCTACCAAATTTCAAGTTATACGTCTGATGGTTCCAGAGATATCGTGATGAGTCAATAGTTAACACCACGCAACCCCCCTTGCGGGTGAAATTTAGGCAAATCATTTTACAAATAAGAAACATACATATAAATAATTCAATGAGCTATTTGCTGTGTATTACTCCAAAGATCTTATAGTCCTTTTTCAGGCTCTAGATTATCGATTTTTTAAATTAAAACCCCCACAGCCCCCCTTGTGGGTGGAATTTCGTAAAATCCGTTCTTAGCTGATATCTGCTCTGCAAAAGGAATATTCTTACCAAATTCCAAGTCTCTACGCCTTATGGTTCCAGAGATATCGTGATGAGTCAATGTATATATATCTTGTATATCCGTGATAATATTTACTTCAACAGAAAAAAATGAAATACACAATTTTAATTCTAGAAATAAAAGCAAACTTTTAATTCCATATTTTAAAGTGAAGAAGGTTCAGAAATCATATGTCGGGTTGAGCATACGCATTTTTAAATAAGATCCCTCAATCAATTTTAAATATGTTAAAAACATACTTTTACAAACGGCATATTATAATGTTGAAGATTATTTGAACGAGAAAAATGTTTGGACTTAACTCCAATTGCACACAGAAGCAAAATATTACTCATAATAACATACACAACTTTCTCCAAAAGAGTAACCATTGAGCTTTCTTGCCGGTTTCTTCTCAGCGGATTCAACTTTCCAAACCGGTGGCAAATTTGTTACCAACGGTACCAACTGACGATTCAAAAGTGCTTTTCGAGCCTACTTGAATAAAGAATATTTTGATTTTTAAGCTGGTTTTTGTCGCCTATGGAGATCTGCAGCACTATAATGAGAGTTGGCGAGTTGCCGGCTTAAGACGAAGGAGTTATTATCGGCTTTTGACATTTGATCGGCAATACTTACTAGGATGATATGAATCAAATACATAACGTTGTACTATCGTTTTACAATATGGCTTCGCCTTTATAAGTTCTTTATCGTTTTTTTAACCATAAACTTTATTAAAAGCTTGCTAAATCTACAAAAGTGTTCATTCATAAAATTTGAAATTCAAACGCAGGTTCTCAATTGATTTCAGATACTGCACCAGAACTACATTATACGTTTATCGAGCAAGCTCTACATCCGGGTCCAGCTCTCACATTGCATTGCTCAGCGTCAGGGTCCCCGCCACCACGATTTACTTGGCTACTGGACATGCAACCTGTAGAAGAACATAACACCCCGCAAAGGTCAACCTATATTTCGCATATTTGAGCATAGAATCCACGTTGTTTCATATACACTAATTTATATGATCGCAATTGTAAATTTTTAATCAAATTAAAATGAAAAAATTTATCATAAATGTTCAAGCATTTAAAACATAATTGAAATATTGTTTGCTTACGTACCAAAATCCCATCAATCCTCAATTTTATCAGACAAGCATCCCAACGTAACAAATTGCATTTTTGTAATTTTAATGTACAATATTACCTGAAGATACAATCGTTATTTTAAATATTTCCATCATAATTAAATATCCTTTCTTAAACCTGCTATCAGTTTAAACTCTCCCCCTTATACAGTTTTCAACCGTTAATACAATGAAATAGTTATTTGTCCCATTCAACTTCGAACATATAATATAATTGCTACAATGTCATCTATTCAAAACTTCACGAAAAAGGTTTTTAAAGTTATACTTCTTTTTGTGCATTAGGGAAAATTTATAACAGTAAATTTTAGCATTTTGATGCTCGCGCACACCGTCACAAGAAACCGACACCCTGAAGCTATAGTCAACATTTAAGTTTTTTTAATATTTTATAATTATATAATACCTTAATTATATTACTTGTTAGATATATTGTGACATTAAAAATATCAACGTGACATTCTTATCAAAATTATAACTTTCAGACTTAACTATAGAAAACAGATTATAAACTATTTATTTTCAATGAACGTTAGTTTACGTTTATTATTTTCGAATCTTTAGCCTTTGTATTGCGTTGAGTGAAAGAATGATGGATGTATTTGATTTGAGAAGCAACAAAAACTACGGCGTGGATTTATGGTTAAAATTTCGAAGATGCTAACTGTTGCTTATATATTATTTTGCATTTCTTTTTATGCAATCTACCGTGTATTACAAAAGGTATTTTTTATTGTTAGTGCCAAAGAAGTATAACTTCTAGCGCGTGTACATATGTACACACACCCTTTTTTTAATCTTTGTTATTATTGGGGTCTTTGAGTCTTATATGAGACTATGACAGAGCCATCGTACCCTAACCAGAACTTCAAACTAACTTTCAGTAACATTTTCCACTATGAAAATATTTATAATTAACCTTTACATTAAATTTGCGTGAACAAAATGATTTGAAAGACACATTGACATCATAGCTTTTCCCTCCACTCGCTTCGGTCACGTAAAAGTTGTAAAAGCTTCTGTTTATCTAATGAAATAAGTACGTTAGATAAGATGGCGTTAAAATTGACTTTAATTTCTTTATATAATTTGTTAATTTCAGGAGCATATCTCAGTTTATGAGCCCGAATGGTGATGTAGTTAGCTACCTTAACATCACCTCTGTTCGGCCGGAGGACGGTGGTCGATATACATGTCGTGCACACAACACGCGTGGTGCTGTTGAACATTCTACAAGGCTTAATGTTTATGGTGACTAAATTTAATAGTATTTTTTGTAATTTCCCATTAATAATTCAGATTATATTTTAAATCACTTCAACTTTAAAATATGTCACACAGATTTATTCATTTTGTTGAGAATTACGCTTAACTTACTTATTTAAGTAAACTTATATCTCATAGGTTAATCTATAATATTTTCTCGTTGTAGATTTTAAATATATTCTTTTGATGAAATAATAAGTGTTTTAAGATAAAAAAATTCTTGCAAAATGTAATCAGTGTAGTATAGTCTTACAAATATGCATTACTTGATTTTTTATTATTACTTTTTATAATTTTCTATCTAGACTTATACACTGATATATACTTGTATGTCATATAACATCATCATCAACATTTCATATAACATCAGCTATCTGACATTGCAAATCATGTGAAAATTAATGCCGGCGTTTCAGAAATTTTAAGTAATTTTAAATCACCATAGTTACTTTTCCAATGTTACATTCTTAGTGCTTTTTACCATAAAAACTTATTTAATATAACCTTGTAGCGTTTGGCATAATTGCCAGCGATCGTCAGAAGAATATATATGTTGAATACTGTTGTAACGCCTTCCCTGCGCCATCATTTTCAAAGAACTTTCTGCTGGTGCATTGGAAATCTCGTAACTAACCTATCCTTTCTTGCGTTAGGAACCTAATCAGTCTCCTAAAAATACAGTTTCAAGTTTACAAGTGTAACGGCATGTCTTCTAACGTAAGGAATGAAAATAATTATACTACTGCGCGTTAGGGACCTAGTCCATCACTATTTTTTTTATGTCGTTGAATTCACTATTAAATAGGAAACAAATATGTATATTTGCCTTACTCATACTAAAAGAACTTTAAACGTTTGAGCCTCCCGCAACACGATTATTGTCAACGCTCAATACGAAAGCCCTGCACGAGATTTGATAGATCTCGTATTGCAGCAAACATGTTAACGGGTACATACCACGATGACTTTTTTGTATTTCGTCGATATTTCAACCCAGTTGCATACGACCACGGACATAACGACGACGGACGACGTATACGTCGTGACCACGATCTATGCAACCGGAGTATGTTCCGCCACGTGGACAACTCCCCGCACACACACCTCTGTAGCATTGCCAGCCAGCATCCTAGATCTGAAAGCACTGGGCGTTGTCGAGGCTACAGTAGTGGCAGAACCCGGAAATAACTGACACTCGGACTGGTTTGGATGGTTCCGCCAACGTAAACTGGTGCCAACCAGCCCTTCAGAATAACGGGTAGAAACAAATACTGGGCATCGTCAATGCCTGAGTAAAAAGCCCGGGTAATGAGACAAAGCCTCAACGCTCGTATCCAACAACTTGGTTATGAAGGACCCCGGAGAGAGAGAAGAAATATCAATGTAATACAAAAACGCAATCGTGGCATGTACCCGTTAAAACAGTTTTTAAGATGTGTTTAAACAACGAAAACTTATGTTTTAAACAAAGTATTTATGCAAGTGTGTTGAATAGTGACAAAAAAATAGTATTCTGCCATTCTTCTCTATATTAACTATAAGTGTGGAAAATTTCAGAATCCTCTGTCCGTACAAACCTCGTAAAAAGGGGTACAAAGTTTTAAGTGTTTTCATATATAATACAACCGTAGTTGGAGTATATTACTAGTGAAATGTCTTTGTGTCTATCAGGAACACCGTCGATTAGAAACATCGGGCCGGTCCGCGTAGTAGCCGGAGTAAATACGACAATCTACTGCCCCTACTCCGGATTTCCAATCAGGTTGATGGAGGTGCATTTGTTTAGTAAGACTATGAGTTTCGTTTTTGTTTATTTTTGTAGCTTTCTGTACATTGATTCCTATTCTATTCATTCTGAAATTACCTTTGTGCTATTAATGATATTATATTTACTTTTATTGAAAAATTTCCACTCTCATTTGATAAATATAAATAACTTTGATTAAAATTAAATTATAGGCTTTCAAATACGTTAAAAGTTATCGCGGATTTTACTAAAGTATGTTTCTCCAAATTTATAGTACTAATATGTGAAATATAATAAATAAACATTTATTCTTCATGATTCATTAAAGCGGCACGAAATAATTTTCCGATTTCATCCAAATTTTATTAAATGCAATCGAGCTTTTTGCAATTTAATCTGTTATATATACATTTGTCATATTCCTTTTCCTGGCCAACCACGGCCATGTTAATATATAACCGAAACATTTTTATTTTTGACATAAAAGGAGATGCTTGTTTATATATTTTTAATCATTAATATATTTTGTGCCACTAATGATAGTCATTTATATATTTGACAAATGTAGTCAAAATTAGTGTTAGTAAGCTTAAAATATTTAAAAACTAATAAAGGTTTTGCCTTAAGAATAAGTATTCTCATTTGAGGATCCTTGTACTTAATAGACAATATTTCCATAAAGTTTTTATTTAACATGTTAAAAATAGTGGTTAAAATGTATTTCACAGTGACATCCGATGGCAACGTGGTGGGCTGGATGTGGGTTCAACGGGTAGAGCTTTATCTGGAAGTGGGGGTGAACTTTTGCTTTGGCCAGCAGAACCTGCAGACGCAGGCGTATATTCCTGCAGGGTATCTGCTCCATCTGGACAGTACGCACAGAAAGATGTCCAAATATTTGTCAGAAGTAAGTGTACCTTATAGTTCTTTCATAACAGGTTCGCTGACACAATGGTGCCGATACTCCTTCGCTAGCGGAAACCCTGACTTCGATGGTCGACAGGGCAAGAAATAATAACCACAATATCGATTTTTGTTGTCATCATATAGCCTTAAGACTAGATGACACAAAAAAATGTTTATTGTAGAGTAACGAATCAAAACATTTTAGTTTTTCTTATATATATTAAAATACATATGATTTTTGTATATATTAACTTACGTATTAACTCTACTCCAGCTATACGTGACAACTTTTAAGGTTAGGTTTTTTTTTAGACAGAAAACGACAAAAATAACGTCACTTCTGTAATTGTTGTGGTGTTAATATGTAAATTCCACTTTTTAACATCTCTTTAATAATTATTATACGTAAGATAAATTACATTACAGATCCACCGAAGATAGCTGGTTTCACATTTCCTGCTGATCTAGTAGAAGGTAGTTCTATACAAGTTTTGTGCGGCATAACGTCAGGTGATAAGCCTGTTTATTTCTCTTGGCTGAAGGACGGGCAACACGTACCACCAAATTTACAGGTATATATATTCGATATTGTTATTTTTCATGTTGCTCTCCATTTACTAAGGTGGCCTGCTTGAAACGTTTCTTTTAAGTTCTTTATCAATTTTATTTAATCTTAACAAAAAAAAATTAGTAAATTAAAAACATGATAGTAAAAAAAAGATACCCGTCAAGTTTATTGCGAGTTCGTTAAATCTACTAACCATTTTTATGTTTGTGGAGTCCAATAAAGAATGTATCATCTATATAACACTTAGTATCGGATAAAATCTTCTTGTTAATTTCACTAAATACCAAGTTGATAAAAAGTTCTTTGTTTCGATACTTTCGATCTACTCGAAATATATTAACGTAATTTTCATATTTCCATCTTTTTACATGAATGAAATCAAAATGATAATTAAATGTCGATGTAGTTGTCTTTATTTGAGTACAAACATATCCACAAAAATGTGTAAACACAGCATTTGTTAAAGATGTAGAAGAAATAAATTTAAGTTATATATATAAAATTATAGGTGCAAGAAAAATCATTGGATGAATTCAGTTTCCTCATCTTCTCTCATGTGACGTCGAAGCACAGTGGAGAATACACTTGCGTTGCAAGTAATACTGCAGCTGAAGTCAACCATACTGCCCGACTAGCTGTTAAAGGTATCATAAATTACTTGATTACAAAAGGCATATTATAAAGTTGAATATTATTTAAGGGATAAAAATGTTTGGATTTGATTCCAGATATTACATATTGTAACATACAAAATTGTCTTTAAAAGTGTAACTGTTGAGTTTCTTGCCAGCTTCTCAGCGGATTCAACTGTTCGAACCGGTGGTAGATTTGTTACCAACGGATAGACTACTGGCAATTTAAACGTGCTTTCTGAGCCTACTTGAATGAAGAATTTTTTGATGTTGATTATTTAAACCTCGTATTTTCGACAACAGCGCTATCCTTTTAGTAAGAGTAAGCATAAAAAATGTATTTTGCGGAGATGACTAATCTCCGTATGAGATAAGTTTGGTTATCGAATCTACGATTACCTTACTAACTACGATTATCATAATCTAAAACATAACATTTGAAGGGATATTTAACATATGTTTCATCATTTTTGGTAACCCTAGTTAATATTATAGAAACATTGAACAATTAATTCTGAAATAACTCTTCTAATTGTTAAAAGAAACACTAGTAGTAAATTTATTGATGTTACCTCAATTATAGCATCAATTTTTTCGGCCATCTGAATAAAAAGCGCTCAGCAGAGGCTTATATCACTTGCCTGGCGACTTGACAAAGTCACAAAAAGTACTCTTGAGTTATATCATTTTGATAAATTATCTGCAATATAGTGGTAATATGTATAATATTACTATAAACAGTAATGTAATAGTTTTTTATATATTTATTTATCTATTTGGGAAACAAACATTATTTATTATAATGTTTAAAAGCTACATTACAACTAAATAAACAAAATTCAGTCAAATATCCTCTTATTACAAAGACATATACATAACTATAGTATATTAGAAGATAATAATAGTAAAAAAATTACATAGTTCATTAATACTATCCTTGACCCCCAAACTAGGAGTACCCGTGTCTTGGGGTCAGCCCCTTCCTGTTCTATTATTGGAACTCTATACATCATCATAAAATTATCATCAAATTAATATAAAATAAAACAAAAATAATTAACATTGTATTAAATGTTTGAATACAATGTGGACATACGAGCGCGCGCACGTGTGTGTGTGTGTGTGTGTGTGTGTGTGTGTGTGTGTGTGTGTGCGTGTTATATACTTGGCTAAGATAATTATAATATTTAGAAGATTGTATTATATAAATATAAAACAAATGTATTAAATATTGAAATAGTGTTTATAAAATGTTTCCATTCGTAACGAAACCATTAATTACTTCTGATATGACTGTAAAAGACTGGTTGACAATATACTTTATTTATAAATAATAAAAAATTGTGCGTGTACCGCATAAAATGTTGAGGAAATTAAACTTCTTTGGCTATTGTATGAAATTCCGTAATATAACTTTATTTCAGAATCAGCTTATAGATAGGTAGTTGGTCGTTTATTTTCTATATAAAGAATGACTAAGTATAGTTAAGACTTAACATGCATTTATACAGATACACATACTTAACTCGCGTAACGAAAATGTTTTCTCTGCCGTGCTATAAGAAGTTTCACTTTAATAATACTATGTGAAATAATGTTCTAGTTGCACCTTCTTGGGTTTATGAACCTCAAGATGTGTCAGCGTTGCTTGGAACACAAATCATCGTGCATTGTTCCACTAAGGGCTATCCTGAGCCAAGAATAACGTGGTTAAAAGGTCAAGGTAATATTTAACTTTTGGTTAACATTTTAATAACAAACATCGTTTAGATTGGCTTAATTTTAATGTATATTTATTACAAATTAATACGCGACATAATATTTAAAGTATTAGACTATGTTATGTTGACCATTATTTTTTGGCAGATTTATATATATAGATCTGTCCCATATGTGGACAGATCTTAAAAATATAATACTAATTTGCGTGTGTATATCACTGAACTCCTGCTAGACGGCTGGACTTATTATGTTGAAATTTTAGTGTCTTTAGGTGGATTCAAGAATATTTAGATTGACATTTCGATCCGATAAGTTAGGAATCAGTAAGTATAATAAAAAAATTCTTCATTATAGCAACATTGGGTCACTCTTTGTAGCACATACAACACTTATAAGAACATTCGTAACACTCAAAAATCTGTGACTTAAACCTAATCTAATCTAAATGTAGGAAAAAAACAAATGTGTTAAACTTAAAAAAAACGATCCACCCGCCTTATTGTTATGCCAAAACTGCACTTTGAGGAACTGGTGGTAAACGGGTTAGTCAACCTTTCCAGTTAACATCCTCATAATGCTTTTTCTAATTGAACGAGTCCTCTTCTATGCCTTTCTCAATATCAACTGTTTCAATATTAAACAGGGTCAAGTGCAACAGATTTTCGTCCTCTCAACCGGCTGGAAATACCTATGACAATTCTCAGCAATGGTTCCCTAACTTCTACGTCAGCTGCCCATATTCACGAAGGAAAATACATGTGTCGTGCTGATAACAGTGTTGGAAGAGGATTGTCTAAAATCATCACAGTTTCGGTTAATGGTAAGGAGTGATTACTTTATATTTTACATAATTTTCTCCTACATTTTATATAAAAATAAGAAACTAAACTAAAGAAATTATACTTTCTACTTTGTACAATTTAAGGGAATCGGCCAAAACATTTTTATAGTTCTTGGTTTCGCTAGTGTAATGGTGTGAGTTCACTTCCCTAATTTGTCTACGGCTTACCGTCACATCCATGAGGTGAAATCATAGTCGAGCATCTTAAATCATCTATTTTAAGTACTTCTTCATGACCATAGGTTGGTATAATGATTAGAGAAGACTTGCTATCCTACAAACAAAGACGTGCTCTTAACCGAAAAAATTGCGACCTGATACGATGCTGGGTACAAACTATAAGAAGTAAATTACCTCTAACCACATTACCATACTTATTTAATCATGTATGTTTAGTGATAAATAAGTCATATCTGTTTAATTAAGTAAAATATGACTAAAGGTCTAAAATTGTTACTTTCAGAACCCGCGCATTTTGAGTTTTCATCTCGCAATATGTCAGTTCGACGTACGGCAAGCGCTGCTCTTTCGTGTGCAGCGCGTGGTGACCCACCACTACAGTTGCATTGGACTCACAATATGCAACGACTGGATCTGTCCACTTACAGGTAACTAGTGCACTGTTCACAGAAGTACACCATCTGTACCATTTTGTTATATTTCAAGGTTAATTATTGTGTTTCAGGGTATCAGTATCGGAAAAGCGGTCAGAGAGTGGTGCTAGTTCTACACTGAGTATTGCTCATGCAGAGAGAGGGGATTCTGGCGTTTACCGATGTCGCGCTGAAAACGCATATGGTCGTGATGAATTACTCATTTATTTAGCCGTGCAAGGTATGTATAAATTAATTTAAAACTTTGTTCTTACACTATAAAAAACCAGAGCTCTTTATTCAGAGCGAAACCCATGAGCCCTATAAAGAGAGGACACTATAGTGAAATGGGCCAAACGTTACGCATCTGGACGTATTGCCTCCGCCACAAAGATCTTCCTGCCCACAATAACATTCGTTTAAGATACAAAGTGAGCCCTCTCTTCGCTCAGGTCTTGACAGGACACGGTGGGTTTGCCGAGCACCGGCACAGATTCAAATGCAATGAGAGTCTAAGCTGGGTCTACAACGGAAGTGTAGACGAAACTGTCCTACACCTAATACTAGACTGTCCGCAGCACAACCGAAGCCAAATAGACCTGGTACAATGTTTGAAATTGAATCTGTGTAGGTACTACATTCTCGCCATATTAAATAATGACACTAAAATATTTATAGAATTTAGCAAAAATATATCTAGGACAGCAATAAATAGGAACAAGACAATAAAGATGCGATGTCCATCTTATATTATGAGAATATGAAGAGGGACATGCAAATAAATTGTACATGTCTTGTTCCTATCTACATTGTTAAATAAACGGTAATAATGAAATGTAAATATTTTAAACGTACAACTTAATTAATTAAAATAATGCCTACAAATTGTAATAGTAATGTAATGATATAGCTGAGTAAAAAAAGGTTCCGGCCAATACACCGGAGGTGCCCCGTTCATTGCCACTTCAGCTTCGTCATTTAAAGCTAATAATTTCTTGCTCAATGGAAATACAACAAAATGTGTTAAGTTTAGTTTGCCTAATGTTAAACAAACGCAAACCATTGTTAAACTTAATAATGAGGATCTAGACCTTGTAGAAAGTGCCGTTTTCTTAGGTATTACATTACATAATAAATTACAGCGGGGGCCTCATATGAGTAATTTATCGAACAGGCTCAGCTCTGCGGCTTACGCCGTTAAAAGAATTCGTTGTCTGACAGATGTTGATACTACCTGAATGGTATATTTCATCTATTTTCACAGCATTATGTCATACGGTATTCAAAGTTAAGATAATGACAGTTCATGCGTATACATATCAGAAAACCTGTTGTACATATATAAAAACATTGACTCTTTTAATAAAAAGAGTGTATGTACATTGTAATGTTGATGGTAATAAAAAAAAAATACCAGGCTGAGTTTGTTGTGGGTTCTTCTCGGATCAGGGCGCGAAGGAATCCTCGTAACTTTAGATTATAAGTCGTTCTTCAGTACCATCGTCAGACGTATATTAGAATCAGAGTGTGGAAAGAAAATATAATTTGACGATTCAAAAGTGCTGTAACATGCCTACTTGAATAAAGATATTTTGATTTTGATTTAATTGTATGTGCTAATCTTTATACCGTACTTCATTTTAGAGTTCCCTGAAGCACCCCGGGGCCTATCAGTAGTGCGGCGGGAAGGAAGAGCAGCTCGACTGAGTTGGCGGCGTGGATACGACGGCAATGCACGACTGCGAGCATACCGACTACAGTACCGTGTAGTGGGTGACTCTCGTCGCGCTGCCGACTGGACTGATGCGCCTACTAGAGATCTCTCACCTGATCTGCTTATACAAAGGTAATTATTGAATAAACTTAACTATAGACATATTTGTATAAGTAAGGGACTATATAATCGCCTCGTTGGTCTAGTATTCAGCTTGTTCGGCTACAGTCATGACGTCCTGAGTTCGAGTCCTGGATCCCAGGTCGGGCGAATTCAAAATTGTTATTTTGGGAACTCGGCACGCCGTCACCTTTGCTCCTCTTGATCTCTCTCCAGTCGTGCTGATTTTCCGTCCCATCGGACTATGGAAGTGAAAAGATAAAGAGTGCACTTTTATTTGCACATGCAATTATGAACTATAATATCTCCTGCGTAAATAGCACATTTCAGCATGAGATTGGTGGCTGTGGCCGAAAGTCAGTTAGGAGATGATTATCAATGATAAGAAAAGAAAACCCGCTCACTAATCTTAACGAGGAAGTCATATTCAATATATCACCCAGTTCACATTGAACACTAATTCACAGTGACGAGGAAAATCAGAAGCAATTCCTTTGTTAGATGACACAACTTGCAGAAACTGATCCGAAATATAACATGTGTTTTCTGTTTTATAGAGAAGAAAGAAATATATATTTGTTTTCCGAATATATTCACGTAAAATGTAATAATTGAGTACAATGTATTATAACAACGTACTAAAATATATTTTTTTTAATCAGGTTATTTATTATTTGACTTAGCACTACTATAAGTACTATCAAACTGGAAGGTGACGTTCATTTAGTGCACTCATTTATTTTAACTATAATATTTCTTTATATTTTAGGCAAGATTCACCAGACCCCGATTCCGAAGTAACTTTAGAGTATCGCGTAGATAGCCTCCGCCCTGCTACGGCTTATGCGCTACGTTTAGCAGCAGTTAATGACATTGGTGACAGCGAATACTCTGAATCTGTTATAGTTCAAACCTTAGAAGAGGGTAAGTTATAATAACATGTACACATTTTGGTATAAGTTATAGGAAGTTATATAGTTTACTTAAAGTTTAATTAACAATTTCAGCCCCTTCAGAGCCGCCACGAAATGTTGAAGTCCAAGCGGATGCTCCAGGGGAACTGTTAGTCAAGTGGCAGGTAATATCTTTTAAAAACTTTATTTACTTATACTATTTTATATATTGGCTCCGTTTTTTGGATTCATATTTGTATTAACAATATAAAAGTATAAAAAGGCTACTATTTCTCATAATTATTCCTGAATTCCCCCACAAACCTAATAAAACAACAGGTTTAAAGCATGCTTTAGGTTAAATTTATGTAATAGAGTTATGCAAAGGAATTTAAAATTCGTTATTTAAAAATAATTATATATGCTGACGGATTATACGGACAATAAATTTCTGTGTGACAATTGTTAGCCCATTTTAATATGTGCTTTTCCTTGCATTGACATATCAGCCTCCTTCTCAAGAGTCTTGGAACGGGGAGTTACTAGGCTATGGAGTATGGTGGCGTGGAGATAATACCTCGCTGGCTCTGACAGTGGGAGGCTGGGCAGCCACTCATGCTCGCCTTGCAGCACCTCGTGCTCACTCACGATATGAAGTTCGCGTTCGAGCATTTAATGCTGTAGGTGCCGGCCCTGCGTGTGCTCCGCTTACCACCATGACCCTCGAGGATGGTAAGACTCTTTCAATACCCAAAGGGCTTTCATCTTGATAGTTTACATGTAAGAAAATCAAAATTTAAGTTTTAACAGAATTAAAAAACACTAATGGTTTTCTACTTATATAAAGATGATCGTGGTAAACAACAAACTTACTTTTTGTGAGGAGCATGCATGGAAGTTTCGGATTTTTTCTTTTGCGAATGAGCAGATTCTGTAGAATACGCCTTCACATTCAAAAGGAAATGTTTATTGCCTTGATTCACCACTCTTTTCAATATTACATGTTGGTGAGCTTCGCATGTCTCAGAATTGCTCCGAAGATATGAATATTTGCACAAGATCCTTCCCAGAAAGGCACTAACTTTATAAATAATATGATAAACAATTACTTACCTATTTTGAATTATTACAGTTCCTGAATCACCACCACAGCATGTCCGCTGCGAGCCATTATCCGCGCAGTCATTCCGATTGTGGTGGGAACCTCCACCAACAGCTTCCCGTGGAGGTTTATTACTTGGATATGAAATCATGTACCAGGTACTTCAAATATTGTAGCCCTATGATTGACCTTGACGGCTAAAATTTAAAGCATTTTGGGTCGTTGAAATTTTTCATTAATCATGGGATGTTACTCCATGATGACGTAGCAGACGCCATAGAGTTTAGTGATAATATGGACCAACCTGATTTATAATAAAATAATATTTATTGTAGGTCGGTTGCTAAGCTCTTTTTGAGAGCTACTAATGATTTGTATCTAAGTAGTACCTTATGAGGTTGTTACAAGTTCAGTGTAAATCACTAAGTAGCTATGTTATGTATATTAAGTTATACCTTATAAAGTTAAACAAAAAATATCATCAACAAATGGCAGGAGGTTGATGCCATGGATGGTATATGGGAGAGACGCCGCTACGGTGGTGGTGAAGCCCAAGTATCAGGCCTGCGTGCTGGAAATTACTCGCTTCGAGTAGCAGCACGTACAGCTGCAGGACTTGGCGTACCCGCATATGCACACTGCACTACCTTAGATGACAGTAAGTATATGTTCTTTTACTTACATTACCATAAGAAACAGAGTATCAGCTAACTTCCTTTTGAGTGAATTCTAAACTTTCATTAGTAAAGTTTTGGTGGCATATATACATCATAATACAAATTTCGCTTTCGAATTTACGCTTACATACAAAAATGCCCTTCAATATTATATATATATATCTACTATATAAAATTATCTTATTTTTCGAATACGATCTCGATATTATTTCATGGAAGTCTTACCGTCGTTTTGAAATTTTCAAAGAAATTTTTTACACTCAATTACATCTTGCAAAACATCTAATTTTATTATATTGCCCTGAAAGTATTAGGGATAGTTATAAAAAACTATCTGGATGTAAACAAGTTGCACGTAAATATCGTTCATGATTTGTTGGTAGAACCATAAACGGAGCAAGCAAACCAATCATTTGAAGCATTGTTGACAAAAATAGTAGTAAGAGAAATTTAAATGTTATCTTTTCTTCAGTACCCGGCCCGCCTGCTGACATTAAGGCAGTTCCAAATTCAGAAGAATCAGTTATTGTGAGTTGGCTGGCACCAGCTTTAAAGAATGGCAAAATTAGACATTACACAGTATACAATAGACCGCAAAGGTTTGTATGCTTTTTGAAATTTATAAATAAGTTTTGACATATATCTGGTGTGTATTGATTGTTTTTGATATAGCGAAGGAAATATACAATATTTTCTGACTGATAGTCTTATGAGAATCGCTCTAGCTATATCAGAAGCTTCCGGGGTGAAAAATAAATAGGCAAAGAGGGATTCTGAAACTGGTGTAAGACTGATTATATTTAGTAAAATCAACTACGTTGTTAGGTGATTCACGTGTAAACTCGATAGAAATGAGAATATAAAAAACATTCTCACTAAAATGCTTATACTTCCACGCATACATTATGCAAAGCGTATTATTCTGTAAGTTCTCACTGTTTTATTTCGCTGTTTAACTAAGACCATACTATACGAATATTAATCTGTGATTTTATCGTACATATTAACTTGCCACAATCGCAATGGTTGCATTGTCAAGCTATAAAGTTAACTTTTATTTATCCTAATATTCGAAAGTGAAATATCCATTCAGTATCCCTTGCTAAACGCTATCGTATGTCGTATTGTTTTAATTAGTTTCCTTACCTAGAGATAACTATTATAATAATAATTTTCACATAATCGCGTTGAATAGGACCGGCCAACACTCGCACGTAATAGTGCCATATACAGGAGACGAGCAGATGCTGGAAGTACACGGCTTGCAGGAACATCAGCTTTATGAGTTTTGGGTCACAGCTACCACTGCTGCTGGCGAAGGAGAAATGAGTGCAATAGTTGCCAAGAAACCTAGCACTAGAGGTAAATTACATTTATCTTCAAAAAACATTGTGGTGGCTTAATTGAAAGGTGTACGTATAAAATTATTACGGTGAACTAAAGGCGTAAATATGTGGCTGTTAGAAGGAAATGTATTCCTTTGATTTAAATTATTCATTAGATCAAAACCAAGTATCCTAATAATATATCAAACTAAATTAACAAAATTATAAGATCAGTAGCACTACAGTTTATTTAAGCTAAATATTTCTTCAAATTTAATTTAATTCAGTATCTTTATCAAGATAATTAATAATTATTTTTTATAGCATAGATAATGAGATTAAATGGAATTCCAGTTAGCAATTATCAGGAATTACCGACGATTTTGCATTTATTAATGTTACCTCAAATACTTATATAGTATAATATTTACAAACACCATGTTCCAAATTTTTATTTTAGCTGGAGCAAAGATATGGTCCTTTCCGAGGAAAATAATGGCTGCAGAAGGGTCTCGAGTGGTACTGTCATGTGGAAGTGCCGGTTCAGCCACGCCTACCCGAGTATGGAGTCGTCGTCGTCCACCCGCGCCTGCCTTAGACCCTCGTATAAGTTTAGAGGGATTTCGACTTGTTATACCTAGTACGTTAAAAAGATGAAATCTATGATTCAAATATCATCCTGAATCTGTTATGATATCGTTTTCTTTTATGGATAGGGTGGTTCTATAAATTGTTATCATTTTAGAATTAGAATCAGTCTTGGGCGATAACTATACGTGCGCTGTACGCAACATGTGGGGAGAAGAGCGTGGTATGTGGGAGCTTGTTGTTTCTTCGCCACCTGTTCGTCCTCGGCTTCGTCTTAGTAGTTCTGCGCCTTCCGCCTTGGTCTTGGCTTGGGACGCTGCAGATTCACATAGTAAGTTATTTGGAATTACGACAGTCATATAAGCTACTCACTGAATATAATTATTCAAAAGAACAAAATTATTTTTGCAATATTAACGCATCAATACAATCCTTCTACTTATATTTCCGAATAAATATAGAAGACAAACATTAAGAAGCATTGAATATGACGCCAGAAGGCCTTATTTGCACAGCCTTATATTTATATTCTCTTATCATTTCCACTGATCTGTGTACACCAAGGAAAATTCACCAAGGTTTGCCTGATGGCTGCACTTTAAAACTCAAACTAATCTTTATACAAGTAGGCTCAGAATGCTCTTGAATCGTCATTACTTTGTCTGTTCAACAGTTCAGAAAGTTAAATCTGCTGAGAAGAAACCGCCAAAAAATTCAGTAGTCACTCTTTAAAAAAAACGTGCATGCGTACAAAGTACATGTCAGAAATGAAACTTCTTTAGCAAATTAATTTTTAGTCTTGTTTATATTTATACCTATCAAGAACTTTATATTTCCGAGACTTAGAGGGAGGAAAAAAAAAGATATGTTAGGGATTTAATTAATTTAACTGTAATATTAAGTGTAGAAAATTAATACGAATATTTTATTGAAATCTCAAATAACGAATTTAAAATCAAAATGTTTTTTGTCAATATTAGAAATTGGTAATTTAACTATGTTTTTGAATTTAAAATTAGAAAAGAGAATTTATGAAACATTTTTATCCGGTAAATAATCTTCAACGTTGTAATATGCCTTTTGAATAACAATGTTTTTAAAGTATGTCCAAAAATTATGTAGATGCAAATCTAGAACTGGTTGCGGTATCTTGTCAAAAAAATTATTCTTATAAGTGAATACTATAAAAGTATACCGAATTTATAAAAATGTTATTCAATTTAATTAATCTCTTTTATCTTCGAGTAATAAGGTCACCTTTTACATTTTGCTGAACTTTATTACTTTTGTTATGAGACATTTTGATTATATTATGAGAAATTTGATTTTGTAGGTTTCACATTGGAGTATGCAAGAGGCGATGGTGTGTGGCAATCAGTATGGGTGGCAGGGACTTCACGATCGCACGCAGTTCGGCGTCTAACGTGTGGGACACACTATCGCCTTCGACTCATTGCACATAATTCTGCTGGCTCCTCAACACCAAGCGAAATACTGTCTGCAGCTACAACTGGCGGATGTAAATATATTTCGTAGTATTCTATTTTCATTTATTATATATTTTTTTGGTTTATTTTAAAGAAAAAACTTGAATCGATGTGCCATGCGATGTAAGATGAATAAATATTACACCACTAAAGCACTTTCTGCCTCATTGGTCTAGTGGTTAGCATGTTCGATTACAGACAGGATAGTCTGTCTGTATTGCCCGAAGTTGGGAAATTGGCGGTGTGATCCAACCCCGTGCCTCTGAGAGCACGTTAAGCCGTCGATCCTGTGCCTGATGTCTCTCCGGACTCCCGTCACATTGGACCACGAGAGTGAAGGAATAGAGAGTGCACTTGTGTACTATGCCTGCCTATCGGCAGTGGAGCAGCGTGGTGGATTTATACTCTAAAAACCCTCTCTCATATAAGTGAAGAGGCCTGTGTTCAGCAGTGGGACGTTAATGGGCTGCTACTTATTTTTACTTATATAAGAATATGTATCAAATTTTCTGTTATTAGTACTGTGAATGTTATTTATGTGTATCTTTAGTGTTCTTTAACAATAATAAGTAAAAACAAATATTATTTTAGGAATGAAATTCGTTCAGTCTAAATAGTTCTATACATTGCAACTGTTTAGCTTCTTAAGGTCCCATTGCTAGATAAAGTTTGTGTTGTAATTAATTACACTCAACACACTGTTTGATTGTAGGTTGTTGGGAATTCCAAATATATACTGTAACTTAATTTATACATAGATTTGTATAAATGAAACATACATGATTTCTCTAAAAAATCTATTAACATTATTAGTAATTAGGAAGAATAATTCGCAAAAGTATTCCCATATGGCTCCTTTTTATGTAATAATTAAAATGTGAAAAATGCAACATGTAGTATTTTAAAAATAACTAAATAATAACTACAAAAAAAGTTAATAAGTGTGCAATCCTTATCGTCTTTGTCGTGTCTTTAACCGATGTATATTTCATGCTGGACATAGATATCATCACATATAGAAAGTTGAATTTTATTTACTTATAGATAACGTATAATAATTTTAATATCACTTTCCAGTGTCTAAAGCTGCCGTGGAAAAACATCTAATAATCAGTAATAGTAGCTGCGTCAGATTAAACTTTCTCACTTGGGATAGCAATAGTTGCCCACTTATTCATTTCGTGGTCTCCATCCGGGCATTCGAGGAGAATACTTGGAGATCAGAAACAGTTTCTTTAGAACCTTTACCAACAGCTATATGTGGTCTTCTACCAGCTACATGGTACCATTTGAAAATAGTAGCATTCAGTACTGCCGGCACAACGACTGCCACTTATTACTTTTCAACCCTCACTGAAGATGGAGGTAAGTAAATTCAATTTAGTCTAACTAATTGTTTTAAACTTAAATTTTCGTGGTTTATTAACATATTGACTATTTGAACGGGTACATATCACGATGGCGATTTTTATCATCGAAATATCGGCAAAATTAAAAATTAAAAATCGCCATCGTGATATGTACCCGTTCAAATAGTCAATAGTCTAAAAAGGTTATATAATAGCTGTCATAAATAACAGCTGCCTCATAAACAAAGAAGATGAAGAGTTATAATATTTAGATATACCTACTAAATATAAATAAAATGAAAATCATATAGTCGATATTTTTTTACGATTTTGTATCTTAGCTGTGGATTTGTTCTTCTATATTTTTTTGTAGCAGAGAAACTGTTGCACATAATGTATACTCTTAAGTGCCGTTTTATGCTTCACTACTACTGCTATGTTTCTTATTACCGCATTATACAAACGACTTGATCAAGGTCGATCAAAACATTAACCAAAACTAGAAAAAGTGTCAGTACAACTGAATAAATAATTTAGAAAAACATGGAGTATTTTAAGTATAATAAATTTCATTATTGGTTACATAATGTTTAAAAAATATTAAACCATATATTTTTACTCATAATACAGAACGTATAGAACCTCCAGCGCAATTTCCATCTGAAGGTGAAGAAGGACAAACAGCTGGAGGAGGTGCGGTAATAATTGCAACAGCTTCAGCTCTTTTGTTAGCTTTAGTACTGCTTGCTGCATTCATCTATAGGAGAAGGTACTTATTTTATGGTTATATCGAATTTTAGATCATTTAAATATCTTTCGGTTCTAAACTTTAAATCTCTACCCTCACTAGAAGAGGTCCTCTTTATATTTTCAATTTTTTAACATTTTCAATTTAAAGGAAATTTTTAAATCTTTGTTTTATTTCTAGTTCAACAGCACCTTGCTTTCGAAAAGGATATGAACAGAGTGGAGTATCCGAAGAAGATAAATCCGTGGAGAAACGTGACAACAGAAGAAACTGTCAGCAAGTGTACACATCTTCTCCTATTAAAAATCTCAATTCTAAAAAAGAACAGCAAGGTAAATAAAAGCATTTAAAAAAAAAAATTAATTATAATTCCAATGTTATTAAGAAAATAATTGCATTCACGCGTTGTAAGCAATGTTGTAAATTATGTCGTTATGTACGTTTGTACTTGTAAATATAATTTCGTCTTAATTACTAGACAAAAATGTTATAACTCTGGTTCAAGTATATTGTCAGATTTGTTGGAACTTTATGGTTCCTAAAGAAATTCTAAAAATGTTGCGTTGCGTTTTTCTTCTCTGGTGTTTCAAATTTGTTTGCATTAGATTAAGCTTTTTGAAGTAATAAAAACAAATCTTGATATGAGCCTAAGTTTATATTGTAAAAAGTGATAGCTTCGTCAAGGCGGAGTTAGAACACGATTTACACAACAATAATGTAATATTAATTAACCTAACAGGACTTACTCTTAGGCCTTCCTTTCGATAGATACTACGATCATGATATGAAGTCGTGTCAAAATATTTTGTTTTCTATCAGTCCTTTAATTTTTATTTGTTATATATTTTCATTATCAATTATGTATCAGTACATAGTTATTGTTTTACATTTCTACATATATTTATATTTATGAGTTATAAATATAACAAGATATTCAGAGAATACATTCATAAGAAGGAGCTGTAAACAGTACAACATGTAATACTCTGAATTAGACCCATTTCATCTCTCTCTCACAAAATTCAAACTAAATATCAATAACTTCATAAAGATTAATATTTTGAAGTAGATTGCATGGTAGGTTTAATGGGATGTTTTGCTTTGTCTGCACTCACTTTTCTCTTTCTCATGTAATTATAAGAAATTTGTATTATTGGAAACTGTTTTGGTCATAAGGTATTATCATATATTTTATTATTATTGTGTTTACAATGTACTGTTTGTTTCCAAAATAAAGCTAAAATAAAAAAATAACTACTAATGCGCCAAATTACTGACCCAGGGTCTTTTTGGGGGTTTGCCGCGAAGACATAAAGATAAGGCCGCTCGTTGCATACTTTTTATGAGTTTTAATGTTCTTTAGT
This sequence comes from Elymnias hypermnestra, assembly GCA_015832385.1. Taxonomy (NCBI): domain Eukaryota; kingdom Metazoa; phylum Arthropoda; class Insecta; order Lepidoptera; family Nymphalidae; genus Elymnias; species Elymnias hypermnestra. Next base: position 468,437 of record JACTOM010000068.1, on the reverse strand, counting down.
TTTATTCTAAGTTTAGCGATGTAGAAGTAATAGGAATTCAGGGTTTATCTGCCTACGATACGATAATGTGAACTCCTATTTTTAATCGACGAGAACCGAGTTTACACGAAGTCGATCATAATTTTAGATTCATGCAATAAAGAAGGTTTCACTTTCAAAAATTTATACGCAGAAATGTACGAGATAAGCCCATACGCGACGTTCAGCATGTCAGGCGGCGCGACTGGACCCGCAGGGGAGGCGGGCAGCGGTACCCTCCGCACGTTCGGTCGCGCCGAACCCGCACCCCTTAGCGCCGCTCCACCACGTTCCACTCATTCGCACCGCTCGCCGGCTCATACTGGTAAACTTTACCGATATCTTCTATCATCCTGTCTTTATACAAAAAGGTCGTGTCTATACATTAGTGCCGGCATCAAAATCAAAATATTCTTCAAATACCAAATTCAAGTAGGCCCAAAAAGCACTTTTGAAATGTCAGTAGTATGTCCGTTAGTAACAGATACCTATTCGGAAAGAAACTCAACAGTTACTGTTTTAGAGATAATTATGTCTGTTACAATGAATCATTAGCCATCTTTAAAAAACGCCACAAAGAGTTCTGTTTAACTGAAAACAACATGTTTATATCTTTTCCTTTATGGTGTATATTTAATGTTATATCTTTTTTGTATATATTTTCGATATGTATTTTTAAATTCTTTTCACTTATATTATAAAGATATTAAATTATATATTCATATTTGTTTATAAATATATAATTATAAAATATTATATAATTTATTTTAATTATTATAGTTTAGTTTCTGGCAATGTTCTGCCCTATTTATTTTAGTCAGCTTCCCAATATAAAAAGTATGTCTGGAAGATATTGCTTGTGGCAATAAGACTGCATTTGCATGCTATGATTAAAGTAATAAGTATCTTGTGTTTTCTCTCTCTCTCTCTCTCTCTATTTTGCATCTGTGTGCAACTGGAGTCAAGTGCAAACATTTTAATCGCTCAAATAATCTTAAACACTATAATATGCCTTTTGTAAAAGTATGTTCTTGACACAACTCTTAAAACAATACGGAGGCAAATCTAAAACTGATTGCGGTCTCTTATTAAAAATTTGTGTGTTCAAACCGACAAATGATTTCTGAACCGTTTTCACTCTAAAATATGGCATTACTCTTTTTACCTACATCGCATCGCTCTCTTTACCTACGTTTTTTTATTGGATTACCCGTGGTCACTTTGATCTGTTGGACCCAAAGAATAGGTGACCACAAACGTGATTTTTCGACCTTTACCTTACCAATAACTATCAATCTGTAACTGGTCGGTAGTACGAAGTTACTGATCTGACGTCGGGCAATGTGACCAAAGTACCTTAGGATATTTTGGAAGCACTTAGTCGAGAGTCTGTTATCTCACGAAGCTGCTCTAAAATAGAATTTTTCATCATTATTATTAACTATTTGGTAACGTTTTTAATTCAAAATAAATTGATAACCGTGCATACAATTTTCTAAGTCACTTCTGTCACCCATAGACACTTTCGGAATCAGTGAAACTTACTTGTTCTCTTACTAACTTACTTCTCTCGCTCCTGCTTACTTCCTCTCTCATTAAAGGTTGTCTGTGAGAGATCGCTTTTGCGATAAGGCCGCCTTTCCGCACTTCGCTATCGTAAACATTTTGTTATTTCTAAATCCAACTTTATTATTAGTAAATAAAACTTTTTTTTTAGACTACGATTTGATAAAATTAAGAAATAAATTTTCTAGGATAGCTCACATTTATTTATGTGACAGTAAATGTAGATGTCTCAGTGCCTGATGACCAAAGTCTTCGATCAGTGCGTGTTGCCAGTGATGACATACGGTTCTGAGACGTGGTCGCTGACTATGGGCCTCATGCGGAAGCTCAGAGTCACTCAGTGTGCGATGGAGAGGGCTATGATCGGAATTTCTCTACGTGATAGAATCAGAAATGAGGAGATCCGTAGCATAACCAGAGCTGTCGACATAGGCCTACGATTCGTGAACTTGACAAAGCATTGGGCGGGGCACATAGTCCGAAGGACCGATGGACGTTGGGGGCCGAAGGTGCTGGAGTGGGGACCCCGCACCGGACGGTGCAGTTTCGGCAGACCCCCCACAAGGTGGACCGATGATATAAAGAGGGTCGCTGGTAGCCGCTGGAGCCAGGCGGCGCAAGATTGGGCCTTGTGGACGTTATTACTTGAGACCTATGTCCAGCAGTGGATGTCCATCGGTTGAAGCGATGAAACGTAGATATATTTTATTTTATTTATGAGTCAGTGCTACAGTTCCAACTCTGTTTTCAATTCCTAGTAGATCGCATTCGCTTTGTACAATATATTTTGAATTGTCAATAAAGTTCTTTTTTATCCAATCCAATTCGAATACACTATTTTAAAACTTGAAGTGAATGTCAGGTTGGTACAGTTTTTTCAAATGTTGTAATAATTTATTTTGCAAGAAATAGAACGGCACAATCTACCGAAAGCGAAGGTAAAAATACATGCTAGTTTCAAAATTTCGCTGCAAAACATGATTAAATTTTTACAGATGAATATACGCTTTCACGAGCAATGACATTAATGGTGCGGCGTACTGAATCAGACTCGGATTCAAGCGGATCTCCTTGTGTGGAGTGTAATTCCAGCGTTTCCTATAGAATGCCTTTACCACCTGCTAAAGGTTAGTAGTATACCATTTAATAGTATCATTATTGTCTTGCAAATATATTGCACATAAGGCGTATATAACACGTGGGTGTATAATAAAGGAATGTTTCATAAACATATAAAAAAGAGTATCGACATTAAATTCAATTATTTTAGCTTTTAAATTGTAATTTTTTGTGTGTTTTGCATGCCATCATATGTATTGATATGCATTTTATATTATCTACGTAACATCTGTGTAATCAACAATCAGCAATAACTGATTTGATTTGATATTGTTGAGGATAATCAATACGGTATATTATTACAAATAAATGTTGTTTTCATTTATTTCATGCTTATCTTTGGGATACATAGTGTATAGTAATAATAGCTATGCAAACATTTTTTATAATTATAAAAGAACACTTTTTCACGATATATATGTTTTTTTTGTCTATGACCGAAATTATTAATATTTTATACTATACAGTTAAAGTCATTTATATTTGTTAATTGTATATAGTCATATTTTCATTGAGTTGTTATTGTGTGATGTGAACTCCAACCCCATAAGTCGAATTTTGTTTTTGTACACTCCATAAGTTTATTTCACAGGGTAAAACTTTAAAGGTGGCATCCAGTTTCGAAAAAGCTGTTATTTTAAGTCATATTTACGAGAACTTGTATATGTCCCTGTCCTATTGGTCTAGTGGTTCTACAGACATGAGGTCCTGGGTTCGAGTCGGGCTAATTCAAAAATCAATATTGAGTTTTTTGTTAAGATTTTCTCAATATTTGCCCGAAGTTGGGAAATTGATGACCTCCGTGCCTCGGAGAGCACGTTAAGCCGTCGGTCCTGCGCGTAATCTGTCTCCGGTCGTGTCGGATTCCTGACACATCGGACTATGAGAGTGATGGAATAGAGAGTGCACTTGTGTACTATGCCTGCCGATCCGCAGTGGAGTAGCGTAGTGGGTCTATGCTCTAAAAACCATCTCCCCTATGAGTGAGGAGGCCTATGCCCAGCAGTGGGACGTTAATGGGCTGCTACTTTTTAAAATATATATCCCGTAAGTTTTTTGGTATGTGAAAAAAGCAGTTCCATATCCACAATTCCACGCTAACATTTTAACTTTTGTTCACAAGTCCATTGAAATAAACTGCATAAGGTGCTACATAGATGTGAGACTGATTTCGGAGTCGCAGACTGTTTTCGGAGTCGTGGGTCAATTGGGTCAATAACTCCCTTTGGAGTCTCTGAGCTGTGAATGCGTTTAGTTTGAAACGGCGTCCCAGTTTACTCGATTTTGTTTTGTGTCACTATTTCTTTCATATCAACGATATGTATAATTCATGTTATATGCAGCGGAAGAAGTTTTTCGCGCAGTCACAGACTCGAGCGCGGAGTCTTGTGGAGGTTCAGGACCTCGGGACAAGGCGCGGCGTCGTCCGCGTCGTCATCACGCGCCTAACGGCTCCAGGTAGATAATTCCCAACTCTTTATTTGGTGCACTCAAAGGTAATTAAATAATATTATTTGACCCGCGAATATACTGCGACATTTATGTAATACTTATGTAAATTTGCCTTACCCCGCGTCCGCTGTCGTTTCGCCTTTTCTTTTGATATCTCTGAAATCTTCCAAGATAATTATTTCAATTCTGTTGGTAGAAGTTGATCTATATTAAATATATATAGGGACAATACTGTTGCTGTAATGTAACTTGGTAAATAACACATATTTAAAAATATAGTTAAACGATAAAAATAATAAAATATGAAAGCGCAGTGTTGCCCACACTCGCTTCGTTAGCACAAGCTTTGGATGAATTTAGATCGTCTGTATTTCGGGGGAGCTTTGGTCAAGGCTAGTTGTAAGCACGCTGTGTAGAAATTATTGTAGGATAAATTACCTCTTACCTAGTTATCGCGTCTCTATCTAGAGTGTTTCATCACCTACCATCAAGAAACATTACCGGCAAACGTTTAAATGTCAGCAATGAAAGACAAGTTCATAGGATTCCTGTTCAACAAATCACATATGTTAAAAAAATCGATTTCCGTACTAACTGATATGTATTCTATATAAGTTGAAATGTTGTTTTGATTTTTACTTTACACTTGTGTACGCTTAAATGTATTATACACAACGCACGCTGGACAAAACATAAAAAATAATCAAAGACAAAACAGATTTCATATAAAAGTTATAGAAAACGTAACTACTTAATTATTCCTGACACAAAATTTAATTTCGCTGTTATATTGCAAATTGTTCTACACGCCATCTTTGTGAGATGGCAACAACAACAGCGGTTTTGGTTCTACAAAAAGTAAATGCCATTACTTAGTACTACCATGTATTAATAGATGTCGCGAAAAAAATATGTATTATATCCTTACCTACCATTAATATATACAAAAATTTATAACGATGTCTTAGTTTAGCAATTTTTATAAAATGTTTGGGAAAATATATTCCCTTCAATAAAAAAGTACAGTTAGCATGCTAATGTATTTCAAAAATGTTTACAACCTATACAAATATATACAGCACTGCTGTAATTTGGTTATATCAAAAAAATAGTTTTTACTAAATTATGTTTGAATTAATTTGACCGGAAAAAAATGTTTTTTTCCTGATTATTTTTTCCAGGGAATTTCTGAAATGACTGATTTTACGGGGAAATTTTAAACATATTTATATCGAATCTGAAAAGCAAAATACGTAGTAACCATGACATTTTTAATTCTTTACAACTTTGGAATCAGATAAAGAACACGTCGAATGGAATGGTAATTAAGAAAGATATATATCAAACAGACTTTTTGTTTGTAGATTTCTAAAAGAGAAATATCCCAATAAATACTTTGTTTTTTATATCTTGAATGGATTAGGCAGTGTTTTCGATGAAAGCTTCCAGACAGCTTGTATTTTTCGACATTTTTGACGGATAATTATCGCCAAAATTATTTTAACCAAACCAAAACCTTGAAACTTTTTTTTATGTAATTAAACAATTAAAAACAAAAAAAATAGGAGGAGGTTTTGAAAATAGACCAATTTCTTTATTTTTTGTACCACAGAATACTAATAAAACACGTGTAATAATTTATACAACAACTTTTTGATATATATATTCAGGAACAAAAAAGCGTAACAGTTTTGAGCTGATTTTAATAAATAAACCAATATATATTTCAGGTTCCAACAACAACGCCAGGAGCAAGAGCGAAGAGATTTTACAATACATGTATAATTACGTTGACAATAAAGACTGCTGCAAGCAAAATAGATGAAATACTATTATTAATAAAGAAATTGTTAACTAGGGTATAACTAGGTTTAGAATAACATTATTCTTAAGAATATTTGTGAATAATTCTAGGCGTTTTATATTTGACTCGAATTACTCGCGGCCTATTCGAATATTTTTAGGTGACTACGAAATATTTTCAAATCTATTGAAAGATATAACAAAATTGTGAAAAAAATTTAAAAAAGTATTTTTTTGATATACCTATAGGTACTAAGGGTTTGTTAAAAAAAAATGTATGTTAGGGAATAGTGACTTAGACGCATAATAATTGTATTATTATGTAGGGAACAGTATTATTACATAGGAAACTGTAGGCAGAGATTTTTGGTAGATCTTCAGTACGTGGAATTAAAAACGGAGACAATCCGTTGATAAAACAGAAATATGTAAAAAGTTTTAAAGCTGAAATGACAAAGGGTGGGTGATACTTTAAAACTTAAATATCCATGAGTAATTTAAATTGAAAGAGAGAGGGTGTCGAGAAGAGAGAGAGAGAATAGAGATAGGGAAAAGAGAGAGACATGGTAATCAAATCTGGAAAACTTTAATAACTATTGATGCCCAAGAAATAAGATATGGATTTTAGATATCCGCTTGCGCAATAATAATACTCTTGGGTAGTGTCATATAAATATACACAGATAACATTATTATAACATAAAAAGTTCAGCAATAGTAAACTTAATGATATAGGGCACATTCCGACACTGACAGCGAGCACAGTATTTAACAGTATACTGCCTAGCCACCTTATAAATACATAAACTAGTTACTGTTTAATACGAAACGTATTGTAGTATCTTCTTCTTCTTAATCAAACACTCCTCACGGAGTGGCCGTGGTTATGGATGATCATGTTGTTTGTTTGCGGATTTTGCGAGATTCCTCCACCTCCGTTTGTTGTGTCATTTTTTATGCTTTGTTTTAAATAACACTTTGTGGATATTTTAATAACGTCTCTTATCTCTCTTATGGATGATCAGCCGCGTGAAAGTTAATGCTTTTTCTTTTTCTGAATCACCAATCGTTACAATGAGCTTTATTTTCTGGTGACACGTCCAAACGTTTTAAGACAGTATAAGCACGAATGACGAAAATCTTTGTTAGCCCTTTTAGGATTGAAACGTTGGTGCGGTAAGCAGTCCACCTAATTCCCATCATAGGCCTCTAGCACTAAATTTTCAATACGTCCATCCTCCAACGATTCTTTTGATGGATAGTTCATGTTTTAGCTTCATGTTTTACAAGTCAGTGTATTTCAGTATACTGTGCATTTATATTCAATGAAGTTATTGATCATCTGATTTAAGCCGCCAGTGCTTGCAGTACAAAATTGGCAAAGATTTATGTCGTTTTACCTTTCTCTGGAATACTGCATTAATATACTATCAGTTTGTAATGGTTCTAATTTGTTCCTACTAACAGTGAGGACAGTGTTCGCAGTTTATATATCGGAATATGCCCATAATGAATAGGAAAGTCTTTTTGGGAAAATAAGAGACGGTACAAGAAAATCTTAGACAATATTTTATGACTTTTTCGGATTATAAAAAAGTGTCTAATTAAATTTTAGTAGTAATAATTGTCATATCCAATAAGTAAATTTATTATAAAAGTGAATTTAAGGCACTTTGAATCAATCGTGAAATCTCTTCATTTGGTGTATCATCATTGACGTCATCAGTATATACAATCTCAGAAATAAAGTCAAAATTCATCAAGCAGTATAGATCCATTTTATGAATTTTGGCGTAATTTAGCTATGAATATTTATTTACAACTAAATCAAAGAAATAGTTACGCAATATATATAAGAAAAAATTAAAGGCTGCAGGAGTAATCTAAAAAAATAATTCAGGAAAAGCCTTGATGGTGGTAGATTTATTACTAATGAAAAACTTACTGACGATTTAAAAGAGCATTTTGAGCTAATTTGAATAAAGGACATTAAGATTTTGATTTCGGATGGCCTAGTAGTGTGGACATGTGCTGATTCTGGTTCGGAGACGTCGCAGACGAATCCTGGGCAGGCACATCGAAATTTCTTCCTATAAAAGAAAACTTACAAGCTTGATCTTTCAACATTTTATTTGATGGGGAAATAAAATATGGTGCGAATAAACCATTACAATCCGCAGTGGAATAGCGTCTGTAAGCAAGGAACCTGTGCCCAGCAGTGGAACCCTAATAGGCTGGTACTTATCTTACTGCATGTGACTAACATCTGATATAGCACTTGACGAGGTTTTGATGTAAGCGAAACCATAAACAAAACAGAGTAAAAACGGGTGTTATATGTAGAAACGAAAATTGGTAAAGTTACACTGATCTAGATGCTCATATCTTCGTGTTTACCTTCAAATCATGTACAAGAAAGTAATGTGAATATTTTAATGTAATTCTTTATAAGACATACCTTTTAAACAATATCGCATATCCAATTTGTTTTATTACGCTGTATAATATTGGGTGAAAATTTTGAAACTTTACAATCTTAGCGTTTTGTGTAGCTATGTGATTTTCATTATTTTATACTATATATTTTGTTATCACCTTTATAAAGGAAGATAATTTCTACATTTTTGTAATTATAATAAATGGTTGCCAAAATTTGAATCTTCACTGCCTGTGTCAATAAGTTTCTGTAAATAAGTTAAATAAAAAAAAAATACATGAAATTTGAAATTGAAATAATTTGTTTTCTTTTTTAATTTCCATGCAATGGTTTGAGTACTCCATTCGATAGAAAATGTCCGGGGTTCGAAGGCCAGTAGAACGAATTTAGAAAATTACATATTTGTCTGAGTCTGGACGTTTCCGCCGTAGCCAGTTACCCCCCTATCAGTAAAGACGCCAAATAAAGAGATTTGTGTTCCGATACGATGCTGTGCAGAAAGCGTAAGGGATAATAGAATATCGTCAACCTAGTAAGAGGCATTATCTTACCACGCCACCTTTTTTGTTTGTGTAAGACGATTGTGTAAGCCGCCACCACAAACACGCCTGTACGCAACCCAACTTCTAGAAGTAGCAGGAGAGGCCAATAATCAAGTAATCAAGGTTTGTGCACTCGATTTCTTTCTTTCTTTATTTAATATCACTTCTTACGCGGACACATCACTCTAAACACCAAATTTCTTTAATCTAAACGCATACAGTCCCTTTAGCTTCCTGGACGGTAGCATCGTCTTCTTCGCCGCTCCACACAGTATTCTTCTATACTAATAAAAATCAAAATATTCTTTATTCAAGTAGGCTCAAAAAGCACTTTTGAATTGTCAGTAGCCTGTCAGTTGGTAACAAATCTACCACCGGTTCGGAAAGTTGAATCCGCTGAGAAGAAACCGGCAAGACACCCAACGGTTACTCGCTTATGTGAGCAACTGGAATCAGGTCCAAACAGTTCTATCTCTTAAATAATCTTCAACATTATATTATATCTTTTGTAAAAGAATGTTTTTGAGATATTTCTTCAAATTATTTGGAGGCAAATCTAAAACTGATTGAGGTATCTTATTAAAAATGCGTATGTTTAACCCAACAAATGTTTTCTGAACCTTCTTCACTCTAAAGCGTGGAATTACAAGTTTGTTTTTATTTCTTGTATTAAAATTGAGCCTGCCAATCCGGAGTGGAGCAGCGTGGTGGGTCTATGCTCTAAAAACCCTCGCTCCTTGGAGTGAGGAGGCCTGTGCCCAGCAGTGGGAAGTTAAAGGGCTGCTACTTACTTATTAAAATTGTGTATTTGACTTTTCTTACTGTATAAATGAATATTATCACGGATATATAAGATATTATTAAATATATATTGCGACGGTACTGTGAGAATTGATGTTTCTTTAAATTCTCTAATCTATATATGGCCCGTATTGCTCTTCTTTGTAAAACAATTATAGTTTCAATGTCCACCGCCCTACCCCATAACAGTTATGTCGTAAAACATAATGCTATGAAAATAAGCGAAATACACCATTTTGGCAGTTTCAACATCAGTGTAGTGCCTAACTTTCCTAACAGCAAATACAGCGGAACTAAGTTTACTTGCCAGAGTCTTTATATGGGCGCCCCACTGAAGCCCATAATCTAATGTTATACCTAAGAATACTGTAGATTTAACTTTCCCTATAGGAATATCATTAATTCGAATATTTGTACACATTTCTTTTGCATTTGGCAAAATGAATTCAACATACTTAGTCTATGCCGAGTTTAATATATTTACTGAAAATCAATGTGAGACATGTGACAGGGCACTATTTACATCGTCGAAATTTTCCTTATTTCTATCAATCGTGAGTATCAAGGACGTGTCATCAGCAAATAGCACTATATCACATTTGTCTTTTAGATGGTACGCTAAATAATTTATAAACATTAAGAATAGAAAAGGGCCAAGTATTGATCCTTGTGGGACACCCATTCTTACCTGTGATCCCGACGACTCTACGCCATTTACGAATACCTTTTGTTGTCTATTCTGAAGATACGAACTCAACAAATTAAGTGCCCCTAACTAAGTAACTATCAGGTAAGATTACAGTCAAGCAATAAAAAACGATTTAATTAAAACCGAGTTCTACAGAGAACTCGCTGTTTCCCACTTAGTTACTTATAATAGTTACGTAGTTATTCCTATTTGCCTAGGTCTGTACTGGTGGCTTCGGCAGTGGCTCGTTATCACCATCAAAGACTTGGGACGATGCAATATAATACTTAAGAAGTAAATTATGATTACTAGGTTAAGGCAGTTAAGTTTACGTTATCACTTACCATTAGATAACGTCCATCAGCAATAAAAACACTAGGAGATTCTTGCACCTGACTCTGGGAGATCAAAGTAATGATTTTGGTTTCACTTATTATCACCTATCGTTCACTATGACTCTTAACATATTTGTGAAAGTTTACTGTACAAATTTAAATATACATACTAATGAATCGTAAGGTTTAAAAGTAGACTGCTAATTCATAATTCATTTTAACTAAACGTGGGATTGAGAAACATAAAAAGCAAAAATGCACTTACATTGCTTATATTGAGGCACTCAAATTAGACGACAAGCAACTTCTTATAAAAACAGGTTAATTGCAATAGAAAACTCAACAGTACCAAAAAAGGCACAAGCGGAGAGAACTTAAAGCTTCTTTTGAAACTATCAAGTGCACTTTGGAATTCTACATAAGTCATTAAAATTATAACATTGAATACTGTGTTATTATTTACTATAGCTTATGCTTATATTAGCTGATTCCAACAACTTCGTCTAAGTTGAATTAGTTATTGTGGCTCTGTCGTATATTTTTCAAATCCTGCTATAAGTTGACCTGTGTATATTATTAAAATTCTTAATCTTACATAAAAAATTTCATTTTAGTATATTCAACCACTCAGGTTTAATTACATTTCCTTAAACTTGTAGTGGATGTACTTGATGTTAAAATGCAATAGTTTTAAGTAAGTATTGACTTTAATTTTCTTTTACATCAATTAATTTACTGTCACAGTGTCGTCAACAATGAATGCTTTCGAGAATTTACGTAAGATGTGTCACATTTGAGTCATTGCTTCGCACAATTTGACGTAGAACTTACTTTATAAAATATTTACTTTATAAAATAATAAAATATAACTTTATAATATATGACGTGTGTATGATGTTCACTTGAACTTATTATTACCTAAATTACTTAAATAAAGTAACCGTTACGTCATGCTTACCTAAAATTTTATCTGGTGTTTCTATAATGTCTTATGTATGGCTTGATTTTAAGGTCATGTAGCCAGCTAGTAAAGTACTGTCTAAGAAGGCGGATAATCTTCGAATATGGTAACTTGGATATTTAAGGTATATTCTATTACTACGTTGATAACACCTAAAAAACATATCATTGTAATGGCCAAAAAGGATAAAAAATTTCGGATGAAAACATCAAAATTGAACCATTCAAAGCATTTTAGAAGTAGTAAAAGAAAGGAAAGAGAGCTATTCCAAATAAAACAATTGATAAATAACATTAAAAAACCATACTACAAAATGAAGTTATAATAAATTAACTACACTGGATAGAATGTACAAAAGACCTATAAAACCCCACACACACAAAACTTCCCTGCACATGTTGATTTTCGAAAAGAAAGTATTTTAAGAGTTAATTATGACAATATTATTAGTCATTGTATCAATTTTATTGCCTTTGTTTCTTATTTTATTTCGTGATCCCAGTGTTAATCAATACTTATTAATTGTTGAGACATAAGTTAAGAGCCACGACCCTGTAGTCATTGAGTGATAGCCCTCGTAACTCAAGGGTCCAAAAGCTATAACCTCTTTACAGACAAGATTTTATAGCAGTAGCTGATAGTCAAATTGTATTTAGTGCTCCTCAATTCATTTAAAATTACTTTAATCAATACCCATAATTTGTGATTCGAAAGACATTTTAAGTAATCCATACAAATATAAAGCTAAAGTGTTTGTTTATAGTTGAATTATTCAACTATAAACAAAAGCTTTACTCAGTAGTTTAAGCAGAATAATTCTTTTTGTTTTATTGCTCAGTGAATGAAAAAGGCTATGAGGCTTTATAAATAAAGAAATCATTTACTCACCCAAAGAAAAAATAGAGTATTTGTAGCTAATATATTATTTACTAACTAAAGTAAGCTTATATAAACACAAAATAAAAAGAAGTGTACTGCAATTATATTCCCAAAATCATTACTTTATACAATACGCAGAATTCATCTACGGAGAGTGAAACCCAAAGAAAATAAGAGCAAATTAGTAGCTAAATTATTAATTAGTAACTAAAGTAAGGTTATATTAACACAAAGTGAAAGGAAGCGAACTGCAAGTATATTTCTAAAATCATTATTTTGTACAGTACGCAGAATTCATTTACCAGAGTGAATGAAAAATTTTCCCGTTTTTAAGAGAGTTTGAGTTATTCAATAGTTATATACTCGTATAATTACTAACATAATTTTCTTTATATACTATGTTATCACGGACATGTTTTAAGCTTTACCATATACTTTTCATGGTAGTCAAAGTTGTTCTCTCTCTTGTTTGACGCGGAAGATGCACCAGTCACATACACACTCGTAAATGACACAGACGCACGAAAATTAATATATTTTTAAGAATTTTACTTAGATATGCTTGGAGTAATCCAGTAAAAGATCAAATACAGCGTTATTTAAACATTTCCTGTGCTATGTAAATGTAATTTTGATAATGTAATTACATGGGGACTGCCGAGGAAAACTCGTATTCTACTAATAAAAAGCTGAGCAAAATTCCATTGCGAACTTTATGACAATTCCACGTTTGCGAAATGCGCTGTATATCTAATAAGAATAAGGATATTCTTGTTAGATATTGTAATATAAATGGACTGCCTTATTACTCAAAATTTAAATTGCTTCACTGTATAATCGATGTCCACACAGAATATCTATTTGAGTATATACTTATACGCAAATCCATCTTTTCACTAAATACTCATGAATTTATATACGGTACTTGTATATTAAAAAAACACTTATTTAGTCATTTTAAATATTTTTCTCTCTCTTAATCTCCTCTTTGTCCCGCTGATCACTGAAACAGTGGGATTAATTTTGACGGGACTTATAAGGAGTACTTCTGGCTACTTTTCGGACAGAAAAAAAGCCACGGTGCTTCACTGCTGGTTGGCAGGCATAGCACTCAAGTGTATACTTTGATGCAGGTGCACTCTCTGTTCCTTCACTCTGATAGTCCGATGAGACTGCAATTCGACACGACCGGAGAGAGACCACGCGCATGACCGATGGCTTAACGTGCTCTCTGAGGCACGGGGGTAGAGCACAACTTCCCAATCGCATGTATGTATATATATATATATATATATATATATATATATATATGTATATATATATATATGTCTGTGTATATATAATATATTTCATATATTACTCATTTATTCCTCACTTTACACTACTTGCGGAGAATTGCCGAACAAATTGGCCAGTAGTGGTCAAGTTGTCACTGACTTATCAATTTTAATAATATGATAGAACAGGCTCTCCACTAGACCATTGAGGCAGTTGAGTTACGAATGCAACACAAAAATGTTTATATCTAAAATCGTTTTAGATTTTTAAACCATTCTACCGATATATCTATAAACAATTTCATTGGAAGACCATCTTTCACATTTTTGAAACGTCTTAAGTACGAAGACGGGGGTTTCACCAACTCCTCCCCCTGTAGCGCAATTTTGAGCCGGCTTCATTTGGAAGGGCCAGAGTGGAATGCCACAACGAACCTCTGGTCCTTCCATTTCCAAATGACGAGGGCTCAGCTGGGTTTTAGTGGGTATTCTGGTACTACCGACGAGTCCCACACTTCGGGTCTGCCTCTTAGGCGAGGTGCGTAAATGCATTACCCAGCGACAAAAAAAAAAGTACTCCCACGGGATCATGAAGACTTAGTTCATCTATTGTCATAATTAAGAACAACCACTTAATTTGTATTATTGCTGTTATTATTGTTACCCCATTTTTTCGTTTCGTATTTCTTCCTTGCCATTCACAATAATGTCTAAATATTGGTACAGTTCTTGAAAGTGTTGTTTGATAAATTTTCTAAGGTATAATGAAACTTATATAAAAAAACTATGAACTAAAGTTTCGTAGCATTAGTTCAGCATGATAATTTCTCCAACTTCTTCTAATAAAGTCCAAAGAATTCATTAGTCTACAATAAAAACTTTTAGGAAACTTTCACCCACGATTTGAGAGTACGTTTGAAACAATACGTGCTCCAGTTTGTTCGGGTTTTGAGTGCAGTAGTTTTGCAAGTTATCCGCAAACGCTTGTTAGCAATTTGCAGCTTCGCCTTTGTTAGCTGCAGATTTTTTTTACAATTTTAATAAATGTACTTCCATTCTCTTTATTACGATAAACATTTGTTTTGTAAAATGTTTATAAAGTTTGTAGTAATTACGTAATATGTCAAATATATACAATCAAATTAATTTAATTGCTTGCAAAACTCTGCTAATAGTTAAGCTATTAATTGATCTATTTTTTAAACAAATATAATGGGTATCATTATAGAGCAGGGTCACGCAACCTTTTCCTATAGCAAGTTTATGAAGATATTACCGAGGGCCACAAATATTATGAGGATATTTGTGCAGGCCGTAAATGTTATGAGGATATTGCTGCGGATCACAAATACTATGAGGACATTTGTGCAGGCCATAAATGTTATGAGGATATTGCTGCGGGCCCAAAATGTTATGAGAATATTTGTGCAGGCCATAAATCCTTATAACAAGGATATTGGTGCACACCACAAAGGTCAGGAGGCTATTTGTACAGGCCAAAAATTTTACGAGGAGAATGCTGCGGATCACAAATATTTTGAGGATATTGGTGCGTACCATACATTTTATGAAGACATTGGTACGCTACATTAATATTTGGTATTTTAACCATATTTATTGGTATTGTCGTTTGAAAGACTTACTTAAGCGGTTCCTAAGTCACTAAGCTTACAGGCCTCGCATTGGTCATCCCTGGACAAGACTGTGATGATGGGTCTGATATGCAAACACTAAGTAAGCATCTATGTTTAATTACCAATGTACTTAGCAAGGTAAGTAGCAGACCGATAACGTCCCGCCGCTGGGCACAGGCCTCCTCACTGCTCCACTGCGGGTTGGCAAGCATAGTACACAAGTGTACTTTCTATTCCTTCACTCTCATAGTCCAATGTGACGGGAACCCGACACGACCAGAGAGAGATCAGGCTCATGACCGACGGCTTAACGTGCTCTCCGAGACACAGGGATGGATCACATCGCCACCTTCCAAACTTCGGGAAAATATTAAGAAAATCTTAAGAGGTAACTCAATATCCATTGAAAGGAAAGATTTATAAGGAAATCTGCATATATATCTGCATATCCCGTGACTAATACTGATATGCTACTCTCTCTCTGGAACAGCCTTGCAGTTTTAGCTCTAAACTACCTCTCCTACAAGTAAATAAGCCTGTCACGCAGTCAAATGTTAATAAGCTGACGTCAATCAAATGTCAATTCACGAAGACAAATATTTTACTCTTAAGTTATATGTACTTAATCTAAAATAGTTAGATGACATCAAAGAAAATCGAAGATTCTACATTGTATAATAAAATCAACATAAATTTTATTGCGAGAGCTCAGAAATTGCTTGATTGATATAAACTCTTCCTGTCGTAAATTTTATTTTATTGGTTGTTTGCGAGCAAGGCTGTCGCTTGGTACAGGGAAGTATTGGAGTCTGGTTTTATGACAGAAGTATGAAACACTTTTTTGCGTTGGGAAATGCTTTACGCACTTACCCCAACCTGAATAGGTGGAAAACCAGTAGAACCCTCTTCATTCATAAGTGAGACACTCGTGGTTCAGATTGCGCATTCTTCCCTGGTGTCCCAAATGAGTACGACTGCGGATTCATCCCACCTTCTTTACTGGTGAGAAGTATGAAACACTTACAGTTCTTATAAACAGCTTTGATTATTTGTAAGTTTAAGTTAAAAGTCTGGAACAGTTAATTTTTAATGCCACTATAAAATGGTAGTAAAGAAGTAATTTACGTCTTAATGTCTTCTACATGCAAAGGATTTTTTTATAGAAAACCACCAGCAAATAAGAATACAATTTACCTGAAGTTAAGTGAATCCGGCCATCAAGAGTCATTTGCAGAAACAATGAAACTATTAATGCCAGTTCACAGGCTAAAATGTTTTGCAGAACCATTGAAACTACTAATACCAGTAGAAGGGCTAAGATATTTTGCAGAACATGTTTTTAATAAACATGTCAGAAATATCATATTAAATAAAGGATATCTTATAACTTTGAAGATAATTTAAAGACGTTTGGACTTGATTCCAATTGCACACGAAAGCTAAATATATAGTGACAACTGCGTTTTTTGCCAGTTTCTTATCAGTGGAATCAACTATCCGAACCGATGGTAGACTAGTTACCATCAGACAGACAATTCAAAGTGCTTTTTGCATATATTGATTCTGATTAGATAAACACAAAAATGAAATGAAAAGTATCTGTTTCTAATTTGAAAATTTTCGTTTAAGCTAAACAATCGTTGATTTTTACAGTGTTATTTAATGTTGTGTTAAATCTAACCAGAAATTTCGAAGAAAATTATGACACAAATCATTAAATTATGTCGTGCTTTATGCGCTAACTTAAACTTTAAAGTGATCCTTGGGGTAACGTTAAATGCATTGTAACTTATTACGGCTTTAAGTTATCTCAATGTAATTAATTTGAAGACTTCACCATTACTTTTTTAATACCCCTCAAAATAAACACTAATATCTCTTTACACAAACTATAATATACCCAACTGTTACTTAACATCGATTCATTAATGATATTTTCGATAAAAGAAAATATCAAAATGAAAAATGCTTATGGGTATGTTTTTCTATTGCTGACTGTAATGTCACTTCATAGCAAGAGAATAACTCTTTTTTTTTTCTTGGCAGCAAGTCATGATGGTGACTAGCTGTTGCGGACGAGAGCACCGAGTCTAGCGTATCGCCGGCGGCCGACTCATTCTGATTGGTCAACCGCTGACGATCCTACCTAATCACCCGCGATTTCCCTCTCTCCTGCTCGTTTCGATGTATGTACGTGCCGAGTAGGAGAGTTGTATAAAAGGCCTCTCCCAGTGATTGTATGGCACATTTCGCCTTAGACTCCCGAGCGGAGTAGATCCCGCTACTAAGCGCGACTTGTGAACATCAAGAACCAGAGCTCTGAAGAACTTGAAAGTGAACCTGAACCGAACCACGAATATTGAAACCCGAATACTCAAGCCTGTATAATTGACGCTCGAAATCAGATAAATTAGAAAATGCAATTTCTAAAATTTCCCGACCCGGGACTCGAGGTACCCAGGACCTGTGCTATCAAAGAGATTTCTTGTAACACTGCTCTAGTAAAACAGTAAAAAAAAATGTGTTGCCTACGTAGCCGATTTGCAGCAGCGTGATGGGTCCAAGCTCCTTATTCTCTCTCCAGTAGAATTTAAAGAAAATGTTACTTGACTTGCTTTTTTACAGTTTTATTGAAATGAATAAATACGAATAGCTAATTCATTTTTTTGCCTGCCTCATTGGTCTAGTGGTTAGCATGTTCTACAGACATGAGGTCCTGGCTTCGAGTCCCGGGTCGGGCTACTTCAAAAATCGATATTGGGCGTTCTATTAATTTTTTTCCAATATTTGTCCGAAGTTAGGAAGTCGGCGGTGTGTTTCACCCCCGTGCCTCGTTAAGCCATCGGACCTACGTCTGAACTCTCTCCGATCGTATCGGCTTCCTGTCACATTGTACCATGAGAGTGAAGGAATAGAGAGTGCATTTGTGCACTATGTCTGCCAATCCGCAGTGAAGCAGTATGGTGGGTCTATGCTCTAATAACCCTCTCTCACATTAGTGAGGAGGCCTGTGCCCAGAAGTGGGACGTTACTATTAACGTCCCACTTTTGGGGACAGGCTTCTACTTACCTTTTTAGTGAGATGAAATTGTTACATATTTTTTTATAAAATTCAAATGTAAGTAAAATTTGAAAAATGACAAACTATGTAGCATCTTTATTTTTTATCAATTGTATTGGTATTTAATGTTATAATTTAGAAAATTTAAATAATTATCGTGTTTTTGTTTATAGTAAGATATTTAAAAAAAATAATTTAAAATATCTTTCGATCGAAGTTTATTTTATCATAATATCTTTCGGTACAATCGCTGGTTTCATTAATATTTCGCTACCATACTTTTTGAAACAAGGACTAAACAATATATTTAAAAAAAAAAATACTTACGTAATTAATATATAAAGTATAACAAAAAACTAATGAATACATTATTTGAAGTGAACTAATTGGTATAAACTAATTGGGTATGACATTTTTTTTTTAATTCCTTACCCTGTCGCCCCTAGAAGTGTCCTTTCTCAACTTTTAACTCCTAAAGCCCGCCGTAGTTGTGAACATGTTTATTATTCTAATAACAAAATATGAAATAGACTTATTTGTACTAGGACAGGATATAAAATCGTCTGAAATATATGTTGAAAGTCGAATATTAAGCTGGTTTCACAGTACGCCTGCGCTTAGCTTTCGGCGGCCATTTTCAGGGAAACGCACACACCTACAAAACTGTATAACATTTGATATTTCCATACTCACACATCTGTATATAGTATCAAATTCTTAGGAAGGTTGTCAACTGATTCTGTGTATGTGCGTGTATATATTTAGCAGTGGACGTCAATGTGAGACTGGGATGCTGAATAAAGCCTTTTCCATATTGAGGTGTTTGATGAAGTTTCATTTTGTTTGTTTGGGTTTTGTTTGAGGATTAAATTTGTTGAAGGGATAACGGATAAAGGTAAGGCCGTGAAAGGTTAAACGAGAATTTCAGATTGTTAGCGTATAAGCGACATAAATTTAATAATGTTACTCTTGTGAAACTCCTTACAGTACAAGGTTTGTGCAAAAATTTACTGGCGTATAATTCCCAGTTATCGTTTAAGTATAGATATTTGTATGAAATGTCAAAGGTAATAAGCACCGGAAACATTAAACTCTGGTAAAATTTCTTATTTCTACCAAAAGCGATAACCTCGCACTTGTTAGAATAACTCTTCAAAGACAAGAAATTTAGCTGATAGATTAACTCTGGAACAAGCAAGCACTAGACCTTTTCTAAGAATTTTTATAGTAAAGATTTTAATGTGTCAAAGAGCCTTGGTTTCCGCTGGCTTTTAGATATTTTTAATGACATATCTTTGATGTCATTTTCACAATTTCCCAACGTCCTTTGGAAAACTCTGCAAGCATTATTGGATCTTGTAATACACATGTATCTTGTAATACAATGTTTCTTATTTGAGTAAATGATTGTTTTCAGTAATTATAAATAATATGTTTTCTACACATTTCTCGAAATTTGTATAGATGACGATAAATTAAACAATCACTATTCTTTGATCTACGAGACTGACAGAATAGAGGGTGCACTTGTGTCAACGCATACAAATGTGTACTATGTGGTCTATCCTCTTAAAACACTCTTTCCTATGAGTGTGGAAGCCTGTGCCCAGGGACGTTAATAGGTTGCTACTTAAATCACCTAAACAGCCACCAAATTTAATAAATAATAAACAACTACAAACAAAACGGAATGACTGGCATCAAATATTTAACAAACAACACGAAATCCCATAAATCGTACACAATAACATTTGAAAGGTCAACAAATCCCGTCTCTCCAAATTGACGTTGAAAATAGCTAAAACATTTATACAATTTATTTGAAATCTGGCCGAGCCCCTACCGGTGACCTGACCTGGCTTGAGAGGCGCAGAGATTTCAGAAATTCAGTCAGCCTCGCGTTGCGACCGCGTTCGGGCGTCCTGCGGTTCGCGTCCATCCCTCCATCCCTCTCATACAAATCTGTGTTAGCGTCAGTGGGAAAGAAACGGTGGAAAAACTAGGTACGTAGTAATTAAGGTTGACCCGCGAATTGCAGGGTTAAAGTTCCCTAGAGGGGTCCGTTAATTAATAACCGAGGACGGAAGGATTAGCGAAGAGTTCGCAGCGAGGTTATGCCTTAAGCATCAGCTGATTAACGCTTTTACCACGTATCAAAACAACGCGGAATATTACAGTTAAAAAAGTTTTTTACTTATTTTAAAAGTTACTCGAGTATTCCTTACTAATTGTATTATATTCTAAACCCTACAAATAATTTGTGTAAATTAGGAAAATCGAAATTAATCTATAAATAAACTGATAGTAGACATATTTAAGAGTAATCAGCTGACGCTTAACTTTTCTCCTATGTATATATTATTTTTTATCACAGAGAATATAAAGTCTTCATAATTAAAATTATATATTATATAGGTAGACCAGACTGCAGTAGTTCATGATTTTAACAGATAAGATAGTTTTCTATTTTTGTTCTCTAATGGGATCCGGCTGTGATGATACTACACAATGCTTTTTTAATTTTATTTGGTTTATATATGATAGTATTAATATAGTATTATTGACGAACAGTAGATCCAACGGGAGTTCTTCACATGACTCAGTATGGCAAAGCGTAAGTTAGTGAAATTTGTGTTATTTGTTAATGTTTTATTTTATCAATATACAAATTACAAGTGATTCAGTATTGAAAAGTTTCGATTAAAATTTTAGCAATAAAATATTTTGTAAGTTAATATTTTAATTGTTCTTTTAGACTTTTTGAGATGCCAAGGTACTTCGAAAATTGATCCTGCAAATCATCTGTGAAATGACTGATTTCAAATATACTTATATAAAATTATTATACAATTCTGTAATCCGATTGTCTAATAAAACGAATGATATAAAATAACGGTCAATACGTTTGCCATCTATATATATGAATATAATTCCGATATGCCTGTGTCAAAAACATTGTTTTTGTTGCATTTTTATGTATGTTTTCAGGCGTATTTAAATATGGTCTACATTGAAAATTCGATTTAAAAGTCTACGAATTTACCCATATCTCCACGGGATCATGATCTCCGCGGTTGACACCGCTGGGCAGAGCTTTATTATATAGATTCATGTTATTCCGGTACAATGCTGTGTTCAAATCGTAGTAGTAATTTCCATTATACTAGTTTAACTCTCGTCCATCTTAGACAGTATCATCACTTACTTTCAGATGAGATCATAGTCAAGCATTAATCTGTCAACATTATATAAAGATCCAAGCATATTTTTTTATATATTGTAAGAAACCGCTAAAATATTTGGCTCCAATGGCATGCCTTCAATTTCACTTATTCATCATTTCTGCTCCTTAGACTATATTATCCGTTTATAAAACATTTCCTCTTAGCTTTAAGAGGATACATACGTATTACCATTATCTATTTTAAGACTACCTTTCTTATGCTATATTTATCCTATTGTTCATTTCTTTTGCGAGCGGAACGATAATTTGTCTTTTGGGAATCATTCAGCCATATTTTTTAATCAATCAATCTGAATTTTCTTTATTAACTTTAATAATGATGAGTTTCTCGTGGTAAAAAGATGCCGTTATGAATCTGAATGATTGCCTGTTTAAAAAAATGTATATATGTCGGACAATAAGAGAGAGAAGGAGCTTATAGCATAGGGACATAGGGCTCTCCGCCAAAATCGTCATTAATGGCATCCATAATTGCCATTTCCATACTGTGGGCGTTGGTGGAATCAAACACTTTATTAATTAATTCAGATTATAATGTTTAATCACTTTATGTTCTCGATATCAATTTATACAAACTCATTAATAATAATAGCAAGAAACGGGACAGTTTCAAATGTCAACCGCACCGGCAGGCCGTCACCCGAGAACAGGAGAGACGTACGGCGGATTGTCACTTATTGACTCTGCTCCACGCCGATTAACAGATGGCGCCAGCGTTCCAAAGACTATTACACCCCGACATATATATTTATAAAAGTAAAATTTCGTTACGAAACAATCCCGGGTGTAAAAACAAGGTATTCGAATACATTTGAAGCCTGCGAAATTTTATTCAAGCGGCGTGGTGGGTCAAAGCTCCAAACCTCCAAACCAACACGTATGATCGAGAAAGCCAGTAGTAAGATATTAATAGTTAATATATCAAAAAATGGAAATAGTATATGTTTTTTTTTCATATATGTACATGAAACTGTTCATCATGTACATTCATATATGTTCATGAATCCAAGACTGTTTTGCATTTCAATATTCTTCAACAGCTGTTGTTTATTTAGGTCATTAAGTAAAATTTAGAGAAATAAGAAAATATGACAATACAATAAATAACTTCATTATTTTTAAGATAACTTTCGACCAAATAAGTAGCGCTTTTGTTGAGAGCTTTTTAAAGTTTTTCTATAACAATAGATCCCTATAAAAGTATATACTGTTCATATTGACAATCTTTAATAACACTTTATTCAAACTTGTAAGTGACTCTTTGTATCAATGCAGTTTTGTGTAAGAATTATTTATTTCTATATTAAGAGTAATTTGAAGAGAAGGACTTTGAATCTAGTGAAATGCAAGCGATTGAGATATAGGTAGATGGATAGATAAAATGTTTTATTGAACACCAAAAAAACAGAAGAATACTATGACTTAACTGAAGTAATTTTAGTGCAACGAGCGGTCTTGTTGCTATTTAGCTCTTCCAGACAACCCAGCGTATAGGGAGACCGTCAGAGAAACGAAACGTTTTTATAGAAATATATATTATATAGCGTTGAAAATGTCTATATCTAGATTACCAAATTCCTTGTATGACCGATACATCCTGATATGATATAAATTGTTAAAACTAAAACATGACGATGTAATTATGCGATATTTTGATGTACAAAGTCTCCCACCCATGTTGGAGGGCAACTTGACATTTTTATATAAAAAAAAAGAATAGAAACAAGAATATTACACAGAATATATACATACATATATGATTGCGCCTGATCTCTCTCCGGTCGTGTCGGATTCCCATCACATCGGACTATGAGAGTGAAGGAATAGAGAGTACAATTGTGTACAATGCCTGCCAATCCGCTGTGGAGCTGCGTGGTGGGTCTATGCTCTAACCAACCTCTCTCTTATTACTGAGGAGACCTGTTCCCAGACGTGGGACGTTAATAGGCTGCTACTTACCTAACCCTTATATACATACATAAAGATATTATACATACATATACGGGTATATGTTCACGCATACAAACGTATATATGGATATGTTACAGTTTTATAGTCGCATGAATTATAATTACTTTTATACACATTTCGTAAATGAATATGAATCAAATGAAAAGCCATTTTCAGTAGGCTTATCGTAATTCATATTATAACATTAATTTGCCACTTTTATGCGGGGCTTGAAAGCCCTGACCGCAATCCTCGTAGAGATTTCCGGTCCCTTGTTAATATCCCCTTTCTTTTGACGTCCGAGAGCCTTTTGAGGCCTACATAACACATCTTGTTTAATAAAACTGTATCTTATTATATATAATATCATATTTATGATTAAAAGTCGTTATGACCCTGTAGTGAGGCGCGTAAATTCTCATTCAGAAAAGTCGAAGATTCAAATCCTAGACTAGCTTATTTTAAAAAGAAAATTAGTTGATTGTTCTTTCTAAACCATAATTGTGATTTTCGGTGTAGGAGTACATTGCTTAATTAACCTTATAAATTTCATCTTATAACCACCTAACATTTATATCATTTACATAATTTACACATATATAGCATCACGCCTCGTTTCGATAGGGGTAGGCAGAGACCATGTCCTTCCACTTGCCATGATCCTTGCATATATTCTTCGCTTCTTCCATTGTCATTAAGCCTTTCATACAGGTTCGTCGGTTTAGAGTACTTTTGACCTGGCCCTTATTTAAGAAGTCCTGGATTTGGTACAGGAACGTTTGCCTCGGTCTTCCTCATCCAACTTTTCCATTCACTTTGACTCATAAATCCTTTTAGTCAGTCTCCTTTCATTCATTCTCTCTACGTGGTCAAACCATCTAAGCATATCTTTCTAAACTTTAGCCACTACATCTTCGTCCTTCTTTATGCCACAACATGCTCTTATCATACTTTTTCTTACTTTGTCACTCAGTTTCAGTATATTCATACTTCTCAATGTTCTCATCTCTACCGCATTTATTTTACTTTTATGCTTCTTCTGCCATACCCAACTTTGACTACCATATATAAGTGTTGGCACCAACACTCCCCAATGCACAGTCAGTCTGGCCCTTTGAGACACTATCTGGTTATTCGTAAAAGCGTGCCGAGCACCTCATATACCATTCACTCTCCTTTCAACATGTAACCTCGACTTGAGATTTTTTCTTGTTGTGTGGTCTTAAACACATAATATTATTTTTATTTACAAACTCACAAAAGAGAAACTGTAGTACAATTCCCGATAAATAAAAGCTGAATCGTTAAGCCCGGTACAAACTGAAACTGAACAGGCGATATGCACAGCACTTCGTTTCGCTATTTCCCTGTTAACCCAACTTGTCAGGTCGCCGCGTGTCCCGAAACACGAAGCGTGAAAAAGTTGATGCTATCTCACATTACGTGCCTTCGGTCCGTCTCTGTCGTTTTATCTGATCGGACACGAAAAAATAACAAAACAAAACGAGTGAGCTATTTTTCACATAAAATTCCGTTAAACTCGGACAATTTTCGCGAAAGCGTAAAGATAAGCAAAGTTGAAGGTGAATGAAAAACTAAGAAGGTTGTTTTTTAGAAATGGTATTTTCACCTTGAAAGCTTTGTTTACGCCTGACGTTATACTCGCTTAGTTCCCGTTCTCGTTCTATGTACTATTAATGGTAAGGTATAAATGTAAGGCAAGCTTCGGCCATTGGTTAGTTACAATATTGTTATCAACGACGATTCTAGCAAAATAAATAATCCAGGTACATTGCTGTGGTGAAACCATTAAAAGAAATTTACCTATAACCAATAATGTTTTTTACCTATAACCAACTAATCCCACTATTCCATCTCTAGACTATCCTCACAAAATTGTTCCGTTCGTTAAAGTTACCTCGTATTGCATAACATTTCGTTATATTGCATAGTGTTTTTGGTATTTTTTAAGTGTTGCCACTATATTACTCAATAACTCCCAACAATTCAGAGCTTTCAGTGTTGTCAGCCAACTACCTATAGTCTAAAACAGGTTTGTCGTTGACTGTGTTCTCATCTGATGGTAAGTGCTAATACAGTTGAAGATGGAAGCGCGCTAAACTGGCAAGAGGCAATTTATCTCATTTGGTTTCTACACAGTATCAGAACACAAATCTCTTGCTTGGCGGTACGTCTTTACTGGTAAAGTGGTAACTAACGACGGCCGATGCCTCTCATCAGTCCAGACTCAGACTAATAACAAAATACAGTTTCCTCTATCTCAACTTAATGGTTTCTACATAGGGATGGACTGTAAGGATGTAGCTCGCCACAGACGGAGCTAAATAATAGTTCCATTTCCAGCAGATTAAAGTTAGGAAATTGATTCTAATTTTAATCTGCTGGAAATGGAACTCACAACCTTCAAAGAAGAAGCGAGTACTGTCACGTATAATAAGTGATGCCACATATTCCGTTTGCGTAATACATGCCGTATAATGTTCATATTATTGGACCCCCCCCTCCCCCAACGAGTTCGAAAATATTCCGACTATAACCGACATTCTAGTGTAGTGATATTTTCAATAATGAATATGTCAGTCTTTGTAACATTTAATTATTCTTAAGACTAGAACTTCATAGTATACTGGGCATTATTATTTATTAAAAACATTTTTAATGACAGTATTTGTTTCAAATTGCAGCGAAATCTAGTGATCAGCTTGTTCCGCTTCACATATGAGGTCTAGGGTTAGAGTCAGGGATCGGGCGAATTATAAAATCGACATTGAGATTTTTGCTAAGAAATCATCAGTATTTACCTGAAGTTTGAAAGTTGACGGTGTGTTCTACCACCGTGCCTTAGTGTAACGTTATGCCTTCGGTCCTGCGCTTCACTGGCCCTGCGATCTTTCTCCGGCCATGTCGATTTGCCATTCCATCAACTATGAGATAATGCACTTTTATTATCACATACCCTTATATACTATGCCCGCCAACTCCCAGTGGAGCAGCGTGGTGAGTTTATGCTCTAAAAACCGTCTCCCCTATGAGTAAGGAGGCCTGTTCCCAAATGTGTAGCGTGTGGTAATGGGCTACTACTTTCGTTGCCTTTTGTTACTGACATTTTCTTGACGAGAGTAATATATAAAGAAATTATAAAAGCAATAAATTCAAAACATTTGAATATGCAGCGTGTATTCATGAACACGGCGAAGGAGTAAAGCAGCATACATTTAAACGCGACAAGAATACACGACTAGGGGCGGATGCTGAGTGCTGAGTGATATGGGGATATGAGGGCTTTCTAAAAGGTGGCTAAGGATGTACTTTACACATCGCTACGTGTTTAGAATATTATGAATTATTACTGTGTGAAAATTCTAACTTACGTTACATGTAGTTTATTTCAATTCAGACAAGCTAATGTAAAGTATATACTCTCCACGATTTGTACACTGTTATTATAATTTATTTACTTTTATGGTACCTTTTTTTTTTCGCTGGGAAATGCATTTGCGCAGCCCTGCCACTAGGCAGGGAGTGTGGGACTCACCGGCAAGGTCAGAATACCCACTAAAACCCAGCGACACCCTCCTCACCCTGAATGTGGAGTGTCAGAGGCTCCCTTGCGCATTCACTCTGACACCCCCGGGTGAACCGACCGAGGATGTTCAAGGAGGAGACAAGAGGCGTTCGTAAAGACGCCTCCTGCCACCCAGCCTCCTCCTCCTTATGGGAGCAGCATCCGCTGCAGCTTCTCGTACTCTCTCCATGGCCTCCTTCAGAGAAATGACGGCTTCGCAGAAGGAGGCAACTGCATTCCATCCTATCTCACTGTCAAGCATGGCGCCCACTACACTTGGCAGTGAGAGATCCGCTCCGATGAGGGACATCAGTGGATGTCGCTGTGGTCCCCAAGCCGGACATTCTGCCATAGTGTGGGTCGCCGTATCGGCAGGCGCACCACACTGATGGCAGATAGAGGACTCTTCCCGTCGTGCTATCTGATGCAAGTACTTTCCGAAACATCCGTGTCCGGTCAGTACTTGCACCAGCCTAAAGGTAAGCGATCCGTGCCGCCTATCTAACCATTGTTCGAGGCGAGGACGGATCGCCTCCACCGTGATCGCACCCGCACTTGGAGACTCGAGAAGCTCCTTCCAAGCTTGAATCAGGACCCTGTCGGCAAGGGCCCTGACTCTTTGGACCTCGACAATTTCGAGACGGTCACCTCTAGACCTTACGGCAACCCTGCTCTGGTAAGTTGCCGCCAGTGCTTCCGCCTGCAATTCCCACGGGGGATCACCTGCCAAGAGTGTCACCGCCGTCCAAGACACGGTACGGTATGCTCGTATCCCCCTGACCGCTATTATCCTTTGTGCTCTCCGCAAAAGGGATTTATTTTAAACGGTCAGAGACTTTACCCACACTGGTACTTTTATGGTACCTACTATATCTACTAGTGATAAAAAAATCACCATTTTTATAATTCTTTAAATGAAATAAATGTAGCAAAAAAATTATAATTAATTAATTTAAACGGAATCTTTCTTGGTTAATCTATAATAAGAAATATTATTATCAGGTAAATGGTAATGTCGATTATATATAGATTTAAATTGTTACAGATTGAAATGTCATATAGATTTATATAATAATGTAAATGTTATTATCTAAATAATTGTAGTTATCAACTAGTTTTTCACAGCGATATCACCTGCGTTGTTTCCGATCCCTTGGAAATTTAGGAAAATCCGTTACTTATCATATTGAATTGTGTATCTAAAACTTTCTTGAATATACCGACAAAGGCAAGAATTTCACAGACATTTCTCCAGCTGTTTACAACGACTTCAGTCACATATACACGACAGACGAATTATATATAAAAAAAAGGTATTAAAATAGGTAAACTTGATAATAAAGAAATGATTTCTTACCTTTATTAGATTTTTATACGACATTAAAATCAAAGTTTTAAAATTCTTCTTTAGATAAATGTCAATTTTCTGAAGGTTAAAACAACATTGCACTTCTGTAAATACGATATATATACACTGAATTCTTATTTTAGTATTTTAATTAAACTTTTGAATATTGTTTTGGATTAAATGAGTGTGATATTATAAATATAAATAAATTTGACACACTAATAAATTACTAAGTCATATCAATTTTATATATATGAATAGATGTATTAATCTACAAAGTCTGATAACTAACCCGCAGGCATATTATTATGCAAAGCACTTGCAATCAGACCAGCTTTGATTTCGATTGTTGATATATAGTGCGTCCAAATGATATTGTTATAATTGCTTGTATTAATTAGGGTTTATTGAATAACGTTTTAATGTTTAAAAAATTACAATGACGCAACTTACCCTATCGGCCGTGGTTCCAGGATCTATCCTCAGATTTGGATTTATTTAATAAATTTTGGTTTATTTTAAATGTTTTCAGACAACGTATTATTAGCTATAATGCGTTGTCTGCTAATATCCTCTGTCCTTTGGCTATCTATTACGCCTTTTTATAATAGAAACACTCGGTCGCTATGTTCGATTTTAAATAGAGCATTAAGTTACCTGGTTTATCTGGGCCTTGTCTTTTTTTTCCGCTGGGAAATGCATTTGCAAGGCAGGCAGAGCCAGAATACCCACTAAAACCCAGCTACACCCTCCTCAACCTGAATTAGGAGTGTCAGAGGCTCCCTTGCGCATTCACCCTGACACTCCCAGATGAAACCGACTGAGGATGTTTAAGGAGGAGACATGAGGCGTTCGTAAAGACGCCTCCTGCCGCCCAGTCTCCTCCTCCAAAGGGGAGCAGCATCTGCTGCACCTTCCCGTACTCGCTTCATTGCCTCCTTCAAAGAAATGACCGCTTCGCAGAAAGAGGCAACTGAATTCCATCCTATCTCACTGTCAAACATGACGCCCACTATACTTGGCATTGAGAGATCCGCACCGATGAGGGACACCAGATGATGTCACCGTGAATCTGGGTCTTGTCTGCCAATAGGTTTAAAATGTAAGAATATACTTGAAAACATAACAAATAAACTGAGAGTTAGACTTGCTTCTTGGGTTTCTTATCCCCTCACTCACAAATAACAATACAAGTAACATTAAAGGTATACACTGAACGTGCATCGCATATAAATATTGCGTTGCTTTATAAGAACAAATGCACTATTCAGAATAGCATTTTACAGTGAGCCTGAGATTTGAAAATTAAACAAAATGACAATAAATGATAATCAACCAATGACATGATATAGATGTATAGTTTTTAGATAAGTTTATGCGATGTTATTATTAGGACTTATCTACTACTAAATAAAAATTGGAATGGAAATCTGTATAACATAAAAATATATATTTTTCTCTCAGATAAAAGTTGTTTCTGAAATTCTACATAAAGTCAGCTGATCCCATAATAAACTCCCTTGAAACAGTCACAAAGCAATGTCTGATGCACATTACACGCAACAGAATATTCTAGAGACTAATTAGTGGTGAATATTCCACTCTAACGTCGACTGTGAGCTCTATTTAGATGTAACAGTCTTAATTAAGACAAGACCTGACACCTTTACAAGAGTATTAAATACAAAAGTTATTACATTAAATTATAAAATATAATTTGCAGTTTCTGTAAACTTCACCTTTGAAATGAAATTTAAATAAACTTTGACTAAACAAAGGATTGTATTTGATCTTTAAATGGGAATTTCACGACCTTTTTTATATTGCTGAAAGATTAGTGATTGACTCTGATCACACCTGATGAAAATTAATACTTTAGGACACACTTAACACAGCTGCAACCACTCGCCAGTTCAGACTCAGACAAATTAAAAAAAGGAATATTTCCTATATTAAATCGTAAATGAGATCTCTGCTAGAGTAAAGAATGTAACACACTGTTGTCTTTGCTTAAATAAAAGTAATTAAACTACTCCTTATATCATTAGCTATCTTCCAGTGACATTCCCGTCAAAATTCATCCGGCGTTTCAGATATTAGCTCGAACAAATAAGCAGACAGATATGAATTATGAAAATATAATTTTTCTTTATGGAATGCTGTATAATACTTTCACATACTAGAGCATAAAATATTGGTCCAAATTGGATTGGATTACATCATTTAAGAAGAATGTTTTAGTATATTTAAATAAACAATTTCTCTCATATATATATAAGATATGTAATTATAATAAACCTAACTTGTATACAATTTGGCCAAAGCTGTTAGTGTAATAGTACACACACAGGTGTTGTTTATAATAGGTAATAGTACATACATAGGTAATAGTACACACATAAGACTGCCTCATTGGTCTAGTGGTTAGCACTTTCGACTACAGACATGAGGTCCGGGGTTCGAGTCCCGGGTCGGGCCAATTCAAAATCAATATTTAGTTTTCTATTAAGATTTTCTCAATATTTGCCCGAAGTTGGGAAATTGGCGGTGTGATCCACCCCCGTGCCTCGGAGAGCACGTTAAGCCGTCGGTGCTGCGCCTGATCTCTCTCCGGTCGTGTCGGATTCCCGTCACATCGGACTATGAGAGTGAAGGAATAGAGAGTGCACTTGTGTACTATGCCTGCCAATCCGCAGTGGAGTAGCGTGGTGGGTCTATGCTCTTAAAACCCTCGCTCGTCGGAGTGAGGAGGCCTGTGCCCAACAGTGGGACGCTAATGGGCTGCCACTTTCTACTAGGTGTTGTTTATAAATAAATAAATAAACATTTATTTAGTGAAAAGTTGTTTTAGCTTGAAATTAGAAACATTTTTATGTTAATGGAAAATTGCTTTGACAGACTCCGGCTGAAAGTTATGCCTTTAACCAGAAGTGTGGGACTCGAACCCTCAGCGTCCTGAACAGGAGCACCATAGGTTACTGAACTACTCTCTCACTACTCTCTGGGACATTACTTTTTGGGAAAGAATGCAATTCAAGTTTATTTATTTGTAGAGATTAGTTTTCAATAATATTTCAATATTATTTAGAACTAGCTAATTTAATAGGCCTTTACGTTACTAATATAACTTATCGTTATACAGTTGTCGTAGACGTACAGTTTTTAAGTAAATAAGAAATGAATGTAAATGAAAAAGCATACTTTAAAATATGAATGAAAGATATGATCGTCCCTATAAAAAAATATGGGATATAATTTTCGGTAAAGAATCAAAAAACAAAGCGCTCAAAAGGGGGCAAACTGAGCTAGCAGTCCTAAATTTCTTTTGAAGAAGTATAGTTAAAGCAATTTATAATTAAATATATATATTTTTTTAATGAAAGCATAACTTTATTATGTCTTCATAGAATTCTGACCTATTTCCTTTTCTTCCATTTATCAGAGAAATTAAACAATATTAACTGTCTCATTGGTCTAGTGGTTAGCATGTTCGACTACAGATATGAGGTCCTGGGTTTGAGTCTCAGGTTGGGCCATTTAAAAAATCAATATTGAGTTTTCTATTAATATTTTATCAATATTTGCCCGAAGTTGGAAAGTTGGCAGTGTGATCCACTCTCATGCCTCGGAGAGCACGTTAAGCCGTCGGTACTGCGCCTGTCGGATTCCCGTCACATCGGACTATGAGAGTGAAGGAATAGAGAGTGCACTTGTGTAGTATGCGTGCCAATCCGCAGTGGAGCAGCGTGGTCGGTCTATGCTCTAAAAACCCTCGCTCCACGGAGTGAGGAGGCCTGTGCCCGACAGTGGGACGTTAATGGGCTGCTACTTATTTTTTGCCCGCCAGCAATAAAAAGAGAACAGCTACTATATTAATACAATTTCAAATAGAATTTTAATTTTGTAAAGGAAATTTTTTTGGCTACAAGCCAGTGAATATTATCCCGATTTCTTTTAAAATATTTAACAGGTACAACTCGCTTCGCGTGCCTTCGATGTCAATTATGCATTACCTAAACGAGAGATAATAAAAGGGGACCATTCATAATAGCCTTGACAAATCTAATTAGGACCGTTCATTAGCTGAGTATTATAATTTTTTCTGGAAACTGTTAGCCGAAAACTGGATTTGGAAATTCAATTGAATTGCAAAGTGTAATTTTATTCATCGCACCCTATTTATTTTAGTTATTTGGATAACATGTAGAGCACATTGTTTTATACGTGTGAACTAATTACGTAATAATAACGTGTTCAGTTTCACGTACATCATTTTTTGTGTCTAATTTTATGTGTAATTTATTCGTAAAGTTATGGAAGTAGTTTATATATATGAACTCGAAATTTCATGTATCTTTTATGCAAGACAATAATAAAACATTCATGGGACACTTGACAAATGAAAAAACGTTTTACAACAAATTATATTTAATTAATCTAGCTGGGCTGAAGCGGGCGATTTGGAATTTCCCACACATAAGTTTTAATTTAATAACTTTGGTATTAAAAGAGTTATTTTTTTTAATCTAAAAAAAATTTGTAAAGAAACCTTTTTTGTATAATAAAAACTCTAATAGTTAATACTAAACATCTATTTTCCTATTATTAGCACTCAATCAAACGCGGAACAGCCAAAACGAAAGAATGACATAAGTGTACGACTGTGGTCTTTTGGTGCCCCCGTTCGGATCCCTCGTAATTTTCTGAAACTGAGAGCCAGAAATTTTTAAGGAAACAAATATAAAATAAAATAAACTATACATATGTTAATATTAAAAAAACTAAGCGTTATAAATAGGCGAACACAAGCTCATAAATTTGAGACTGAAAGAGGGAAGGAGATCACGTCTCTCTTTTTACCTTTCCTTCTCTACAACAATACAGAGCCGATCTCATTTATAGCATTAACTTTTTTCGAAAAGCACATTTCTTCTAGTTCTTTATTCCCGGAAACAACGAACAAGCAAACTATCTATATATACTATAAACCTAAAATCTGGGAATACCTTAGACAACGCACTTTTATGTGTCAGGAAGTATGTGCTTCCTTATAATATAGTAGGAGACACTTCGCCCAACGACCCCGCCATATAAATTTCCGTGTCGTAAAACAAGTTGAAGTAAAATTAAGACAACTCTTATCCAAGAGTTCGCCGAGTTACATTCATCAACGTTATACCACTTTTTAAAAGTCGTCAAAAATTTTGAGCACCAAATTTTTATATCTTAGTGTTGGATAACTTCTTGACTTTATTATATCTTACTAAAGTCTCTATTAAAATAAAAAAAATACTTATTGAAATGAATCTCTTATAAGTTTACGAAACACAAATTTATTAAACCCCTTTTCTAGATGTCCGCTTCCAATTTAAATACAAAAATTCTTTATTTAATTGGCTTTTACAGACATTTAAATCGTCAAATAGAGTTTATTTTCCCATATATTATTTCAATGTACAACATGTTACGAAGGTTCCTTTGCGCCTTGTTCTAAGATCCCCAAGAAACTCAGACGGGTGTCCTTTTTCACTCTTCATCATTACAATTCCTTTGCAATCTTTTCTGAGAAAAACCCAAAACAGCATTTTTTATTGATTTATTTTATTAAATTAGAGTTATATTCCCAAAGTAGTCTCTCTAATTTTTCCAATAATTTTACGATATAATATATGTTATTTGAGGTACAAGCACTTTTCCTCGCGATATTTACTGGCTTATAGTTGATTGTTTATGAAATAATATAGGCCAATGTTCGTTCCGACATTTCTTTTACGAGAATACTAAGCTTAAGCTAACATTTAGTTATAACAAAACATGGCCATGATTGACGTGTAAACATAAAGGAATTTCATTAAAATATTTTTATTTTAACATCAATATTACTAATTTCGCTGAAAATCAATTGATTATTTTAATAAATTTATTATAACTTATCCCAGGAGCAAATGTGAGGTGCGAATGGGGTAATAAGAGATATTGTGTATCTGATAATTCGCACTGGCGCAACGTGGTGGGTATGTGCTCCAAAAACCCTCTCGGTTGTGAGAGATCAGTGTGATCAGTTATATATGTCGGAGAATATGAGAGAACGGAGAAGCATAAAGCACACGGGCGTAGGGTTCTCCGCCGACGTCGTTATTAATTGGATCCCTTATATAATTTCTTATTCTGTGGACGTTCGTGGGTAATGTTGGTGTAATCAAACACTTTGTTAATTAACTCTGATTATATTGTCCAATCACTTAACGTTCCCGATATCAATTTACACAAACTCATTAACAATAATAGCTAAGAACGCGACAGTTTCAACAGTCGACCACTCCGGCCGGCCGCCACTCGGGAACTGCCGAGAGACAGGCCGAACTGCACTTATTGACTCTGCCCCCATGCCGATACAAAGATGGCGCCAGCGTTCCACAAACTATTACACACGGACCAGCGATCCACAGACTTTTGCACTCCGACATATATATATATATATATATAATTTTATCCATACTAACTTTACCCGTTGGTGTCAGTTGTATAGTTCATGACTCCATGAAGATATGGGTAATTTCGTTATTTATCGGATCGAAATTTTAACCTAAACCACCTAAAGACACACTAAAAATTTCAACAAAATCGTAAGGCATATATGAGGCATTCAAAGACAATATACACGCATATATATAAAGATTAATATAGTATTTTATTTATTCTTATCATATTTGGAAAGGATGTAGTTGTGACCATAAGTAATTGAAAAGCTTTATAATGTATTACATAAAGTTCTAAATTAAATATTTTTTACAATTTGTAACACTTTTAAATTCTTAAAATTGAGTGAACTGAAATAAATGTGACAAAAATTAACATTGTTATTTATAAATTAACATAGTTCAAAAGTAAATTTTAGTAATACCTACTTTTTAAAATAGGTTAGAATCTCACTCTATTTAATATAATTGTTTATTTCTTTTCATTTGAAGTAGTTAACACTCGGCACCTGCAACTCAGCCCAATTATGCTCTATACAGATTCAAGAGATAATTTTCATGAATTAATTTGAAACAAATTCCTGTTTTTATATAAAATGTAACTTATGTTGTGTACAATGTCGGTTTTAATAATAAATTACAGTCAAACGCTTACACAGATTATTAATCACACCTGATGGGTAGTGATGATACTGTTTGACTTTGACGCTTATAAGGAAAAATATTGTTTATTCTATTTTATAGCCTTACTTGGTGACCCGTCTTTTTCTGTAGCTACGGCCAAAGCCACAAATCCATAGTGATAAAATTACTAGAAATTTAATTTATTATCTTTTTCTGTGTTGTTTTCAAACTTCTTATTATAGTTTACTTGTCACTGACGTTTTGTGATAACAAATATGATATAGTCTGATTAGATACCGGAATTAATTCCTGGTAAGGAATATTTGATAAAATCTCAGTAATTGGTTGGAAGCTTCGCCGAGGCTAGTTACCACCCTACCGGTAAAAAGGTGCAGCCAGGCAAAAAAATTGCGTTACCATGTTACGTTATGCCTCATTGGTTTAGTGGTTAGCTTATTCGACTATATATATAAGAGTCCTGCATTCGAATCCCGAGTCGGGCGTATTCCAAATCAATATTGAGTTTTCTGTTAAGAAATACTTAGTAATTGCCCAAAATTGGAAAGTTAGCGGTATGTGCTGACTATGAGTTTTGACGGCCTCGCTGGCGCAGTGGTGCGATTATTCGCTTTGCTAGCGACGGTCCCGGGTCAATCCCCGGTAGGACGAATTTAGGAAATTGTATTTTTGAATTTGTCTGAGACTGGACTGGTAGGAGGCTTCGGCCGTGGCTAGTTACCACCCTACCAGCAAAGACGTACCGCCAAACAAAGAGATTTCTGTTTCAGTACGATTTTGTGTAGAAACCATAAGGGGTATACCGCCACTTACCAGATTAGTGGGCTTTCATCTCAGATTGTATTATCACTAACCATCAGGTGAGATGACAGTCAAGCGCTAATCTGTCAGCAATAAAAAATGAGAGAGACGAAACAGAAAGTGTACTTGTGTTAGCGAATCCACCATGCTCGCCAACCAGCAGTGGAGCAGCATGGTCTATGCTCTAAATAACTAGCCTAGCACTGGGGTGCACGTACTATTTCACTATCTACAAGTAAGAATACATGTCGAAGTAAATTGCCTTTAATCAGGTTAATGCATTACCACCTTAGACTGTATCACCAATTAGTTGGTCATATTGATATTAGTGGTGATATATAGGTTAATTGAGGGTTATTTATGTTCCTGTATGTCACACAAGGAATGTATTCTATTTACGTAGAATGTCTTTTTTGCAGAATCTGAAAAAGTTATGACGCTGGAATCAATGATGTAATCAGTAACTGATGCTGTAAAAATGTGCACGTGGTTGGTCTCCGCCCTCATTATACTCTATGGCATGGGTAAGTTATGATTTTTGTAAAGTTATTTTTATAAAAAAATGAATTGGCTTTTACAGCTCTTTAAAATCGCCAAATATCGTTTTGTATGTTATTTCCAATTCCAAGTCCAACGGTAAATATAAAGATGCAAGACTTTTTTTAATATTCTTATTTAATTTGAAGGTCTTTGAGTCTCTTATGAGACTATGTCAGATCCATCGTATCCTAACAAAACCTCTCTTTCTACAAACAACTTTAAACTTTCAAAATTTTTTGAATTACTTTAAACA
Source organism: Elymnias hypermnestra (assembly GCA_015832385.1). NCBI lineage: Eukaryota > Metazoa > Arthropoda > Insecta > Lepidoptera > Nymphalidae > Elymnias > Elymnias hypermnestra. The sequence continues at coordinate 431,021 of JACTOM010000068.1, read as the reverse complement.
ATAAATTTGCCTGAAGTGATGTCGAGATTCAAGACTTCCTAGTCATCATGTTCTCAAAAGAAACCAGAACAAACTATACAATTTAATATGGTTTTAAATCTATTTTATTAATTTTTAAGCAATTCAACTTTCTTTGCTTTTTTATCGTCTAAATAATCCTGCAAATTAAAATATGATTTCTCAATTAGTTTCCTTTTAATAAAGGACAGCCTCGCTGGCGCAGTGACGCGAGTGTTCGTTTTCCTATCATAGGTCTCCAGTTTGATTTCTGGTAGAGCGAACTGGTGAGCAGCTTCTGCTGTTGCTAGTTACCACCCTACCAGCAAAGATGTACGATGCCGCAATTTATTATAATTAAAATTGCCGCTTACCAGATTATCGCGCTTCCATCATAGACTATATCATCACGTACCATCAGGTGTTAGTACAATCAAATGCTAAGCTATCAACAAAAAAGGGATTAAATTAATTAAGTAACCTCTTTAGAACGTCATCTTTTAATTTGTCACAGAAAAGTATATAGCTACCCCTTATATGATTTTTTAAAGAACAATCAAGTCCTCCAGACCTCTGTTCTTGATGTATATTGTGTCACAGTCGAAACATGAGACCATAAGAGATTTTATTTGTACTCTCACTGGTTTCCATGTCAATCTACAATTTCACTAGTATGTTCTTTAACGAGACTCCAACTAATTTCGAAGAGCACGAATTGCAAAATATGTCTGTAAAAACGACAAAATTCGTTTACACTGTTCTAACATATATAGGTCGAAGCAATAACTAGTAACATATTTCATAACAGTTTTATAAAAGAAAATACAAAACTCAATAAAGGAGTCCACCGCTTTCATATTACTCCGCTTCGTTACACGCGCACATTTATCGTGACATTTGAAATGTTATTTTCACTCCGAAATACGTAAGTGCCCTTATAAGCTATTGTACGTATATGAAATTCAAATGTTTCATTATCATAATCATACTTAATCATTAATTCCAATGGAAATAATATAAGCTGTAAATTGTAGATATATATCGCTGCTTTGAAAGAATAGTGACACTATTAAGAAATGCTAATTTTACAGAAGAACCCTTTTTACATTTATTATAGGGGTATAAACCTAAACTTCATTGTAATACGTCTCTAAATGTTTAATTTTAACTCTGTAAGATTATATTCATTCTGTTAATTGCATCAGATCAAGCCTGACCATTTCTAACCGCCTTTGGGTTTCCTTTACGGATTAATATTTAAGGATACCTTGAGCTGTTTCTGATATTTCGAAAGCAAATTCTTCTTCTTATTCATACACGCCTAATGGTCGTGGTTATCCATATCTATAACCATGGTCATGTATTTTGATTGCAGTTTTTGCGAAATTCCATAATCTCTCTGTATTTGTGGCATTTTTTGTGCAGTGTATCAAGGAGCACGTTGTGGACGTTTTGATGTATTTTTTTTTTGTCGTTGAGAAATACTTTTACGCACCTCAGAAGAAGAATGAATTCTACCAATAGAGAGTGTGGGACTCACTTAGGAACCAGAATACCCACTATAATCCAGTGCATGCCTCGTCATCCTTGGATGAGATCATTAGTGGGTCCCATTTCGCATTCAAGTCTAGTGACCCAGATAATACCGACTTTGACAGTCTAAAGTTTACTGAGGGGAATAGTGGAGAGCATACCCGCGGTAATTGGCACCGAGCCTCCTTCGATGGAGAGAGAGGGCATCTGTGTTTTATCTTTAGCCCCTTTGAGATTCAAACATTGATGCGGTGTGTTCAACAGCTCATTTAATTCTAAGCATACACCTCCAGCGCCATATTTCCTGTTAAGATTCTTTTGATGAATTGTCCATGTCTTAGCTCAGTATAAGAAGATAAGAATCCCTAACCTTAGTGTTTTTGGTTATGTGGCGATATTTCCTTATCTTCGTCAGTTTTTCCATGGCAGATCGTGTAATTCATGTCGAATTTTCGTTACGATTTCTCCATCATTTTGGTTTTGTTGCGGTTTATAGAGTGGCAAAGTAAATACACATGGGTTAATTATGTATAATATTCTCTTAAGTACATAATCAAAGCATTTCTTCTCATTCTACAACTGTAACCAATGTCGTAACAAATTGAGATATACATCTTTTATAACAAGATATTACGTCGTGGCCAACCCTCGCATAAGTTTGCGGAGCTTGTTATTAAATTTTTTCGTATTATAAGAGAAAATACAAAACTCAATAACAGTTGACGAAAGAGCTTACTGCTTTTTATGTTACCTCGCTTCGTTACACGTGTGTATTTATTGTGGTATTTGAAACGTTTTTCTCTCTTGAAGCTTATAGCTATTTTTATTTTTATAATAAAATAATTTCATGGCTTATTAATCTAATTGTTTAACCGCAGTGGAGCAACGTAGTGGGTTTACGTGTTTAAAAATCTTTTCTCTTTGAAACATGAGGCCTGTGCCCAGCAGTGGAATGTTTAAGCTTTTACCTTGTTTTTTACTTGGAGCATGTTCAAAAACAACAGAAATTTGTTTAAAGTACACAAAAATCATTACAACCGGTGAACCTGTTTCGGAGGAATTTGGCAACAAACACCGCGACATGAAAATGTTGTATATTAAATAAAACTATGATAAATATTACTAAATTTTAAAATATAGAATTAAATGTAACATCAAATACCTTTTAGATAACTTAAAGTACTAGTAGTAGTCCAGGGGTCCGTTCGACCATTATTAATTTAAATTACAATTTTAAACATTATGTTCTTTCAGGATACACTGTTAATTGGCATATTTTTTCAACAAAACACCTTTTTAATTTTTTTTATCGAAAGAAAAGACCATACAAATAAATGCTGCCTTTTTAGCTTGATATGTATATTTCAATAATTTAATTTAGGATTGAAAACTTCTCAGTAAACTTTGTATATAGCTTGTTCAATTGTTTTTATGTTGGCGCTTAAATAGGTCAAGGTTCATTTGAGGTTCATTTCGCTTGTGGCGGTTATCGGTGTGGATCTCTCGCTCCCCACCGTCATTAGAATGATGGTGAGCAGCGAGAGAGCATGGTGTGCTACGCCCTCCTTCTGCGGGGATGTCATGACGAGGAAGGAGATGGCGAAACGGTTGAGGGAGGCGAACGTGATCACTTCGACCGTTCGCAGAAGAAGGCCGAGAAGGAGACGAGAGACCCACGGTCGCCGTCTCCCTCCTTAGTGGTGACGGAAACGAGGTCTGTTGCCCAACAAAGAGAGGTCCCACGAGGTGGGTTTGGTCATTGACCGAGTTGGGCCTAAACAGGCACATCGCTGGCGGGGTTGCGAATGTCTGTCAGTCGCGTTCTCGTGACCCCATCTCCGAGTGATGTAGGAGCACCGCTGGGTTTTAGCCGGTGTGAGTTTGGCATACCCTGGAACATCCTTCCGAGTATTACAGGTATCCACGAGGATTTCCAAGCGTTATAAAAAAAGGTTCATTTGGAAGATAAAATTGACAAAGTTATATCAAACATTATACATTTTAAGAAAAATTAACCACTATAGAAATGTTTATAATGTAACCTCTTTAGTGCTTTTGACAATATAAACTTTATTAATGTAATCTTATGGCGTTTGTCAATTATTGTAGCGATTGATAAATAGGTATAAATACTCTACATATACGTATGTGTTAAAATTAATTGTTGTATGTAATGTGTTTTTATTGATTGATTGTTTATGCGTAATTAAAAAAAATTAGCACTGTATACTCGTTCTCTATATAAACTGTAAGTGTGGGAAATTTCATACTCCTCCATCCGCGCAATTTTCGTGCAAAACGTGTATAAAATTCTTGCTTCTCGTATTGATATATTGATTAGCCTTAATACAAATAGCGTATATTCCATAAAAAGAAAAAATCATACAGTTTTAATATAACACGTACAAATATAACATATTCAGTCGTACTGTCTGTATAAAGTATTTTTATAGCGGCGTCCGGTTCATCTGGGCTCGGTGGGTGACTCCAATTTACATTTTAATTTGCGCCAGCTCCGGTAAAAACACGGACCGTGCGAAAAATGTTTGTTTTATACAAACAACGTCAATTTGCCTCTATTCAATCACATAAAAAAGGAGCACAATTTACGGGTTAACTGTATTTTAAGTGAAAAATGTCTGATTTGATATTTTTACACACGGCTGTATCGGTGGCAAATATAAATGAATTCTATTTCTGATATTCAATTCTAGATTTTATAACTATAAAATTAAAAAGGCGAAATACTGTATTTATATTGTACTAGTTGACCCACGCAGCTTCGTCTGTCTTTTTAAATGTGGAACTTAAAACGACGCTATATTTGATACTTATGTTACTCAGTTAAAATCATAGAAAAGACTGAAAACATATCACACTTAATAACAGTGTGCTCGAGATTTGCTATAGAAAGAAACAACGTCGAGTTAGAATTAAAACCAGAACATCTATAAAAGCTAATGGACACCGAAAATATGAGACAAAACTATGATATATGAGGCAGGGTTGAGCTTTTCTTAGGTTATAAATCGTTGTATATATTACTAGTGGATGTACATAACTTTTTTTAAAAGGTAAGTAGCATCCCATTAATTTCCCACTACTGGGCACAGGCCTCCTCGCTCATAGGAGAGAGGGTTTGTAGAGTATAGACCCACCACGCTGCTCCACTGTGGCATTGCCAGGCATACCCAAGTGCACTCTCATAGTCCAATGTGACGGGAATCCGACACGACGAGAGAGATCAGATGCAGGACCGACGGCTTAACGTGCTCTCCGAGGCACCAGGGTAGACCGCCAACTTATCAAACTTACCAAACTTGAGGCAAATATTGAGGTAATCAAAAAATTAATAATTTTTTAATTGGCCCGACCCAGGACTCGAACCCAGGACCATACATGTCTGTAGCCGAACATGCTAACCACTAGAGCAATGAGGCTGCCAACTTTGCTTACGTACACTTAAACGTGAAACTTTTTGAAAGTACTATCTATTTGATGCTTATGTAACTTTGTTGAAAGCAGAATTCGTTAAAATTATAAATTCAATCCTATCTTTTATTCTTAGTCGACATAGACAACTCATACAGTCATGAAAGGAATCATATAAATTACTAAATCAATTTCAGAGTTCATTGGGAACGGAATTTACGCGCTTGACATCAATTATTTTTGCTGGTAAGTGATGAAACCCTCAAAGATGATAACAATTTATCCACATTGCTCCAATACGGCTTGCTTAGTTAATACGTACCTTAACCATTTTAGCATCAGAAACTTTTAAAACAATTATATTTCCGTGTAACGTATGACATATTTTCCATTGATACACCGCTTTTGTTGGATATAACAATGATCAACTTGAATTTTATAACCATTCTCGATAGCCTATCCAACACCAAAATAATTTTTCAATTTGAACCAGTAATTCCAGAGAAAAGCGCGTTATACCAAAGCTTCATTATATAAAATATAAATATTATTAGCGAAGCTGCATATCTTATATGAACATTTTTATAGTAATAAAACAAATTTTTATAGTAGCGAGTTTAAAAGCTTTTGGTACAGAGCCAATTTCGCATTTGGCAAATAATATCTTTAAGCAAATAGCATAAAGTATTTGTCCAAGAACTAAGTTTTATGGTTTAATTATTCTAGTCATAATGTTGACCTCCAATGACTTTTTGAAGGTATTTAATTAAAGTGTTATTCATAATAGAAAAATTAAAAACCATCGAAAAAAGTCATTTGAGTATTTTTATATAATTCTTATGTCTTAAACTGTTTTATAGAAATTTTCTGTGTGTCAGTTGGATTCAAGATTGGTTTAGATTGAGAATTCGATCTAAAATAACGAAATTACCCATATCTCCTCGGGATCATGACACCGCTGGGTACAGCTAGTATTTACTATTTCTAATAGTAGAAATATTATTACTTTTTTTATATCCTAGATAGCTAAAGGTTTGAATCATTATAAATACTTTATACATCCTAAATTTACACATTGTCTTATCAAAACTTAAGAAGGAAAAGCTCATATAAACTCAACTAACATGATGCCTGTAAACACTTACTGGCACAGTTGTTTATATACCTACATCAATATTTACGAATAGTATAACATTTTGTTTTCGAGTCACAATGCTATTAAATGCCCCAATAAAATGTTTATTGTGGCCTTATATATCAAATTATGAATCCTTTATAAATCACTAATGTACTTTATGTACATCAGACCAATTTAAAATATTTTTTTAAATTTTTAGTGAATAACTTTGATTAGAACTACTTTTGCTCAAAACCAATACTGCGAACAATTTAATTATTAGTATAATACTATAAATAGATAGCTAAATATATATCCCTTAAAATAACACGAGACCAAAGATACTTTGAGATAATATTTTTTTATTATAACGAAATTATGGCCTTATTAAAACGTACACTGCAATGTATAAGGACGTACATATTTTAATATTGTATATTCACACTAACTGTTATAGTTTAATACAACACAATCGTTAATAATAATTAATATTTTATACGAGTTTACTGTTAAGTTTATTAATTTATTTGTTTATTGTTAAGAAAGAGCGGTGTTTTTTGACACAGTGGTTACATAAAGACTTAAAAGAAAGCTTCAACCTTTTATATTTTAAAGATCTGTAGTAAGCGAAAGAAACAATTTTTTAACACTTGTCTTGTGTAAAGTTAATTCACTAGATCCTCAATAATGATTGAAACTATTTATATACATTAATTTAAAAACAATTAGGCATGAGGTGAAAACAATAACATAGGTAAAAGGGTGTGCTGTATTGTATTCCCGTTTTGTATTGCACCCCTGTATTGTTGTAGCAAAATAAAGCACTTCATAAACAATGGAATATCTACGGCACCATAAATATAAGCCCGGACGTTTTGAATCACTTTGGTTTCATTTCCTTCGTAATTGTATTTTTATTACTCTTTACATAAAAGTTGCCGGTGACTTTGTCCGCCCATGCAATTCAGGGGTTATAAAGTTTGATTAAAAATTATAGTCGCTATTGTATGCGTTGAAATTGTTCAATATATAAGTTTACATAATAGGTGTATCACTATAACAAAAAATATTGACCATGAGCTTTAGTAAATTTATATAACTTTATAAATAAATAAATAAGCCCTTTATTCCAAGCAGCACATTCCTAAAAAACTAATATATTATACTAAAAATAAATTAAATATCACTTCGGCGTGCCTGTTGGCAAAGGCATACTCCAATATTTTCCATTGTTGTCTGCCTTGACCCATCCTTTTCCAATTAGCTCCTGCTGTTATCTTGAGCTCATCCTCCCATTTTGTGTGCTGTCTTCCTCGCCGTCTCTTGCCATCTCTAGCTTGAGCTTTAGTAAATAAACATTTGGATAAATAAACATACAATCCAGAATATTAAAATAGGATATAGTGGACTCCAGAATTATTTATATTTTGTGGTAAAAATGACACTGGGCACCACAAAACATTACAATTGATTGATTTAAACATTTTGTTTGATTTTCAAACGGCTTTCCTATAAAAGTAACTGTCTCGAAATATCTCACCAATCTTTTTAATAAACCAGAATAGTATATACTTTATGTGTCAAGAATTGTTATTCATATCTGTATAAATGGCGCCGTGGCATCCAATAATGATATCATGTCCCTGATTGATTTGACTCTTTCAATTAATTTTCAAGCAGATTTTGTGTAAAATGAGCTTTTTCTAAGTGTGCCACTATTCTAAATAACGCTGTGTCACTACAAAATGATATCATTTGAACCTTTCAATTCATTTTTAAGCAGATTATCTATAAAATGAGCTGTTTCTAATTGTGCCACTATTCTAAATGACGCTGAGGTACTCCAAAATAATACGATTTGAAGCTTTCAATTAATTTTCAAGCAGATTTTTTGTAAAATGAGCTGTTTCTAATTGTGCCACAATTTTAAATGACGCTATGGCACTCCAATATGATATGACTTGAGCCTTTTAATTAATTTTCAAGCAGATTTTATGTAAAATGAGCTGTTTCTAATTGTGCCACTATTCTAAATGACGCTGTGGCTCTCCAAAATAATACGATTTGAAGCTTTCAATTAATTTTCAAGCAGATTTTTTGTAAAATGAGCTGTTTCTAATTGTGCCACAATTTTAAATGACGCTATGGCACTCCAATATGATATGACTTGAGCCTTTTAATTAATTTTCAAGCAGATTTTATGTAAAATGAGCTGTTTCTAATTGTGCCACTATTCTAAATGACGCTGTGGCTCTCCAAAATAATACGATTTGAAGCTTTCAATTAATTTTCAAGCAGATTTTTTGTAAAATGAGCTGTTTCTAATTGTGCCACAATTTTAAATGACGCTATGGCACTCCAATATGATATGACTTGAGCCTTTTAATTAATTTTCAAGCAGATTTTATGTAAAATGAGCTGTTTCTAATTGTGCCACTATTCTAAATGACGGTGTGGCTCTCCAAAATAATACGATTTGAAGCTTTCAATTAATTTTCAAGCAGATTTTTTGTAAAATGAGCTGTTTCTAATTGTGCCACTATTTTAAATGACGCTGTGCCGCTCCAATATGATATGACTTGAGCCTTTTAATTAATTTTCAAGCAGATTTTCTGTGAAATTAGCTTTTTCTAATTGTGCGACAATTCTTCCAAAATACCGATATATATTAAATTATATTTACAGTCGAAGACGTGAATTATTTTTATAATCATTTTATTACTCTACATTTATAAGAAATATATATATGTAAAGATGAATTTAGAAATACATAGACATACAATGACATTAAAACAATAATGAATATATAACATATATGAAAAGAATAATAATATGTAGACTTGTATATATATGTTTTTAAAATTATCGTAAATGATAGGTACAACGGTTTTTATAAGGAAAATACACTGAAATCGCCGTGTAACTTGATTTTCGATGCTCCAATTTTAGCTTTGAAATGTACTCGTATTTCAACCGCAGCCAATTTATTATATGGATTCTAATCTCGGGACACTATAAGTTCTAGATATAAATATTATTATTGTGGATTGATCGGTGTCTGTATCCTAAAATATATGAGGCGAAATAGATTGGCATTACGTTGTGTCGATTCCCGGTAAGATAAATTTAGGAAGTTATATTTTCTAATTTGTTTGAGTATTTGTAGGAGGTTTTGGCCGTTGCTAGTTACCACTCTACCAACACGTTTCTTTTTAGAAACCATATCATCTTATATACAGACTTCTTCCATTTATCAAAATCGCAACATAAAAATGAATTAATTAAAAAAAATTCCATTAAATATCATATATTTAAAAAAAGGAAAGTTTTTCATTTGAGGTATTAAAATATTTATATATATGTCGGATTGCAAGAGTCTGTGGATCGCTGGTCCGTATGTAATGTCTGTGGAACGCTGACGCCATCTGTGTATCGGCGTGGGAGCAGTCCGGCGCGTCTCTCGGCAGTTCTTGAGTGGCGGTCAACCGGAGTGGTCGACTATTGAAATTGTGGCGTTCCTAGCTATTAGTGTTAATGAGTTTGTGTTAATTGATAATTGATATCGGGAACATTAAGTGATTGAACATTATAATCCGAGTTAATTAATAAAGTCTTTGATTGCACCAACATTACCCACAAACACCCACAGAATAAGAAATTAAATAATGGATCCCATTATGACGATGTCGGCGGAGAACCATACGCCCCAGTGCTTGATGCTTCTCCGTTCTCTCTTATTCTCCGACATATACATATGCTTGCAGATACTCGCACTCTCTCTCTCACACACACAAAAAGCCTATTTGCATTATTATTTCAGTTTGCTCTATTCTGTTATTTTATATTTATGTAAATAGCCGCAATCTGACATGGCCTTATTTTAAACGTAAAATGACATGCTAATGGTACATGCTTCTACATTACTAATCGTAAACAAACCTTGCATTCAGTTGAGAGGACTTGTTTTATTATAAAACTCGTTTGACCAATGATTTATTAGATTGCTATAGTCAATGAAATAATTAACCTATCGCCATAAATTACATGCACGTAGTGCACAATAATTATTTTTATATATTTAGATGTTTAATAAATTATATTTGGGTATATATATAATTTATTGAGTATATAAATATATGTCTATCTATTTACATATATGTATGTGTGTATCGCATTCTGGTCTTCCACCGTTTACATAAAAACAACCACAGTCAATTTACACAGAGATTATTTATTACTTTAAACTAAATGGTTAATTAATTTTTTTATTAAATGACAATAACCAATAGTTTATGGGTGCAAGGTGTGTACCGGCCAGCACTTCAGTAAGAATGCCCGCCAGTTTTTTTTTTTTTATTATTCGATATGTGTAGTTGCCGTTAGCCCTACTGGCTTTTACAGCGTAACCGAGAAGGGTGGCGAGCGCAGAAGCTCTGCCGAGGAGTGGGCCCGTAGAAGGGCCCTGCTGCGTCGGGGGAAAACGTTGCTCTAAGGGCGCCTCCTGCGAGGCTCGGACCTAGGCTTAGAGGAACGTTTGCTGCTGCTGAAAAGGACAAAAAACAGGTGCATAGGATTACTGCCCGCCAGTCTAATGCAAGCCCTTTTATACTAGTTTCTGCGAGTGGGGGTAGTTCGAATGTTGCTAGATGTTTGTTACTAGCTCGCTGCACACCTTGTTACCAACATTAAAAAACGTTGCCGCCGTCATGTGTATTGTCTATATTCATTTTGTATGTACATACTTTAGTACTTTTGTAGTAGTAGTAATAATGATAGGTTGTTCTATAGCACATTCCCTGTACTGTCATGGGCTACTATCTCCAAAGTTGTCTGGAGGAGATCGCTCTGAGCAATTAGACCGCCTTGGTACATCTATATCTATAATAATGTAAGTCTCTTCTTCTTGAACTTTGTATGTATTTGTGGAATAAGAATAAATAAATAAATACATTCCTGTAATATCCTGTGTAGCAAACATAAGAGGTAAATTACCTCTTACCTGGTTAGGGCGGTTCGATTTTAGACTGTACAGTCACCCACCATCAACTTAGATGCCAGTCTGGCGTTAAACTGTCAGTAATTGTTATAATACCAGTCTAAGGATTTGTCTACTTTTGTATAGGTCTTATATTCGTTTATTTTTTATTTCATGACTTCATAAAGTCTTAATACGTTCATGACCGACATTTCATTAACCGAAATACTAAAAGATACAAAGTTACTTCACATCTTGTTTATATGCTAATGCGTTTTGCGTGCAATTTCATATCGCAGTTACACAATTTCCTATCTTATACGTTCTTTAGTAAGAAGTATAATCTGTTAGCAAATGATCCCGCTCTGTAAGTCTGGGAAAGAGATTACGTATAATTTCTTTCATTTCAGCGGATTTATTTTGAAAGTGTATTAAGTTAGCTTAATTCTTCGTATAGTTCTGTATTTTAAATGAGGAAGTCTTTTTTAAACTGAATGCCAAAGGGTGTCTTGCCAAGAAAGCCACTAGAATCATCGAGAATTTCATAGAAAGTAAATTTGAAACATTAGGCTGTTAACAAGCGGATATTTTAGTAAACAATATTTATTTATACATATTTGCGGATGCATAAAAAATAAAATTCTTCGTGATTTTCGGTAACTGTTGTTATCGGTAATGAATAACCTTCCTGGTGGTGCAATGATGCAAGTACTGGCTTCGCTAATCGTCGTCGTCGCTTCAACCGATGGACGTCCACTGCTGGACATAGGTCTCACGTAATAATGTCCACAAGGCTCGATCTTACGCCACCTGGCTCCAGCGACTCCCGGCGATCCTCTTTATGTCATCGCTCCACCTTGTGGGGGGTCGCCCTACACTGCGCCGCCCGGTGCGGGGTTGCCACTCTAGCACCTTCGGGCCCCAACGTCCATCTCAATTCCGATTTTATCACGTAGAGAAACTCCGGGCATAGCCCTCTCCATCGCACGCTGAGCGACTCTGAGCTTTCGTATGAGGCCCATGGTCAGTGACCACGTTTCGGAGCCGTAGGTCATCATAGAACAAATTTGGGAAACTGCATTTACTAATTTTTCTGAGTTAGGAGTGGCTGTAGTCTGAAGTTAATTGATGAAATACTCTGAGATGTAAGTACGATAACATGGTAACTGGAAATTTACCTCTTTTGGTGTCTATACACTATCAGACCGGAACGCAAAGTATTTGCTTGGCTACAGTAATCTTAGTGAAATATAGACTTTTTCTTTTCTACAACCAATTTGTACGCTTAACAGAATAACTTTTATTACAAAAACAAGTCCTCTCGACTAAATGGTTTGTTTTTCATTCGCAATGTCGTCTGAATTAGTGACGTTTAAATAAATCGTTGTACTTCATTACGATATTTAAGGTATACAGTGTATTTCTCTCTTAAGATTAAAGATACCTATCGGACTAAATTCTTTAGCAACTCTTTCTTTGTTAAAGTTATCTGAATATAAAAAGAGTACAATTATTGTACAGCTTTAAGCACGATTGCATTGTATAGAGTATTTTTTTTAACAAGTTGAATCGTAACAGGGTATTATTATATAGTTTATGTTAGTAATTAGTATATGTAAGTGCCCTACTAAACTCTTTCGGGTTCTTCTGTAAGTACCCTACTAAACTCTTACGGGTTCTTCTCAGGTTAGGATGCGAAAAAACCCTCGTAACATTAGATTTTAAGTCGTTCTTTAATATCATAAGTTCTACATTGGAAATAGTATATAAAAAAGTACTATTTTGCGATTCAAAAGTGCTGTAACGGCAGACATTAATTTTTGAATATCAATGTTAATTTAATAATATGTTTATTTTATTATATGTGTACTCTATTAGTATTAGTAGTTTTGTCATCCTCATATTTTCGCAAGAAAGTTTTCGACCGAAAGAGATTCTTGATTAATGATATGATCGCCTTTTCATACATTTTGTTCTTTTCTAAAAGATGTACAGTAAAGAGTATATACATTTATAAATTAATTAATTAATATTCGTGTAGATGTTTGACAAATAAATTGCGTCCATATATTTGCGGATGAATTGTGAGTGTGCTGGTTATTACCTGTATCGCAACCAACCCCCAGGGACAACGACGAGGATAACAAATAGGGTTGACATTATTATTTTAAGGTAATAATAAATATTTATTATTTTATGCTACAGACATGAGGTCCTGGATTCGTGTCCTGGGTCGGGCCAAATCAAAAATCAATATTGAGTTCTCTATTAAGATTTTCTCAATATTTGCCCAAAGTTGGGAAGTTGGCGGTATGATCCACCCCCGTGCCTCGGAGAGCACGTTAAGCCGTCGGTCCTGCGCCTGATCTCTCTCTGGTCGTGTCGGTTTCCCGTCACATCGGACTATGAGAGTGAAGTAATAGAGAGTGCACTTGTGTACTATGCCTGCCAATCCGCAGTGGAGCAGCGTGGTGGGTCTATGCTCTCTCATATGACTGAAGATGCCCGTGCCCAGCAGTGGGACGCTAATGGTCTGCTACTTACCTTCGTCGTCGCCGTCGTCGCTTCAACCGATGGACGTCCACTGCTGGACATAGGTCTCACGTAATGACGTCCACAAGGCCCGATCTTGTGCCGCCTGGCTCCAGCGGCTACCGGCGACCCTCTTAATGTCGTCGGCCCACCTTGTGGGGGGTCTCCCTACGCCGCCCGGTGCGGGGTCGCCACTCCAGCACCTTCGGCCCCCAACGTCCATCGGTCCTTCGGACTATGTGCTACTTACCTTACCTTATTGATATTAATGCTAGAGTTACACTAAAGTGAAACACTAACTTTTGAAGTGGCAAAGAAGAGACAAAGCTTTCGTTTTACTCAATCATAGTTTACTTAGAAAAAAAACTTATGTAATAGATGAACTTAAAATAAAATTATAATATAAATTTGGGTACTATATTGGCCAAAAAAGTTTCATTTCCTCCACATACATACTGATACTTTTTGGATATATTGAATCTATGCCAATATATCTTTTTTAATTAATTAGGTGGGAAGAATAATCCAATATTAAAATAAACTAACTAATTTACAAAAACAAAAACAACATCGTTAACCATTTAAATAGAATAATTATAATTTACAACGTATTTAAAATTGCCTATTGCCTAGTCGCTTAGATAAAAAAGTTAAAAATATACCTAAAACTTACAACACAATACAGTACAGTACAATACAATTCGTTTCTATTTAATTTGTACTATTTTTATTTTTGTATTTTTATCATTGCGGTTTTTCTTTTTTATTTTTATTATATAGAATTTATAACCTATTACCGATAAATGATGTGCTCAACACCATAAGAATTAAAGTAAGAATAGTTACATAGATTTAAATATACTTTAAATAATCGTATGTACGTGGGTTCCCTATTAAATAAAATAAACAATATAATTGGAGTCCAGCGCTAACCTGTCAATTAAAATAAATATTTGTTTTAGCATTGTCAACCCTGACCACATTTACAACTTTGCTGTAACTTTTAGTATTGAAACAATGGAAGTGTCGCGTATTTCTTGTTTTATACGTTTAATTTATCACCGCAAAAACACTTTCGAAGCGTTTGCAATTCATGCTTTGTTATAAAGCTTGTGCAAGGATTTTCTTGCAGATTCATTGAGTATTTTTATTGGAATATTTATTTTATTTACCATGGTCAGTTTTTATTATATATATTATGTATTATTAGTAGCAGCCCATTAAGTGTTGGGCACAGGCCTCCTCACTCATATGAGAAAGGGTTTTTAGAGCACAGAACCCACCACGCTCCTCCATTGCAGATTGACATGCATAGTACACAAGAGTACTCTCTATTCATTCACTCTCATAGTCCGACGTGACGGCAATCCGACACGACCGGGGAGAGAGTGAAAGAACGGCTTAACGTGCTCTCCGAGGCATGGGGGTGGATCACACCCCGAAATTTTTTCCAACTTAGAATAGAAAACTCAATATCGTTTTCGAATTGGCCCGACCCAAGACTAAAACCCAGAACCTCATGTCAGTAGTCGAACATGCTAACCACTAGACCAATAAGGCAGTCTTATTATGTATTTGTGTATATTTATTGTTATAGGTGAATTAAATGAACTAAAACGCCAAATTTGTAGTGAAATTTTATACTAAAATTTCTTTAAATCCCTGACAAGATAAGGCTTATCCATCTATGGTAGATGATAATACAGTCTAAGATGGAATCGCGGCAACCTGGAAACAGGTAATTTACATCTTATGGTTTCTACACAGGGTTGTATCAAAGTAGACCACTTTTACTTGGTGGCATTTTTACTCGTGATCGATTTATGTTATATCGATCGATTTATAATGTTCTTAGATTTATTAGTTGAGAAGAATAATCCAATATTTCGACTGATATTCACAAAAAGAAACATAAGCAGCGTCGACCCTTGAAATAGAATAGGTTTGACTCACAACGATATATTTAATTATTTTTTTATAGATGACAAGTGAGTGCTTGACTGTTATTATATCTAATAGTAAGTTATGATACAGTCTAAGATAAAAGCCCGCTAATCTGGTAAGAAGCATCTTTCCTCTTATGGTTTCTACACAGCATCGAACCGAAAAACGAATCTCTGTGCCGCCAAGGTACGTCTTTAGCAATTGTAGTAAATTCTATGAGAGGTGTAGGTTGCTAATTAATAAAGAGGCACTCTAAAACAACTGTTTATTCCAAAATTACAAGTTACCTTTATTTTATGTAAATTACAAGTTACCTTTATTTATTACAAGTTACCTATATTTATTACATGAGCCTCTGCCATACGAGGCTCATGCATGCTCCGCCATGCGAGGCAATGAAACACCAGGGGTGCAACTTTCGCATTCATTCCTGGTGTCCCGGATGAATCCGACTGAGGATTCTCGAAAACAGAGGGACTTACGCTAACAGGCGATTGTACCCCGCCTCCTCCGGCGGTGTGAGGGCGCATCCATTGCAATCTCTCTCTCTCGTTCGCGGGCATCCTTCAGTGAGATGATCGTCTCACCGAGGAGGGTCACTCCCGCCCAGCATCTCTCACTAGAGAGCATCGCGCCTTTAACGCTGAGGTCCCCAGGGTGCACAATTTGCCAAAGTATGCTATGCCGAGTCCATGGCAGCATCATTCTCATGGCAAGCCGGTGACTCCTCGCGAACAATTCTGTGCAGGAACTTTCTACAATATCCGTGTCTGGTCAGAACCTGCGCCAATCTGTAGGTGAGTGACCCGAGCTTTCTGGAAAGCCATTGTTCCAGGTGAGGGCAGATTGCCTGCAGGTTGGATCAGAGCGCGCATATTCGGTATTTCTAGTCTAAGCACCAATTTCAACAGAAATCTGAATCAAACAACAACTTAAACTCAAAACTAAAACGATATAACCACAACTGCAAAAAACAACAGAAATATCTTGGCACGAAATGTTAAGCAAGTAAGAGATTAAAGTGTTATGGAAGGCGTTTGTTACATTATTTTCTTCCTAAGTACAGTTACACCGCACACTTTGAAGTTGGCATAAACAACTTTTCAGTAAAAGTTGCGAAGTAGAAAATTTCGCTCAACTAGCGAGACTTAATATAATTTTGTAAACAAGTATTGTGATGCTGTGTTTCCAGAACTTTCTGTAATTACAACATGTAACTTGAACAACGCCTACGGCTTATGTAAACTTATGTTTTAAATGGTACTCCGTAAGTAGTTTCAAAGATTTTATAGAATAAAAATCTATATTAATATATAAAACAAAAATTTGTATCCGGTTTTAAGAAAATTGCACGGACGGACGAGCATGAACTTTTCCACACTTATAGTTTATGCAGGATAATATTTTTTTTAATTATGCATAAAAAATATGTAAAATCAATAAAAAAATTATTACACATGCATACATACATACATACATAGCATTACGTCTCATTCCCATAGTGGTAGGCAGAGACCACATCCTTTCACTTGCCACGATCCTTGAATATCTCCTTCATTTCTTAAATGTCCTGGATTTGGTCCACGAACGTTCGCCTTGGTCTTGACTCTTAAATCCTTTTTGTTAGTGTCCTTTCATTCATTCTCTCTACGTGCCCAAACCATCTAATCGTACCTTTCTCAATTTTAGTCACTACATCTTCTTTTTTACCACATCGTTCTCTTATCACACTATTTCTTTCTTTGTCGCTCCATTTCAACCCACTCATACATCTCAACGTTCTCATCTCTAACGCATTTATTTTACTTTTGTGCTTCTGACATACACAACTTTCACTACCATACATAAATATCTCCTCTATGCACACCCAATCTGACCCTTTGAGACACCATCTGACTATTCATAAAGTCGTGCAGGGCACAATTTACCATATTCCCTGCATTCACTCTCCTTTCAATATCACTTTCATGTGTTCCATATTTTGTAAATTTAAATCCCGAGTTCACAAATTCTTTCACCTCTTTCATTTGTTCCCCATCTATCAAAATATTGCATACGCATGTATATTTTTTTAATTGTTAAAGTCAAATTGGGAATAGATAAGTACTGGTTGTCAAGGAAATTAAGCAAACGTTAAAAGAGTTTTTACACAAAAACATCCTTTAGTGAGCAGTTTTGTATCATTAATTAAATTATCAAAACATGTATGCCAAGTTGAATTAAAAAAAAAAGTTTTATTTTGAAAATTTTTTGGATTTATATCATTTAAATTTCATATTAATTGGGAAATAAATAGGCAAATCAACTATGTAGCCTTCGTGAAATTGGTGATTATAAATTTGTTTTAGTCTTTGACAATAGAAATTTATTTATTTATTATTTACTTAACGCACACAAAATAAACAAATACAAAATATTAAAGGAGATAACAAATAAGATAAATATGTGTACAAAGGCGGCCGTCTCACTTGCAGCAATCTCCTACAGACAACCTTTAAATTTTAGAAGCTTACTATATAATCATAGAGTAAGTGCAAAATCATAAAATGTAATCCAGAAAAAAGAGCTTATAGCTATTTTATTGATAATATAATTACAAAATACAAACATATACGTACGTATATGTTTGTATACGTATGTATATGTTTGTATAATAGGGGCATAAAATTAATAATGTTCAAACTCATATTTTAAATTAATGTTGGTCGTATTGCGACCATTTGGCGACCTTTAGTATGTATATAAATATACACACATGTGCCTGGTTGTTCCAGGTTCAATGAAGATATAGAGAAATCCATTATATATCCGATCGAATTGTCACATTTTACACTCACGTAATGTTAATAAAAACGGAACAAATTTTAGGAGTAGTTCTATCAAATCTATACGTACTATACAAGCAATCTGGTGCCGGTAGTGTTACTCACTTATTTCCCGATACTGTAGAAATATGAGGAATACCGTCATTATCGAATCGAATTGTCAATCAAAACAATTCTTGTTTCCATCGGCACACCAGAAGATACGGGTATATGTAATACCTTTGTGATTAAAATATCCTAAGGAGTTATCAGTAGTTATCATTTGGATAAAAAGTCTATATTTCGCTTAAAAACAAACGACGATTTATTACTTGTTAATAAAATAGTTTGTCGTATAAAATTAAGCATTTATTCACCTTGTATTCACTTATTAAATTTGTATTGTAAGTCGAGTTAATTGAAGATTCGCGAGATGTTTTATTTAAATTGTCTTCGCAAATATTTTATTGTATTTAAAGGATTTTCAATTTTTATAAATCTTAACACTTATAACAAAAACATCTTGTCTAAACTCGGTAATTTGGTAACTTTTATGGAAAAGTTGATCATCCAACTTGAAAGTACGCCGT
Organism: Elymnias hypermnestra; assembly: GCA_015832385.1. Lineage (NCBI taxonomy): Eukaryota > Metazoa > Arthropoda > Insecta > Lepidoptera > Nymphalidae > Elymnias > Elymnias hypermnestra. Next base: position 412,097 of record JACTOM010000068.1, on the reverse strand, counting down.
GTTTGAATACGGAGAAGGAATATAAGTTTTCTTCGATTGGATATCATTACTAACTGCAGTTAAACTTCATGAGACTTATAACAAATACGCATTCTACTAGTTTTTAAACATATTTTTATTTATATATCCCCAGGTATCACATGAGTTCATATTGAAAATATTTTGCTTTATAACATAAACAAGACGAACTGAGTTCAATTTACATAACGTTAAAGAAATATCTTTTTCTTCTTTCTGCTTCTCCGGCTAGCAAAGGTTAGAAGTAAGCTCTGTGTAGATTTTCGCGACTTCTACTCCTATCTAATACTACATGGCTATGATTTTTTTTGTAAAGAAACACCTGTTTATCACCTTATTGAAGTAAAACTTCTGCACGCTTGACTTGGGGAGTAAACTGGTGTTAGCGAAACGCTAAATGAGATCGCGTGACATCAAAAGAGAGAGAGAGATTTTATTATATAAGTGAAGAGAAAAGGAGTGAGAATGTAGAAATTTAAATGTTTGCACTGAATTAATACATATATGTATATGTATTTTTAATATACAGGTTAAGTTCATTTTATAGATTACCCCTTACAATGTCCGGCATGTATTAGAATGCCAAAGTTGACCCAATGTTGTTTTGTACAGGTTAGGTTTTATAGATTAGCTCGTATAATGTCTTCTTTTAACTTAATTTTGCGCTCTAACCTCCATTGGGGTGCTTATATAGAAAACCGGTTTCTACTGCCTTTATTGGAAAAAATATTTACTACTTAGATTCTTGTCGGTGTTTTATTTGGTAGAAGTATCACTTTCAAGCAAAAATTTATTACATGAGGGTAATTTTCTACGGATGAAACGCTTGATTAGCGTCACGAAGATGTGCAACGTTTTTATGCTAATTTGTTGGTTGGTTAGGTAGTTTTAATATTTACAAATAACGTGGCATTTTCATTTGCCACACCTCCACTTCCTAAATTTTAAATTAAAGAACAAAATTCAATTAATAATTTCTAATATTAACAAAAAACACGGGGCCCTTATTCATTTACAATTCGTCGTTTGAAATTTCAATAAATTACTTGTATTAATTTTGACGCTTTTAATATTTTAATGACAATGAAATTCCTAATATAACTTTCTTTTTCCCTTCCTGTAAGTCTCCGAAATGTAAAGTTTTAGATTTGTATAAACAAGACTTAAAAATTACTTTGCCAAAGAAGTTTCTTTTGCTGGCATGTGTAATTTGTACGCTTCTCTTTTTTTTTTAATTATTTGGGGTAAAAATTAAAGGGCTTTTATCAATGGGATTTCCACATGAGAGATTACAAGGAATAACACCCGTTGTTAGGTATTAAAGCTATATATTGCTATATATATATTGATGCATTGGATAAAGTAGCATATAGACCAGTAGACAAAAATATATTATTAATATAGAATGGATCTTTCTCGTAATATAACTATTATAGTTTATAGAATTTCTTTAACATTCTCTTGTCTAAACGAGAGAGGGATTTCATTTAATATTCCAAACAAGCAAAGCCTGTCACAAGAAATTCAATGTGCGAGTGAAGCACTACACTAGACCATATAATCGAATTGTTCATACAGACAGACATGACCATAAGTGTTGGGTGTTACTTGGTATATTCTAATTAGGTTTATCGAAGGCCTAAATGTTTCATGCAAATTTTTAAATCACAACAGATCAATTTTTTTATCACGTAGTTTCCATTGCCAATAGCTGGATCGATTTTAACACGATTCAGCGGCAAATACCTGATTTTACAGGCTTTATTTGACCTTGAATATTTAAAATGAATGAAAAATTGTTTTTATTACCTATATTTTTGAATTCTCTTCCTACTATTAGCTCACAATCTCTTTATTTATAAATATATTGTTCAAATTTTCAATCCTCAATAAAAGACTTTTTTGTTCATCCGCTCAATTTTTAAGTCTGTAGTGGATGTTGTAGTTTCTTAAATACAATATTAATTCAATAATTCAATTTACTTGCAAAAAAATTCTGTAATACTATCTATTGAGCTCACGTAAAAAGTATAAAGATTTCTTGGTAATATGTCTTGGATTATAATAGTTCGAGTTCAATAGCCTAGGACTTGTTTTCATTTATATTATTTATTTTTAATTTAGTTATCTGATATAGAAATTGGATTCGGAAAAACAAATAACAATATATAACTCTTAAATGTATTGCATCGGAATGTAAGTCAAATCAAATATGAGCTAGCAACTTGCACCATTACATTTATAGCTAGGTTTTATAAATTTCATTTTAAATTAAATGCTTAAATAATAATATTTCGCTCGAGCTGCTTCTCTACCACTCACAAATAAACATGAATATTTCAAGTTCTAAAATGGAGTAACGTCCGCTTCTAGTGAAGCCTGTATCGACCTAACCGCTTGTTCTGAAGTATTATCCAATTTCACCACATAATTAATGTTTTTTTATTCAAATACCAGGCCTTGTTTGCAAATTCAAAAAATAACGTGATATACCAAGAAAAATAGCGGCCCAAACTAAATAAAATGAAAAAACATAACTTAAAATTAGATAACAGAAAATATATTTTCCTTCTAATATAATTTTGTATAATTTGCATAACAATGTTAGTGGTTTTCTGATCATGCCAATGAATTATGTAGGCTCTTTCTGAACTTAATTAAATAATAATAATAATAATAATAAATAATCTTTATTGGTAAACAACTTATTTGAAACATTTATGGATCAATACAATATTTCTTAATATAACGATACAGATAAGATGGTTGGTCACTGATGCCTAAACTAGGTTACCCTGTACTATAGGCATGTACCCTGTAATATTTACAATATTTAATTCTAATCTATGAGTGAGAAGGCCAGTGCCAATAAGTGGGACAATAATGGTCTACTTACTTCGCCTTTTATGGTTTATTCAATCTAAACCTATGTTTAACAAATTATTTGATGCAGTATCCTATGAATGTCGTCGAAGCCGAAGGTATTTATTTTATTTAAGAATTTAAAAAAATATCTTTCTAATCTAAATGAATTAAGCGACCAACAACATATTTATTGCTCATTTCATTTCATTCCGTTACGTTCCATTGCATTTCATTTCATATTTCAATGTAATTTCAAGAAATATGTTTAGATTAACTTTAAATTTCGTACCTTTAATGATTTTACAAATAAAGGTACGAAATATTGTCCAATCTTTCTTAATAGACAGACAATATTTGTCTTATGTCAACATAGCTAATTGCCTTGGTTTAACGCTGGATACAAAACTGCCAAGGAAAGCTCATGGCAAAAAGAAACTTGAGCTAGAAAGACGATACCGAAAGATGTATCGGCTACTTGGAAGGCATTCAGCACTGAAATTACCCAATAAGTTACTACTATATAAGACGGTCCTAATACCAGTTTGGACATATGTTATTCAACATTGGGGATGTACCAAATCTAGCAATCTCCAAATAATACAAAGATTCCAAAATAAATTCCAAATTGTTATTGCACTTTTGTACATAAAAAATAGCGATTCACAATGATCTAAAGATGGAACTCGTTAATAATTACATCGAAAGAATCGCCAAAGCTATCACCAACGACTTGGCCTTCACGTGAATCCCGAAGCTGCTCAACTTCTGGATTTCGGACAAAGAGAATAGTTAAAAGAACAAAACGTTTTGAGTTAACGAAAGTGCAGTGACACAACAGTGTGTAGTATGGTGCTTTTAAGCAAGAACTCAAAAACAGTGTGTGTCTATATACATTATAATAAACTAAGTAAAGTCCTTGGACTCTAGACTTAGATAATACAGGTACGTAATAAGTAGATTAGGTCAAAGTATTGTTACTAATGTGTCTGTATGTCTAGATTGTAATTTTATATTATTAAACAACCAAACTTTCAGACTTACAGGTATACTGTTGTATAATATTTTTAATTTTATTTTATACTATAATATTTCTTAATGTGCAATTTTCAACCGTTACAAATTGTATATGTTAACAAAGCAAGTAGCTATACAAAGTAAAAAGTCATATAGTCCGAGTGCTCCGGGGAAGTTTTTAAAACTTCCATAACTTATTCAAGATTGCGGACCGTCCCCCGGAGTGCGAATCCGTTTATGATATTATTTCAAACTTCCCACGAGAATTTTCTGCAAAAATTATACACGGGTCTGTATTCCTTTTATTTTTATTGGATTATAAATAAAAGGGTACAACGCCAGCCTCGCATTCAATTTAATTTTTAAAATAAATACTATAACCCGCTTAAATGTCGAATGACTTATGAGTGTATTGATAGCGAAATGGTAGGTCATCTGAATACTTTATTTCATTTATATATGAGATCCTTATAACTTGAAAGGCTTTTAATACTTAATTATGGTATGGCATACTTAAGTATAAATAGACTGTCACGTTGGTCTAGTGGTTGCATATTCAACTACAGATATGAGGTCCTGGGTTCGAGTCCCGGGTCGGGCAAAATCAAAAATCAATATTGAATTTTCTATTAAGATTTTCTCAGCATTTGCTTAAAGTTGGGAGGTTGGCGGAGTTATTCACCCTCGTGTCTCGAAGAGCACCTTAAGCCGTCGGACCTAGCCTGATCTCTCTCCAAATGTGTCAGATTTGCGTCACATTGGACTATGACAGTGAAGGAATGGAGAGCAGCGTGGTGGATCTATGCTCTAAAAACCCTCTCTTATGAGTGAGGAGGCCTGTGCCCAGCAGTGAGGCATTAATGGACTGCTACTTACTTTTACTTTTTGTGGAAAAGGCGACTTGATGATACAGTGTAAGATCAACCATCTTACACTAAGTAAGGTAAGATAAGTAGAAACCTATTAACGTCCCACTGCTAGCCACAAACCACTTCGCACATTAGAGAGTGGGTTTATAGGGCGTAGACCCATCACGCTACTCCACTGCGGGTTAACGGACTACATGTATCCCAGAGTGACTCTTGAGACTTGAAGTTTTCCTCACGATGCTGTCTTTCACCGAAAAATATAATGATATACGAAAGAATTTTGGCTAGCCGGAGTGCGACGCGATGTGCGGGTTGGATGCTCCAGCATAGCCGTGAAGAATGATTATAGTTTGCAAATGATTTGTACATATGAGCGGAAAATGACTTGACGGCGCGGATAACAAGCAACGACTGATCTCTTCGCGTGGCTGTCGAAATAATTTGAATTTGAAATTTTCTATTCGAAATTATTTGAATTTATTTTATTAGTACACGGGAAGAGGCCAGTCGCAAAAGGTTTTATATAAGTTCCCTACATCATAATCAAGCAAAAAATTTTAATTTTTATAAAGTGTTTAACAATTGGTAGGCCATTTGAACTAACGATTTCTCTAAACAACAATCCATCCATGGATTATGACTATGATGGTAATGAATCTGGCAAGTAATTTACCTCGTAATGGTTTCTACAGAACATCGTATTGTAACGTAAATGTTTTGCTTCGTACACGTCTTTTCTGGCAGGTATTTGGGTAAACTAGCCATGGCCGCAGTCTCCTAGCAGTCTAGATTCAGAGAGATTAGTATATGCCATTTTCTAAATCGAACCGGGGACTTCTGGCAGCGAAACTATCGATGCCGTCATATTCATATTAGAAATTAATGATACGGTACATAATAGAGTGATTTATAAGACTATATCTATGTAGATATATCCGATTTATAAACTTAATTTCTCAAAATAATATTTTCCTCTGGATATCTCTGCACTACCTACGTAACATATTAATATTGCAAGAGCCTCAAAATAGAATCCACCCGCTGCTGAACCGACCTATAACTAGATAAATAATTTGTGAAAACTACGTTCAACATGTGAATTAGATAGATCATTTACTACGACCACTATTAGCATATACATTAGTTAAATATTTATTGAAAAATGAATTATTTCTCTTCTTTTGTATCACTGGTTCTGCATATTGGCGATAGCAGTCTCCTAGCATCAGGCGTATCCTGTACTTTTTGCCGATTGATTTCAATCAAAAACAATATAAATATGGATTTATTTTACTTTATTTCTGTCAAAGAAACACAGACGATAAGTGACAACATAATTCAAGAACTAAATTCGTCGTGCGGAAAAGAAATTTTAATTTAAAGTTACGTATTTAAAATATTCTGTGATATATTAAAATCATAGATAGATCGATTATGGAAAAGTAATGCTTATTGGGCATAGAACTTGTAGCAGAATTTTTACAATGCGATGAAAATACTTAACTATATTTAAACGTGCTCTATTGGTTTTAACAATCACTACCAGGCAAACTTTAACGGTATTAAAAATTAGACATTATGTAGGTAGATAAACTTGACGTTATATCCATGGTATGAAGTACAGCCTTCTTTTTAATTTCAGGCAAAAGTTTCGCGAAAGAAACAAAATATTGATTTCAAATTAGTTTGACCAATATTTAATACATACATAGCATCACGCCTCATTCCCATAGGGGTAGGCAGAGACAACATCCTTCCATTTGCCACGATCCTTGCATATCTCCTTCGCTTCTTTCATTCTCATTAAACCTTTCATACAAGTTCGTCGGTTTAGAGTACTCTTGACCTGGCCGTTATTTAAAATGTCCTGGATTTGGTCCAGGAACGTTCGCCTTGGTCTTCCCCTTCCAACTTTCGCATTCACTCTTGACTCATAAATCCTTTTTGTCAGTCTCCTTTCATTCATTCTCTCTACATGCCCAAACCATCTAAGCATACCTTTCTCAATTTTAGTCACTACGTCTTCTTTTATACCACAACGTTCTCTTATCACACTATTTCTCACTCTGTCACTCAGTTTTAATCCACTCATGCTTCTCAACGCTCTCATCTCTACCGCATTTATTTTACTTTTGTGATTCTTCTGCCATACCCAACTTTCACTACCATACATAAGTGTTGGCACCAACACTCCAGCATGCACTGCCAGTCTAGCCCTTTGAGACACCATCTGGCTATTCATAAAAGCATGCAGAGCACCATTTACCATATTCCCTGCATTCACTCTCCTTTCGATATCACTTTCACATGTTCCATCTTTTGTAAATTTAGATCCCAAGTATACAAATTCTTTCACCTCTTCCACTTGTTCCCCATCTATCAAAATATTGCCATTCATCATAGATTCATCTCGTTCAATATTTAATGATTACTAGTATTATATTTTTCGACATTAGTTTCCCAAAACTAATCATTATATAATAACAGTGAATTTATATAAAAAGAAGGAAATTATCTGTAGTTTAATTTTATACATAAATAATAAGGGGGTGTGCCAATATCGTTCGAATCGAATAATTCGAATTATTCGAAATTCCTCGAATAATTCAGAAAAATCTGGTAATTCAAAAATTTTCAAATTTATTCTAAAATTTTCGAATCAAACGCGAATTATAGAAATATGTCTGAATTTTTAATTGTTATATTTAAATAATTTAAATCGTGTATCGAAATATTCGATTTACGAATACTATACTTATCGTTTAAAAATCAGTTACCTAGAAAATTGCTCATTTTCAATATATGTTTATCTCTGTCGGTACCATAAAAAATCTATCTAATTCATTATCACCCAATTTAGTATAATATTAATTATTTTTAAGCAAACATATGTAGAAAATTATCAAATGTTGTATTTTTTAGAATACTATTTGTTATTTCATTCTCTTTAATAAAAATAAAAAAACTATAATAATCTATTTGCGTAAATATACTTCATGGTTTTGAGTAAAATGAACATAAACTGTTAAATTTATATTTCAATATTGAACATAAGAAACCCTGAATTGAAAATATTCGAAAATTAACTAATAATATACGAATAATTCGGAAAAAATTGAATTATTCGAATTATTGGATTCGAACTTCGAAGCGAATATGAACATTCGATTAGCAACGAATTATTCGCACACCCTTGTTTATGAGTTGATAAAGAGATATTGTCAAAAAGTTGTAAGTAGACGCCATTTTTCAATATGGCGGCGCAAACGGTAAAGACAAGAGGTCTCCAAGTTGAAACTCAGAACACTTTGCGATCTATAAAATCACCAACTTTCAAAACACCCGGTAAATAAATAAATAAAATATATAAAAATTGCCTTTGTTCTCTGGCCAATATAAACTTAATATTACTTTAACCTATATATTATTTTAATCTAACCTATCTATATATTTATAAGTAGGTGTAATATAATTTATTAGTATATTTTTTCAGCATCGGCTGAGGCTGTCATTAACGTAGGCCTCCTCTAGATCTCTCCATCTGTTTCGCTATGTTTCCAATCTTCACCAACCTTTAGGCAGATCGTCCTCCCATCTCTTTACTGGTCTGCCTCTGTGCCTTTTCCCGGTTTTTGGATACCACTGCGATATCTTGTTGGTCCATCTTTCGACCCGCGTTCGTATCATGTGACCCGTCCATCTCCATTTTAGTGTTCTTGTTTTCAATCGGACATCGGTTACTTTGGTAGCATTTCAAATGTCCGATTTTCTTCCATCTGTCTTGCAAGCGTATATTCAGCATACTTCTTTCCATACCCGGTAAAATGTCCAAATGACTGTACTACGTGCACAAATCAATAAGATTTCAATACCTATTTGTCAAAATTAGTAATGTCTTCAGTTAAGTAAATTTATTATGTCATTAGTTAAGTTTTTTTAATTGTCAGCTATAAGATCATTGTAAAATTATTTTAGTTGCTAAATAAATAAAATAACAGCTTTTAACTAAGCTAATTGAATCAATCTTGGTGTGATTGTCATATGTATGGATACAGTGACATTTACACCTCAAATTTCCCGGCTAAATTACTCTGTACTGCCACAGCATGTAGTCACAGTATTAAACATACAAAATGCTTTTGTATTTAACTAGCAAACCGGGCTTCATTTCATATAAGTTATTTTTCTATTTTAAAGTTAGTAAATAAATGAGTAAAGAAAAATAAATGATAATATTAAAACTTTGGAAGGAAGTAGCCAAACATATATGTCGGAAAATAAGAAAGAAAGAAGCATAGGGGCGTAGGGTTCTCCACCGACAACGTTATTAATGACATGTATAATTTCCATACTGTGGCCGTTGGTGCAATCAAACACTTTATTAATTAACTCAGATTATAATGTTCAATCACTTAATGTTCCCGATATCAATTTACACAAACTCATTAATAATAATAGCTAGGAACGCGACAGTTTCTAAAGTCGAACGCATCGGCGAGCCGTCACCCAAGAACTAGCGAGACGTGCGCCGGATTGTCACTATTGACTCTGTCCTACGCCGGTAGACAGATGGCGCCAGCGTTCCACATACTATTGCACTCCAACACAGCGTTCCACAGACTGTTGCACTCCGACATTAAATAAAATTAAGTCAAAAATTCTTTGTTAAAATAGACTTGTAAATAATCAAATACGATTGTTTATTCATATATTATTTCCAATGTATTGATTATGATATAAAAGAAAGACTTAAAATCCAAAGTCACGACAGTTCCTTCTCTTCCTGTTCTGAGAAGAATCCACCACTAACTCAGCCTGATATACTTCTATATTATTATCATTACAATAAAATTTCAATCTAGTTTATTTAAGATTAAGCAATTCTTGCCTTGCTTTTTATAACATTTGCTTATTGCAATTGAAGTTTCATCAAAATATTGAAAAATGTCGTCCCATATTTTATTGTAAATGTTTAACAAATGCTGAGATACTGGATCTTTTATCTCATGATTATGATTTTGTACGAAAATTTAACAAAATGATACTTTCACCGACTAAATCCTTCGATCATATTCTTAGCAGTTAAATTCCATCTCTCATTCATTGTAAAAGTTATTGCTTAAGGTAATATGGCAAGAAATTTGTATTTTTTGTAATTATATAAATTAAACCAAAAATTTACGGTGAGTTTATATTGTTTTATTTTAATTTAACTTCATTTACTTTATTAGTGTGCGAAATAATGTAATTGTAATTATGAATTTTAATTTAATTTGACATTTTTAATCTTAGTTGATTTTATTTTAAGTAATAATTTTTTAAATTGATGAAACTACGTAGTTTCGTTTTATAAGTGTTTTTATACGGATTATTCTTGTGGGTGAAATTTAACCTATAACAAAAAAAAAACAATTATAAACTGTTATTATATATTTTTATAAAGGCGCATCTTCGGATGTGGCGTTATAACATTGGGTTTTATCTGCCATAATGTGGGTAGTTGGGCAAGGAGATCAACAGGTATTTTAATAAAATATTCCATGATATAATTAGTTCCTTCTTTATTAATAACACTAAATTAAATCAATATTTATAATTTTAGATGATTAACAAAGTATAACAAGATTTAAAACAGTCTACCAGAACTCCGCACTCGAAATTGTAGACGAATATACATACCTGGGACACATAGTCCAACTAGGTAGGTCCAATTTCGAGAAAGAGGTCAACCGCCGAATCCAGCTCGGTTGGGCAGCGTTCGGGAAACTACGCCAGATATTTTCGTCCGATATCCCTCAGTGCCTGAAGACGAAGCTCTTCGAACAGTGCGTGTTGCCAGTGATGACCTACGGCTCCGAAACGTGGTCGCTGACTATGGGCCTCATTCGAAAGCTCAGAGTCACTCAGCGTGCGATGGAGAGGGCTATGCTCGGAGTTTCTCTACGCGATCAAATCAGAAATGAGGAGATCCGTAGCAGAACCAAAGTCACCGACATAGCCCTACGAATCGCGAACCTGAAGTGGCAATGGGCGGGGCACATAGTCCGACGGACCGATGGACGTTGGGGCCCGAAGGTGCTGGAGTGGCGACCCCGCACCGGGCGGCGCAGTGTAGGGAGACCCCCCACAAGGTGGACCGACGACATAAAGAGGGTCGCCGGTAGCCGCTGGAGCCAGGCGGCACAAGACCGGGCCTTGTGGAAGTCATTACGTGAGACCTATGTCCAGCAGTGGACCTCCATCGGTTGAAGCGGCGACGACGACGACGACCAAAACACATGGGCGCGTGCGCATTCTATGAAATCCGAACAAATAATGGCCGCCACCCCAGCGCTCGGTGTTATGTCAGCTGTCAACCTCAAAAATGTCAAGTCCGATTCGATTGTAAATCGAATTACAATCTGTGCGCGGTCATATATATTTTATTTTAAATATTATCAGAGGGGGGTAGAAAAAAGCAATGCTTATGAGACAAAAAATTACCACTAAGTAACTAATACTTAAGCAAGTTAAAATAAATGCATACATTAATAGGTATACTGAGGGCTTAGAACTAAGTTTTATTGGCGCCATTGCCTGAAAATCAGTGTATTTTGGCTCCGTTGTTTGAAATGCAAATAAGGCATTATACACTTCAAGCGCGCTCTGTGTTAATTCGGCAATCTGAGTTCAGCTTCACATTATTACAGCCAGTGGATATTGGAGGAGAAAAGTTTCCACTATTACAAGTTGTACGTATAAATTGTAGCTTAAATAAAAATTTCTAAAGTGGTCTACGAATTTACTTATATACAATAATTGGCAAATCTATAAAAAGGTAAATAATTTATTGCTCAGGTAACTTGTTAATATTATTTCATTGTTAACCAAGAAATGGTTATTTTTTCACTGTAGTTTTTAATGCAGTAGTTTTTAAACTTCTAAAATGGTATAATATAAATTACTATATTGTTATTATAATAATCCTCTTTAGACTAGTGGTCAGTTTTAGTTAGTCCAATTATTTGACCGAATAATGGGGATAGGTTACTACAATAACTCTATTCCTGCCGTGGTCTCCTTTTGCGAGGACGTGATATCGCAGAAGGAGGCTGCAAATCGTGTTAGAGTCATGGACGGAGATGCCCCAGCCATACGGCGACGGAGGGTTGGGCGCAGACGGTTAGTACATGACCGTCGTTTGCCCCCCTAGGGGTAGCCTCTGAAAAATGGGTGCGGGACCTATTGCCCCTTTAGGGGGATTCCGAGGCAGGGCAGGTGGCATGCCACCAGAATAAGAGGAATACAAAGACAGGAGCCCTGTTGGCATTTCGTCGACGAGAGTGCGGCTGTATTCCGATCCCGTGCTTTCGCCAAAGAACGTAGGGAGGAGCACCGTCAGCCGAAAGGGTCAGATAAAACCCGTTACACCTTTCCCCCGTGGCGTTGCGGGTATCCATGTGGATTTCTCGACAAGAAAAAAATTATAAAACTTTATGCCTCTAGAAGCACATTAAGTTGTCGGTCTTGTGCCTGGTCTCTCTCTTTCTATATAATGTAGATCTTGGCACCGCATTGTACTATGAGACTATGAGAGTGAAGGAACATGGAGTTTCGCGTGTGTTTGCAAATACACTTATACAGCACAATACAGGTATTCTATAATACTAACAAGGAGATCTCTGTCTGTAACTGTATTGAGTAAATGAATGTATATACTCGTATATTATAAAATTAGTTGTATTTCATCCAATTATTTATTAGTTAAAGCGGAATTATTCAAATGTATTTAAACTGCCCATAAAACAAGTATTATCTTACCAATATAATAATAATAAAGTTTTACCTTTTTTTTTTTTTTTTTTTTTTTTTCATCCGGTTGTCCCCCGACATGGTGGTCGGAGAGCTTTTTTAACAAGGGTTTCGTTTATTTCTTTGTCGTTTCACTTTTAACATTTCTTTACTTATATAAATTATTATGTTACACATTTATTGCCTACATTTTGCATCNTATTTTATTAATCTACTTTAGTAGGATGGCATGTCTGGAGCACCGGCATGCTGTCCACAAACTTAGGGACTTCTCTGTCGGGCAACAGACCCCGTATCTGCTGCCCAGAGGTTATCCCTAGGGGGGAAGACGACGGTCCTGGGCCGCCCGTCTGCGTCCAACCCTGCGCCTGCGAATGGCGGGAGAGGCTACGTCCTGCTCCCTCAGCCACTCTGCTGTCTCCTTCTGCGCCATCACCTCCCCGCAGAAGGAAACTACCGCTCTCCAGCAATCTTCACTGCCCACCATAGCATACACATCCAATAGAAACCACGAGAGCGGCTCTCTTTTCCGCCCAACGTGGGCACGTCACCAATGTGTGTTCTTCTGCCGTGTCAATGGCGAAACCACACTCGTGACACTCTTAATAAAGTTTTACCTCACACAATCTCCCTAACCCTAAGGTTGCTGGAAGACATCGCTAATAAGCGATAAGGTCGCCTATTTGTATTTCTGTAACATAACAAGCATTTTTTTTTCTCACGCAGCAAAAATTTTAACTGTAATCTAATTCTGATAGGAGGCGAGGCGCAGGAGCATGGCCCGGTGTTCCTTATGGAGCCTCCCTCGCGGCTGGTGTTCTCCAACAGCACGGGTGCCAGGGTCTCCTGCGCTGCACACGGTTTCCCCACACCTCAGCTTGCTTGGCAGCTACCTGATGGCACTCAGCTAGACGACGTACCTGGACTTCGGTGAGTATTTATAGTTGTGTTTACATAGGTATCTATGTCTGTGTATATTTTGGTATCGGTATTTTTACGTCCTCGTTGGCGCTGATGTAAGTACTCACTTTGCTAGCAGAGTTCTATCCCCGGTAGAGCAAATTTAGGAAATGCATTTTCTAATTTGTCTGAGTCTGGACTGATGATAGGGTTCGGCTGTAGCTAGTTACACCCTACCAGGAAAGACGTACCGTCAAGCAAAGAGATTTGTGTTCCGGTGCGATGCTGTCTTGAAACCATAAGAGGTAGATTTTCTCTTAACAGATTAGTGTGCTTACATCTTAGATTGTATCATCACTTATCAGATGTGATCATAGTCAAGTGCTAACCTGATGTAATATTATTTTTATTTATTTTATTTTTGACTTTTTTACACAAATTCATATTATACATACAGAAAATACAAAAACTCAATCTAGGAGACTATATAAGTTCGCATAAACGACGGCCTTATGGCTAGGGTTGCGATTTCTTCCAGGCAACCGTTGATTATAAAATAAAATATTATTTAATAATTGAGGGTAGGCGATGAACTTACTTACTTACGTAAACTTACATATGGATAACTACACACGAGTATTTAAAAGGTATACACAAAGTAATAATAATACCTAATATACGTTTCTGTTTCGTTATCTATAATTGTGTCTTATGTCGCAGTCTATTTAAGTTTCTATGTCGGTACGTACATCGTATTTTTGTACATTTGTTTGTGTAATGCTTGTGTATTCATAATTTGTCATTGTGTATTTAAGGTGTACAATAAAGTGTATTATTATTACATCGATGTCATTATCGTAATCTATATCAGTATCTGTGACACTGAATTTGGTAAATATTTATATTAATTCAAATTCAAAATAATTTTATTCAAGTAGGCCGTCGCAGCACTTTTGAATTGTCAAAAATGTGTTATATTTTCACACACTAATTCTAACTAATTAGTAAAGTGTATTTTTTATTGTTAGGTATTAATTTGTAATTTTTATCCAGTTTCAATTCAATAACAATTACTTTATGTAAACAAAATAAAACACATGGCGTAAACTTTTGTAATACTGGTACTAGTATTTTAATTGATATATAAAATAATAATGTATAAAATAACCATATATCTCAGCTATCTGAGGGGGTCTCAGCTGAAAATCAGCGTCGTGTTTTCCAAAACACACGACAACAGCTGACCTGTAAACCCTTTCCAGGTGGTGTTATGGACAGTAATACTGCGAATTTATATTGAGTAAGAATACTGTATGTAGCGTACCTTATACTCAGAATTACCAAACGGTATTCGTTGAAGGTCATACAGGTTTACGCACCCACATCATCGTATCCCGATGATGATGTAGAGGTTATGTATGAGGATATATCAAGAGCCATACATACCTCTAGGACACACTACAATATTGTAATGGGAGATTTCAACGCAAAACTCGGCGAACGAAGTGGGGCAGAGTTGAGAGTGGGGCAATTTGGATACGGGCAACGGAACCAGAGAGGTCAAATGCTGGCCGATTTCATGGAAAGGGAGGGCCTCTACATGATGAACTCCTTTTTCAGGAAACGGCCACATCGAAAGTGGACTTGGCTTAGTCCCGATGGTTCCACGAGAAACGAGATTGACTTCATCATGTCTACGAAGCGAAATATATTCAATGATGTCTCTGTGATCAATAGAGTGAAAACTGGGAGCGATCACCGTATGGTAAGAGGCACATTGAATATTGACGTTGTCCGTGAACGGAACAGACTGGTGAAGTCAACGCTCCGACCCACTCGCGCTCATATCCAAGACCCCGAGAGCTTCCAACTGGAGCTGCAAAACCGCTTCGCTTGCCTCGAGAATTGCGAATCCGTGGACGAGCTAAACAATAGGCTAGTGGAAACTGTCCATACGGTTGGGATGAAATTCTATAAACCCCGTAGAAAGAAAACCAAGAGATTCTCAGACCATACTCTTAATCTCATGGAACAGAGACATGCAATGAGCTTGCAGTCTGCAGCAGACGCGTCCGCATACCGGCAGATCAATAGACAGATCTCTAAATCGCAAAAGCGTGATGTGCGACACTTTAATGCCGAGCGTATACGAGATACCATCGAACGCAACAAAGGCACTAAAGTGTTCGCAAAAGATCTGTCTATCGGTCAGAGCCAGTTGACGCGGCTGAGGACTCATAACGGCGAACTCATTGCATCTGGACCTGAGATTCGGAGGGAGGTTGAGAGTTTCTATGGGCAGTTATACACATCGACCTGCAAGCCTATTGATAGTTTGGCTAAAGATCCTCGTGCCAAACTTACTCGACAT
This sequence comes from Elymnias hypermnestra, assembly GCA_015832385.1. Classification (NCBI taxonomy): domain Eukaryota; kingdom Metazoa; phylum Arthropoda; class Insecta; order Lepidoptera; family Nymphalidae; genus Elymnias; species Elymnias hypermnestra. Next base: position 396,269 of record JACTOM010000068.1, on the reverse strand, counting down.
TATACCGAAGATATCCCGGACGTCAGCTTGTACGAGATTAGTATGGCCCTTAAACAGATGAAGAACAGCAAGGCACCTGGTGATGACGGAATCACAGCGGAACTCCTGAAGGCGGGTGGAAAACCCATTCTAAAAGTCCTTCAGCGAATGTTCAATTCCGTCATCCTGGAAGGTACGGTGCCAAAGGCGTGGCATAGGAGCGTGGTAGTTCTGTTCTTCAAGAAAGGTGACAACACCTTATTGAAGAACTATAGACCTATTGCGCTGCTAAGTCATGTCTATAAGCTGTTCTCGAGGGTCATTACGAATCGTCTCGCTCGCAAGTTTGACGACTTCCAGCCCCCCGAACAAGCCGGATTCCGAAAAGGCTTTAGTACCATAGACCACATCTTTACGCTGCGGCAGATTATACAGAAGACCGAGGAGTATAATCGGCCACTTTGCTTGGCGTTCGTGGACTATGAGAAAGCCTTCGATTCGGTGGAAACATGGGCCGTGTTGAGATCTTTGCAGAGATGCCGAATTGACCACCGGTACATACACGTGTTGAAGTGTTTGTACGAAAACGCCACTATGTCAGTCCGTATACAGGACCAAAGCACAGAGTCTATCCAACTGCAGCGTGGAGTGCGACAGGGAGATGTTATCTCCCCGAAGCTCTTTACTGCGGCGTTGGAGGACCTGTTTAAGCTTATGGAGTGGAACGGACTGGGCATCAACATCAACGGCGAGTACATCACTCATCTACGGTTTGCCGACGACGTGGTCATTATGGCAGAGACTCTGGAAGATCTCAATGCAATGCTCGATGACCTCAGCAGAGCTTCTCGACAGGTGGGCCTAAAAATGAACATGGATAAGACGAAAGTTATGTCCAATATCCATGTTCCGCTCCACCCAGTCATCGTTGAGAACTCTACACTCGAAATTGTTGACGAGTATACATACCTGGGACACATAGTCCAGCTAGGTAGGTCCAATTTCGAGAAAGAGGTCAACCGCCGAATCCAACTCGGTTGGGCAGCGTTCGGGAAGTTCCGGAAGACTTTTTCGTCCAATATCCCTCAGTGCCTGAAGACCAAAGTCTTCGAACAGTGCGTGTTGCCAGTGATGACCTACGGTTCTGAGACGTGGTCGCTGACTATGGGCCTCATGCGGAAGCTCAGAGTCACTCAGCGTGCGATGGAGAGGGCTATGCTCGGAGTTTCTCTACGCGATCAAATCAGAAATGAGGAGATCCGTAGCAGAACCAAAGTCACCGACATAGCTCTACGAATCGCGAACCTGAAGTGGCAATGGGCGGGGCACATAGTCCGACGAACCGATGGACGTTGGGGTCGGAAAGTGCTGGAATGGCGACCCCGCACTGGACGACGCAGTGTAGGAAGACCCCCCACAAGGTGGACCGACGATATAAGGAGGATCGCCGGTAGCCGCTGGAGCCAGGCGGCACAAGATCGGGTCTTGTGGGCATCATTTCGTGAGACCTATGTCCAGCAGTGGACGTCCATCGGTTGAAGCGACGACGACGACGACGACTGTATTTAACACCACTTTTGAATAAATGCTTTTTCTTTCTTTCTATATAGATTTTTATTCAAAGAGATACATACTAATACGATTATAACATGATCAAAAAGTGTTCTTAATACTGAACAAGTATAAATAAATTTATATTATATGGAAAAGATATGAGCATTAATGTTAGATAACGACAATAATATTGCATAATAAAATTATAAGCCTTACCTGGGATTATTATAAAATAAAACCCGTTAAAACTAACAAATATGATACACCGGTTAGTATAAACCAACGAAAATTTCTGCTAATTTAAACAATCGACCTCTAATCCCATAGAGATAAGCTATGAAAGCGAATCTTATTTCAACTCCGGGAAAGTTTTAAGCGAAATTGCAATGGTAGCAATCGCGCCAATTTTATCTTATTAGAAATCTCCGTCGAGCTGTTATCTTGTTTTCTTGAAGCAAAACTAATCTTTTATCGCCTCTAAGAAAGCTATTGCATGAAACATAAAAATTTGAAATTCAAATCAAATCAAAAATTCTATATTGAAGTAATCTTTTACAGCACTTTGGAACCGTCAATGATTTTTTTCCCACGTATTGATGATGTTAAAGAACGCCCTAAAATCTGACAAGGGGTATTTTGCGGCCTGTTCTGAGAAGAAACCAGAAAAACCCATCATCACAGTATAATTATAATATATTTTATTTAGATAAGTAAAAATATTTAATTTCTGTACAATTAAAAAATCTTATTAATACAATATATAGAAGGGCATTGAATAAGGACGTAAACTACTTTTCGTTGCAAAAAAAAAATCGAGTAAATTCCTCCGCTTGAGGCACACAATTTTTGAAAATACCCATAATGAAAATCTTTTTAATAAATAGAATGATACTTGTAACCTTTTACGGCAGATTGCAACAGACAGTGCTGTAAAATTTTTTACTTTGATTTTAATTTAATTAAATTTAAATAATGAATTAATATACACACCGGCATATTTAGGAGAACATAAAAATAAAGGTACTTTTTTTTTCGCTGGGAAAATGCATTTACGCACCCTGGCTGAAAGTTATACTTTCATCCAGGAGTGTGGGACTCGCTGAAGAACAGAATACCCACTAAAACCCAGCGGGACCCTCAGTGTCCTGAACAGAAGTACCAGAGGTTCAGTGGGGACATTACGCTCTGGGACTCCGGACATCGTTTTTCACGACAATTCAGAATAGATGGAGACTCGCAAAGGCGCGTCTCCTGGCTCCCGGCCTCCTCCTACGGATAGAGATGGCCTCAGTTGCAGCTTCCCTCTCCCTCTCTGATATCTCCTTCTGTAAGATGACATTCTTACAGAAGGATGATACCATCCGCCGACTATGCTCATCAGCGAGAGGTCACCGCCAATGAGAGAAATCAGAGGGTGCCGTTGAGGCCCCCAAGCCGGGCATTCTGCCACAGTATGGTACTACTGCATACTGATATCAAACCTTTATTTTTTTATGTCCCGCTTAATATGTCGGTGTGTAAATTTTTATAAAAAAACAAGTATTAGCATCGTGTCATTAATTTCTTATTAAACATACATTTGAACTTGAGTGGATGAATATAATAGTATTGGTACTTACGCATTAACGCCCTAACAGCTACAGATATGAAGATTTTTAAGGTTAGGTTAGTTTTTTTCAGCCTTTTTATGTAGCCAGGAAACGCCATGCCCACAAAAAAAAGAAACTAACCTAACCTTAAATATTGGCATCACTGTAGAGCTGCCGTTAATACGTAAGTTCGAAAGTATTTTATTAACCTTGAAAATTTGAACGAGATATCTGTATATATAACTTATCACGATATCTCTGGAACCATAAGGCATAGAGATTTGAAATTTTAATAAAATATTCCTTTTGCCGAGTAGAGCTCTGCTACGAACGGATTTTACGAAATTCCAACCGCAAGGGTTGTCGGTGTGTTAATTAAAAAAATCAAATTTTAATATTTAATCAAAATTCAAACTTCATATTTACAAACTATATATTTTATGGTATGTAAAACTTGGTCAGAATTTTCTTTTGACATAATGGAATCTATCAAAAGTAAAGTTTAGGAATTTCCACCCTGAAAGGGCAGTGCGGGTAAGTTTCTTATTTGTAAAACAATTTGCCTAAATTAATGAAAAATCTACCAAAAAAAAAACATTCCCCGCAGACGAAGTTGCGGGTTCAGTTAGTACTTATATAAAGCGAGTGTCATCAAGGATTGAAAAAAGGATGGTGATAATAATTATTCTAATAAATGATGTATATGAAAATTTATACAATACAATAACGACATCGATTATTCATAGTCAGTATGGACTAATAACACATTGACATAGCATTGTATATTGTATTCCTAATGATTATATAATATTAAAAAGAAAACGATGGTTTTAGTTTCATTAGACAGCGAAAATTAATTTTATCAAAAATCTAAACTTATTTATAGCCAGATTGAAGTGTAGCTGTTGTACAAAGAAATGAATTTTATAACTAAGGTATAAAATAAACTACGGCATGAGTTGCTAACGAGAATTTGTATTCGCAATTTCATAGCAATCCAATTCTGAGCGTAACTGGGAAATTTCTATTGTTCTCAAAGCAAGTTTCCAAACATATCCGTGTTAATATGTTATAAGAATTCTGATAGAGGCTCCTTTCACAACACACTAAAGGCACCAGGTGGGGAAACAACAGCGTCTTATATAATACATGAAAGCTTTGTTTATCGATACACTTTTGGATGTAATTATGATTATAATCGTGTGAGATACGTTTTTTTTAGTAGAAAAAATTGTCTTTATTATTATATACAGATTGACAGCCCATTACAGTCTCACTCCAGGGCACAGGCCTCCTTGCTTATACGAGAGAGGGTTGTTAGAGCATAGAACCACCACGCTGTTCCTCTGCGGGTTGGCATGCATAGTTCCCCAGTAAGGAACATTTTGGAAGTCCTGAGTCTGGACTGGTGGAGGGCTTCGACCGTGACTAGTAGCCACCCTACACAAACGTACTGCCAAGCAAGAGATTTGTGTTCCGGAACAATACAGTGCAAATACCATAAGAGATAAATTGCGTATTTTCTAATTAACGGGCTTCCATTTCTTGTATCATCACTTACCATCGTTATCATAGTGCTAACGTGTTAGCAATAAAGAAACAGATACCTGTGCCTATTTCAGTATGTATATCCATTTCTGTTTCGGTATCTATAATTGTGTCTACGTCGGTATCTATATCGGTACGTACAAATTCAAAATATCTTTATTCAAGTAAGCCTAAACTTACGAGGGTTCCTTCGTGCCCTGTTCTGAGAAGAGCCCATAAGTAACTTATACTTATAACGTATACTTTTTTCTCATCATTATTACAATATATACCTATATTTAGTTTAAATCGATTAGAACAATTTATTCGCTCGCACGCTTCTTTATCTATCTCTATTCAAGAAGGCCTTTGTAGCTTTTTTTGAATTGTCAAATATTTTTGCCACACACCAATTTTAACTACCTAATTAAATTCAGATCAAAGTCAAACACTAACCTGTCAGCTATAAAAAAACAAGTCAATACTTGCGTTATCATAAATGTAAATTAAAAGTATTATCTATTAGTACTAAACAATAATATAATGTTTAATAATAAATAGTAATTAAAGAAATACCGATAAAAATTAAACTCTTATTGTCTTTTTACGGCGAATCAGCTTTCTCACTGATAGGAGGGTTAGGAATTTACATCCACTATGCTGCTCTAATGAGGTCTGCCCAAAAATACAAGTTTCCTCACTATATTTTCCTCCAGGTAAAAATAGTAGGATGGATTTTAAACAACAACTATACCCGTCTTTATAAAGATGTACCTTCGGAGAATCCGAGAGATTCTCTAAGCAATAATTCAAGTGTTTCAAACCCAATTTAGTTTTTAACGTTATTTCATATTACTTGATGTGAAAGAGAATTGTTGAAAAGGTCTGTAGACGTACATTGAAGCGATATTCGCTCATATAAATATTATATATTGCAGCTGTTCGTGAAGCGTTCAAAACGGAACATCGCGTGAATAACCTTAGATAGCGAATAACACTACTTTAGATACGTTTATTTTCGCCTGTCCATTCGACTGCCAATAATAAAGTATAGAACTTTAATGGAGAATAATGCACGATACTTGATGGCTTATACGGTAGTTCCAGTTATATTTTGTTCTAAATTTTTATGAAATTTTATAGAAAGGCAGTTCCTAGATGGATTCTTTAACAACTACAACTAGTAAATTGCTACACTCCTTTTTAACAACGGTCCTGCTACTTACGTGCACAACAACACAGACAACGTTTATAAATCAAAATAACCGGACCGATTTTAAAAGCTCATTTATTTGTCCAATTCTTCCCCCACCCAAATAGCAGAATATCTATTACAGTATCACATAACATCACGGATAAAAAACTGCAAAATCTCCAACGTTCTGGTATAAAAAAAGATCTAGTCACTAAATGAATGGTATGCTTAGATAGTTTGAGCACGTAGAGAGATATATAAAAGGAGTCTGACAAAAAGGTTTTATGAGTCAAGAGTGAATGGAAAAGTTGGAACGTGAAGACCAAGGCGAACTTTCCTGGATCAAATCCAGGTCATTTTAAGTAAGGGTCAGGTCAAGAGTAACTTGTATGAAAGGTTTAATGAGAAAGAAAGAAGTGCAGGAGATATGCAAGGATCGTGGCACGTGGAAGGGCGTGGTCTCTGTCTACCCCTATGGGAATGAAGCGTGATGCTATGTATATATGTAAATCTTCAAAATTATTGGCCCAATTGACTATATGATGGATGATTTGATTTATTGATAAAAAGGATATCCAGTTGAGTTAGTTGTAAGTTTTTAGTACACACGTAGCCTAAAGTTTTAAGTCGTTTTTTTTAATATCATCATGACAATGACATGTGGAAAAACTATTATATTTGACGACTCAAAAACCTATTTCAATGAAGTTTTAACTTTGGTCTACACATCCGGTATAATTGATAGATCCGAATTACGAATGAGTTTCCCATACTCTCGTGGGAGCGATAACAATATGGATAACACCGCGTAAAACAGGTAATGTCTAATATAGTTACTTTTTGTGAGGATTATGCGATCTGGATAAGTCAGGATACAGCCACGTTAATTATATACAATAGCCGAAGCCGAATACGAATGGTCTTAAGCTTTATTATTTCAAATCAATTCTTCTATTTGCTTGTCCACGAAAGCGTTGGTGTTCTTCTTTACGATAAGTCACAAATTGTACTGCAGGTCGGGTGTATCATTTTCTCTGAGCTGCTTTATCGTTTATACCTTTATTTATAACTTTATAACTTACTTTTGTTTGAAGTTCGGTGTAAAGGGTGCTATAGACTAACCTCTAATCGGGCATTCGGAAAACATGGTGAAACCGTTAAAACTGGTGTTGCATTATTTTCTAGTTAATTCTTTATATAATTTGAAAAAAACATATCTGAATTTTAGCCACAGTGCATTAGTTACGTATAAAGATGTAGTCTACAAGTGTATTCACAAAGAGCACTATGTTCCCTTTCTGGCATACTCGATTTGACGGTAATCCTGCATGACTAGAGAGAGATTAGGCGTAGTGCCAACAACTTTAAGTGTACAAAACAGATGTCTGTGACAGTACAGCATCAGAACAAAGATTGTGTTATTCAAAGCACTTTGATCAGGCGTATATACACAAGGAAATAAAGGAGTAAACTATTAGAGATTTATTACCTTTTATCTTTACTTACATTTTGTCGCATAGGATTAAATTTATTCAATGGATGTTAAGGAATAAATGCTAAAGTTATTTTCAAATAATCTTTAAGTATATAATGTAAAAAAAACATGGTTACAGAAGACAAGAATATAGAAAGTATTGAATCATCAATTTAGAAGTTCAATTCTTATATACATACATAGCATCACGCCTCATTCCCATAGGGGTAGGCAGAGACAACATCTATCCACTTGCCACGATCCTTGCATATCTCCTTCGCTTCTTTCTATCTCATTAAACCTTTCATACAAGTTCGTCGGTTTAGAGTACTCTTGACCTGGCCGTTATTTAAAATGTCCTGGATTTGGTCCAGGAACGTTCGCCTCGGTCTTCCCCTTCCAATTTTCGCATTCACTCTTGACTCATAAATCCTTTTTGTCAGTCTCCTTTCATTCATTCTCTCTACATGCCCAAACCATCTAAGCATTCAATTCTTAATATATAATAATTTAAAAAAACAACTTATCAAGGCATGTAAACTGCACAGGTTCATTTAACTTGTATTATTTAATATATAATAGAGGACATACAAAGCTGTAGAATTAAATACAGAGTATGTTTTTAACATTCTTTTTATGAAGCCTATAAAATATTAACTAATGTTAATTGAAATTGTGCTATTTAGTATTATCGAATAGTAATTTTAATATTTTATGAGGCTGCAGTCATTATTTCGATCTGTCCAATTTGTATTTATATACAGGATAAACTTATAGAAAGATATAGCATGACTATACTCAAAATAAATTTAATTTTCTGACACACGTCATACTTGTGTCAATTTTGCTGCCGTGTGTCTAGTGTCATGTGTCAATTTGACGTCTCCCCTTGCGGAAACGGAAGCACGTGCGTCTGTTTTATTTCTAAACTGAAACTAGAGGATTAAAGAGTCTATATCCGTGTATACATAATCAACACAGATCAACAAAACATTTAACTTTATCTATATACAACTTCATAGTTCAGATCACAGTAAAATGAAAAAAATTACGGCATGAAAAATTTTGCTTTGGAATTGAGACGAACATATTTAAAAAATCATGACACATTGCAATGAAAAGAACACGCCTTATCAATTTACGTTTTAAACGTACGTTTACTATATGATGATAAAAAATTTAAATCAACCAAACGTCATATCAAAAAAAGCATGTTCTTTTCGTTAGAATGTGTCATGATTTTTAAGTTGTATCTATAATATCTACTAAGGTACTCTGTGGAAAGATAAGAAGGGGTTAGTCTGTGGTGAGTTGTCAATCCAGGTTCGGAGAAAATGGCGATTGAATACTTATTAATTTTATGAGATAATTTTTATTCATAGTCGTTAATAATTTTACAATTCAATTAAACTTAACAAATGTAAACCGAGGTACTTACTAAAGTTTTAAATGAATAGTTCCACATATTCACAAACTTCCTTCATTGTGCAGACAAACTATATGCAACTACTTAGACATTCTCATAAGATTTTCAATTGCTTTTTCTTCCCGAGGTTCTAGACATTTTATTTTTAATATACTTGAAAATATACCGATGGGTAATTAACAAAATAAATTATGGGTATTGCGAAGTAATAAATATTTTATATCAGTTCTTTTAAACACTAGGAAGAAGATGGTTTCGCGTATAGTATATTTCCTTAGTATTTCATAGTAATATATTAAATATGCTAATTGTAGTTAGCTTTTCCCCGCGGTTTCATCGGCGTAGTTGCTGATCCGTTCTTAATAACTGTCTACATTGTCAAAGAAGTTACTTTGCTATAATATAATTCAATTGGGAGTATAGTTTGGAGATCTCGAAATGAATGAGCGAGTTTAGTGAGCCACAACATTTTGTTGATTTTAAAATGTATAGGTAGAAACATGTTTTATGTATGTAATAGCTGACGCCCGCAACTTCGTCTGCGTACACTTAAATGTGTGATTTAAAGGATGGCACCATCTATTTGATGAATTGTACTATAGATTTAAACTATCCATGTTTACCCAACAAGGAAAGAGTTTTTCCAGAAGCATAGTTTGCAGAGAAGTTTTTTTGTGATTAATTTAATTATCGAAATATGTATGTCTACTTCAAAAAACAGCACTTTTCGTCGCAAGTTATTTCTTTCAATGAAAAAAATCTTTTTTTTTTGGATTAATTTGATTTATTTTGCATATAGTTTTATCTTTCAAACAGTGTAGTCTTGGCGAAATATATAGTCTTTGACAATATAACCTTAATGTTTAAAGTATAATTTTAATTAATTATCGTCCAATTTTGACCATCTCGCGACCACTAGTTAAAATCGATTGGCAACGAAGTTGTTTAAATATACAAACAAGCCACATCGTAGCAGGATCTATTAACGTGTATGCACCTAAAAGCGGTTGAGTGAGTTCAAAGCAGCCTTACCAAAATGATCTTCACAAACGCGGTTATCTTTTAAAATATACACTCGCAAAGCGAAGATTTCGCGAAAGCCAACATGAAATATGGATTACCTAGTTTGAATAGAACAGCACTTTGCGAGCTGAATTAACGAAATTTATTGATAGTTGTTAAGACTTTGCGGTGCAAAATCTTCAAAAATAAATTATTATATTTGAGTACTGTCTTAATCTATAATATAAAAATGAATCGCAAAATGTGTTGGTAAGCGCCTAACTTAACAACGCCTGGTTCAATTTTGACAATTCTTTTTTAAAATGTTCGTTGAAATCCAAGGATGGTTTTTACGGGAAGAAAAGTTCGAATAATTGCAACAGCCCTTTTCTGTTTCCCATACAAACGATTTCTAACTAAAATAGAGAGTCAATATGACCTTTATTGCTATTCAATATCTCACTGTTGTCTAAGCAATGTAGGTGTGTTCCTAACGTCATAAAGTCAATTTGCACTTTTTACAAACTCAATTGAATAGTCACAAAACGTAAGAGCAATAATACTGCAGTAATTTCATTTCGAAAGTCATTCGAAAAACTGAAATCTGCCACATTCCAAATCTTTTTGACAGGACGAAGTCTGTCGGGTCTGCAGTTTATATATAAGAGGCAAGTCGTTGTCATCAGTTAGTTTTCCTATCTCGTAAAACTATGAAAATCCCTTCGCGGAATAAGTGTCACTTTAATAACCGAGTGATTAATTTCTAGATCTCGTAATGAGTCAGTAAGTGTGTTATCATTTTTCGCTTATACAGTGTGTGGCAGTAGAAATTCTAAGTCGGACTGAATATTTATTTATGGTAACATAAAAATTTTATTTCACTTAGTTTTTAATCACTTACTTTCAGATTATTAAATACATACTCACATTCATAATCTAATCAATATACAGAGTTTACGTTACAATGACTAATACATTTTTAAATTCGTAACATTATTTACGTAGAACATCTGACATTTTAAATAATATAATATTACATTATAAAATTATATCAACTTCAAAATTAAATATTAGTAAATTTAACAATAGTACAGGTATAAGATGTTTTTAAATCGGTTCAGTAATTTTTAGATGGATTAAAATAAACTGTTAAAAATAAAAAATAAAATTCAAAATGAAAAACTGTATTTTAAAATATTAAAGAAGATATTTATTTGTAATATTTTATTGTCTCAGAACTTCCCTATACACAACATTTGACAATCTGGAGTTCGTTTCGGGATACATTATTTTCTTTAGATTGAGATTTTTTAATTCGTTATATCTTTTGAATGAAGGGGAACTAAATGAGATATGTATAATATGGTTTGATTATGGTCGGCGCTTTTATTAACCTCTACAATGTAGAAAAGTAGTTATAGTGGCATAACTACAGTAGTTTGGACAAATGGTATCGCGGACTTTTTTGTGGATATTAGTATGTTCTATAATATTTCAATACATGTTTTTGCGAATGCTATGGAGTCTATCTCCAATAGTTTCCGCAGCGTACGAGTTAACAATTTTTTGGGTTACATTAACGCATTTTTTTAGGGATTCCTATTTTGTTTTAGAAATTGATATAGCCAATGTAACTTTGTAAAAAGCAGCTTTATACTGGTGAAAACATTTTTGAAATCGGTCTTTTGTTTTTGTGTGAAAATGTAACAAATATACAGACATAGATACATACAAATGTTTCCTCTTTATAGATTTACTTTAGATATACTTTAGATTACTTTAGATATACTGACATTATCCTCCCATTGCCTTTTCAATGAAACTGGTATGGATCAAATCGGTTTCATAATTTCAAAGTTTTTAATGGATATAGGTATGTCTATTATCGTGGTTTATATATTTAGATTTATTATTTGGTTCGGGAGGAAGGGAGAAATCAACTGGTTCCAAATTATGTATCAATACGATATAGGAGAGAGAGACAGGGTAATTGAGAGCGTGAGAAAATTTTATTACAATACAACATAATATAGCGATAGACAGAAAGATAGACATATGCTATCGCATTTGTTTTTTAACTTTTTAAGAAGAAAATTTCTGTAAAAACTTGATTGTTGCGTAAAATTACTGTTTACGTAGGAGGCACAATGTAACCGACTCAAGATTAATATTTTTTTCCGTTTTTGCAAAAAAATTTCATTGATCCTTGGCTTATATTGATCGAAACGTAAAATTATATAGCCTTTCTCGATAAATCAGGTTTCCAATAGTAAAAGGCTTTTTCAGTTCGAACAAGTTCTTGAGATTAGCGCGTTCAACCAAACCAGTTAACCCTTCAGATTTGTAGATAGTATAGAAAAACCTATTAACCATAAATGCTGTCGGTTATGATATCCGATCCAAGAAAAGTTATTAAAGTGTTATGTTCCGTTCGTTATATTCTTTCTTCGTAACTACTCAAACACGCCGCAGTTTCAAGTTGGATGATCAACTTTTCCATAAAAGTTATCAAGTTACCCAGCTTAGATAAAATATTTTTGTTTAACTGGTAAGTTTTATAAAAATATATAAATCGTTTTATATTCTTTGAGTGCAGTAGACAATACAAGAAGCCTTTTTTGTTACAAACATTGTACAAATTTTCAGGGAATTGTACAACAGTTTTTTCAGTTCTTTTTTTATTATCACTCTTCCAGTTTATATTATCCTGTTCAAATTTTCAATAATTAATAAAAAAGCTTTTCTTATTTATCGGCCTAAGTCGCGATACTATTTTTAAAACTTGTAGTAGATGAAACTTGATTTATTGTTGAAAATACAGTTTTTTTCCAATCGATGGCCCCTACGTCAACGTCAACAATCAACAGTCAACAAACAGTCAACTTGCCTTTTAGACACTGACTTTTTTGTAATGTTGACAATTATACCACCCCATTTATTAACCCAGGTGCCCGGTTTATTTTTTTTCAAATTATATATCTACATAGTAAAAAGGTAGTTTTTTTTTATTGCAGACAGGTCAGCGCTTGACTGTGATCACACCTAGTACGGTCTAAGATAGAAGCGCGCTAATCTGATAAGAGGCAATTCACCTCTTATGCTTTCTATACAGCATCGCACCGGAACACAATGTTTTGCTTGGCGGTACGCCTTTGTAGAGTGGCAATTTCCTTAATTTACTCAACCGGGGATCGAACTTGACAGAAATAATTTATTAAATTTAGAAGAAAGTATTTTCTAATTTGTTTGAGTCTGGACTGTCTTCGGTTCACGGCTAGTTACTACTCTACCAGCAAAGACTTACCGCCTAACAAAGAGCTTTGTGTACTGGTACGATGCTGTGTAGGAAGCATAAGATGTGATTTATCTTTTATCAGATTAGCGCGCTTCCATCATAGACTGTATCATCATTTAATATCAGATGAGATCACAATCAAGCGCCTAACCTGTCAGCAATAAAAAATACTGCTAGCAAAGCAAGTATTTGCACCACTGGGCCAGCGAGGCCGTCGTAATAGTTAGTACTGTAATTAACAATTTATCTTTGAAGAAATATATTAACCAATTAATTCTACAAATAAATTTAGTTTTCAAATAATGGTATAACGTTGTCTATTGAAAGACTGCATAAAAGGAATCTTTCTATCTCACAAATTTCAGAAGATTGTGCTAGATGTTAGATGGCGTTGGATTTGACTTTATGTTCTTTTTGTTTCTTATTACAAATCTATATTTGATAGGGTTCAGAATAGATAATAATGTCAATATAGCTTATGTTGACTGGGCACCTCCAGAACTGGTATAAACCCCGGTCCCGGGACCCGAGTTTCCTGATTCTGGACCCGTGGAAGCCTTTCCCGTGGTTAGTTACCACTCTACAAGCAAAGACGCACCGCCAAGCAAGAAATTGTGTTTCGATACGATGCTGTGTCGAAACCTTACCATAAGAGGTAAATTACTTCTTACCGGATGAGCGCGTTTCCATCTTATATTGTATCATAACTTACCCTCAGGTGTGATCACATTCAGGCGTTAACCTGTCAGCAATTATGATTTAATAATCAACATTTTGACGTATACGATACAAACAAAATATGAATAGTTTAATTTTTTCATATTAAGATAGGTATTTGTATACGCAACTTTGTTTAATATTTCGTGAAATTGACGGATATTCCTCCCTTACTGGACAGTTAACGAAGTCGTAAATGGTTGATCCCTATGGACAGCTGAGTGATCTATTGTGTTGCGATTATTTTTGTCACATGCTATCCATTGTCTTTTTCGTTTCCATTTGCAATATTTCAGTATAATCTGCTTATACTATTAAGTATTACACTGCTTTAGAAATATTCTCTATTAATAATAACCTCGCTAGCGTAATGGACTGAGAACTTAGGGCGAATGTAGGAAATTACATTTTCTCATTTGTCTGAGCCTAGATTGATTCTGGATTGAGGGAACCGTGGCTAGTTACCATTATTGAGAGTGGTATGCTTAGATGATTTGGATAAAAATGATTTATGGGTCAAGAGCGAATGGGAAAATTGGAAAGGGAAGACTAAGGCGAACGCTCCTAGACCAAATCCAGGACATATTAAATAAGGGTCAGCTCAAAAGTACTCTAAACAGAAAAATTTAATGAGAATGAGAGGAGTGAAGGAAATATGCAAGGATCATGGCAAGTGGAAGGACTTAGCCTCTGCCTACCTCTATGGGCATGAGGCGTGATGCTTTGTATGTATGTAGTTACCATCTTACCAGCAAAGACGTACCGCTAAGCAAGAAATTGTGTTCCGGTACGACGCTGTGTAGAAACCATAAGACGTAAAGTACCTCTTAAAAGGTAAGCGCGCTTTCATCTCACACTCAATCATCACTTACCATTAGGTGTGATCATAGTCAAATGCCGTCATTATGCAGTAATAAAAAACACCGAGACGCAATTTCTTCTTTGCTTGGCAGCACATAGGATAGAATAACATAAATAGGATTTCTTATATCAAAGCTTAAAATAATTTATAAATTTGGAAATATGCATTCAGAAATTTTGTATATTAATTGCTAAATTTATTTAAATTCTTTCTAAAAGTTTTAGCTTACTTAAAAATTTAAATATTGCTCAGGTAAAAGGCTAAGATGTTGTCTTTAACTTTGTTATTAATATATATTGAATAAAAGATAAGCGTAATTTGTTTTTGCAGCTATTGTAGGAACTATATATTCACTCGACAAATAACTTTCTACATATGGTCTTTCCTAACCAAAGGTATATTAACAAACCAACCTGCCTTTTCTAAACAGCTCCCGTGTGGGATTACTGTAACGATTTATAAATCCGGCTCTACACCTGAATGTACAAACAAACACCAGCTTCAAATAGCCAAATCCATCTATTTTCCCTGGAGATCACTGTTGTGGTTACTCAAAGGATAAAGGTATATATGGAAGCCTCTACTAGCTTATATATTGGTTTACCTACGACCTTAGTATGTTCTTAATGTTTGCACTTTATGTCTATTAATATAGTGGCCTGACCGACAACAAGTAGTATAATTTTCAAGCATCGTATTCTAGATATTTATTCGTAGTTTTATTTATTTTTGTTTTATATTTTAAATTCCTCATGCATCATAAATCGAATGGTTTTTGCTGCCCTGGTATAGTAATGAATAGAAATAATAAAACTGCGTACGTATACAAAAAAAAAAATTATATATATATACGTAAATAAAATTACACCAGTCAGAAATGAAACTTCTTTAGCAAACTATTTTTTAAGTCTTGTTTATATTTATACAAATATAATTTTTTTGATTTGCAAGATTTAGATAGATATGTTATTTCATTAAAATATTTAGTGTCGAAAATTAATACAAATACAAATGATTTATCGAAATCTTAAAAAACGAATTGTAAATAAAAATACCACGTGTTCATTGTCAATATTAGAAATTAATAAATTAATTTTGTTTTTGAACTTAAAATTTCACAGATCATTCATGAAATATTTTTATTTTGTATTTTATGAAAAATTGTTTATTAAATGACGTGTGGCAAATTAGCATAAAAGCGCTGCACATCTTTATGACGCTAATCACGCGTTTCATCCGTAAATTTAATTTTACCCTCATGCGTCTAAAGGAGTTTCGCTTCAATAATGTAAAATTTTGAAATACATAATTAAACTTGTTCATCTCATTGCAGAAAACCTTTAAACATTTTATAAAACGTTTTAAAAGATTAACTTTTAACAAGCTAATTCCCGCAACTGCATCTGCTTACTGTCAAGTTAATTTCGCCATGCCACCGCTTTTTAAATCGTCCAAGTCTTCAAAATATCCATATTAACTAAATGCTATTAAAGACAGTTTGGATTTATATAAAATAAACAACGTATGTAATATATATTTCATTGGTAAAGGAATAACATTGCAATATATAAAAAAGCTTGGGAAATAACAATTTTTTTCTTGTAATATGTAAATGACTAAACTGTTAACTGGGTTATCTTTAAGAGATATGACATTTCGGACTTTCCTATCGGTCTTTTTATAAATATAATTTTGTTAGCACATTCATTTGGTCTATCTAGTAAAGTTGAGTTGAGAACAAGCAAACTGTGTTTGATTTGACATCACATTACAAATCTTTGAATTTTTTGGGATTTTTGTTACTCGAATCAATATCAAATTTCATCCATTAGTTAGGTATTTCAACTTGAGTAAAAAAAGTATATAGCAGCCCTTTAACGTCCGACTGCTGGGCACAGGCCACCTCACTCGCATGAGAGAGGGTTTTTGGAGCAAAGACCCACCACGCTGCTCCACTGCGGATTGGCATAGTCTCTCTCTCATAGTCCGATGTGACGGGAATCCAACCCGACCTGAGAGAGATCAGGTGCTTGACGGGTGGAGCATACTACCAACTTCCCGACTTAAGGCAAATATTGAGAAATACTTAACAGAAAACTCAATATTGATTTTTGAATTAGCCCGACCCGAGACTCGAACCCAGGACCTCATGCCTGTAGTCGAACATGCTAATCACTAGACCAATGAGGCAGTTAGTGAATGCAATCAACTTGAGTGAATAAATTAAAAGTATTTTATTTAAGATGTAATTAATATAAATATAGGGTGAATGCGATCTAAAAATTTAAAAATGATATTACATTTTTCTGTTATAAATTCTTGAAGCCCAGATATGTGGAGGATACATACCTTTTTTGTTTTCCACGTAATAGTGCAAGTAATAGATTCGTTAGCAAAACAATATTCAACTAAAAAATACATAATCGTGGTATGTACCCGTAAATAATATATTCTTTAAATATGTCGATAAACCACGAAATTTTCAGTTTAAAATATTTATTAGCAGAATTTCCAATTTGGGTTTCTTAGTTTTAACTAATGAGAGGCTTAAGCCATGGCTAACTGTTAACCTACTAGCAAAACCATGCCGCCATACAAACATTTACGTTATGTTATACTACTGAGTAGAGGCCAATAAAGGCAAAAATTATCTGTTAGACGATTAGTGCCCTCACCAGGAATGCCCAAATTAATTTTTTCTTGGTTTTCTTTAGTTTGAACTCGGAATATTGTTAAATTAAGGGTTCATAATGATCTGATTTTAGTTGTTTTTTTTTTTAATAAATGGGAACTAAAAACCATGTCTCCAAATGGACACACTAAGCGCTGGCAGTAGCTAAAAAGTTGAGAAGATATAATTTATCTTGTAGGAGTTAAAAGATATAAAATAACACGGTTTGTCGAATGAAAACATTTATTATTTTTTATGATAGTCAGCAAAACATGGTACGCAAAAGCCGACGTCACACTTCATGCATTCAATTGGATAGTCTTCCTCCGCCTTTAGCTGCTATTCCATAGAATTTTATGATCAGAACAATTTTTCCATAAAGCATAGCGACTTGATTGTAGAACAAACATGTCAATAATACCGTCATCTGTAAAAGCTCAAATAAATCAACAGCAGATTTTCCATTATTAGTAGAACCTCAAGTCAAGCCAGTAAGAAGTAACTTCAGAAATCGGCCCCAAGAAAGGTTCTAAATCTCCATCAATCCATGTCCTAGGTTTTTTACCGCAAAGATTGTCAAAACGAGGGGCGTTTCTATTAGAAGCTTCGTATGACTGGCTAAACGTTACCTCAGCCTGAGCTGTCAATAGACGAGCATTAAAATTTTCGGTTCTTCTACCACTGTCTGCGTCACCTGAATCTTCGTCTGTCAAAACAGCGGGATCAGAAGGGGCGACGTAAAATGACTCTGGTATCGGCCGGTCTCTAGCATCTATCCTCAAATAAAATGTCCAAGAGTTCATTTTGGGTCCCAGTTCCCTGGTACTGGTCAAAATCGAAGAATCTAAAAAAAAAACAACTTTACATAATGACATGCCAAGTGCTTAGCGTGTCCATATGGATTCTGCAACATTAGGCGTATAAATATAGTGCTAAAATAACACTAAACTATCGTTGACCAATTTCAACATATAAATATATTATTTTGGAATAATTGTAAACGGGACAGCTTTCCTGGTGTATGATATGGTGGAGGTTGACTTAGTTACTAGGTTGGAGCACACAAATGAAAGGTCCGGGAGTTTGTGGAAGTTATTTATATTCTAATATGGTTTGCACTTTAACAACTACACTTTCACTATTTCTAATATTTGCAACTATTCATACTGGTAAATGGTAAGTGGTTATGTGAGCCGAGGCATCACTATGGTAGAGTATGCGGGGTACTGCACTGACGATACAAACACCTCATTATATATGAAAAATGTTACATGAAAATAACATAAACAAACAAAATAATTTTAAAAATCATGTTACTCTCGTCTCGGGTCCATTTTTTCCGACGTTTTTGATTTTAGTGAGAATCGAATGTATTTACCTGCGAATTTAGATATTTAAGTGACATATCAATGACATGTAAAAAAACTTTGACATTTGATAGTACATAGTATGACCATTTAAATATTTCTAATCAAATAATGGTTTGCCACAAAAATTGTTTTAGCAGACCCATATTTTTGTGTACATGGCCACGTTAGGCATTACTGGGAGAGTATGATCACATCACATATCATTGAATGAGATCACAAGCAAACACTAATGTATAAAAAAAGATTACGGTGCACAAAACAATCGCGTTACTTGATTAAACGACGTTATAGTGGCAATACAATTTCAAATTAATTACGCCTTAATGAAATAAAGTTTGTTTATATTCACTACAGGAGCCTCAAATTACAGTTAACGCAGTAGGTAATAAATTAAGGCTTAATAAGGCTTTGGTTTCTCATTTCCGCTTTAATTAGAAATTTGATACGTACTCTAGCATTTCGCAATTTACATTGTATTATGAAGTTCACGTTTTTCAATCAATCGATTAATAAACCACTGTTTGTCATGTTTAAGTTATTAATGTTTTGTCATAAAAAATAGTAATATTTTTATTATCTCCCGTTGGTTTCAAACTCGTTTCGACGCTGGAAAGCGAACACATAGTAATTTGAAAAATATTTTTTGTAAGTTAATCTGTTTCGTAACCAAATGTAAATATAGTAAGTAGCAGCCTATTAACGTCCCACTGCTGGGCACAGGCCTCCTCACTCCGAGGAGCGAGGGTTTTTAGAGCATAGACCCACCACACTGCTCCACTGCGGATTGGCAGGCATAGTACACAAACGCACTCTCTATTCTTTCATTCTCATAGTCCGATGTGATGGGAATCCGACACAACCGGAAAGAGATCAGGCGCAGGACCGACGGCTTAACGTGCTCTGCGAGGCATGGTGGTGGATCACACCGCCAACTTCCCAACTTCGGGTAAATATTGAGAAAATCCTAATAGAAAACTCAATATTGAGTTTTGAATTGGCCCGACACGAACCCAGGACCTCATGTCTGTAGTCGAACATGCTAACCACTAGACCAATGAGGCAGTATAAATGTAAATATAAATATAGTATAACCAAATGTAATAATGATAACATCGAAGAATTTATATATTGTTTTATTCTTATGTACATTACCTATTATTACGTGTTGTCTTTCCAGCTTAGACTTCATTATGTTTACATTTTGCTATGATATATTTTTATTATCTCTTTAGCATAATGGTGTGAGTTTTCTCTTACTTCTCTAATAGAGATTCCAAGTTTAATCCTTGACAGTGAAAATTTAGGGAATTCATTTTCTGACTGGGCTAGATCTAGACTTTTGGAAGGCTTCGGTCGTGGCTAGTTACTACTTTGAATAGCAATGAGTGCTGCCAAGAAAAATATTATACCTGGTACGATACTGTATATAAACCATTAAGTATACTGTCTCGTACAAAGTAAGCGCGCTTCCAAATTATATAGTATCTTCCCTCATATCAGGTGAGATCATAATCAAGCATTGACCTTTCTCTGACTTTCACTCGTCGTCGTCGTCGTTTCAACCGATGGACTTCCACTGCTGGAATAGGGTCTCACGTAATGACTTCCACAAGGCCCGATCTTGCGCCGCCTGGCTCCAGCGGCTACCGGCGACCCTCTTTATATCATTGATCCACCTTGTCTGCCTACACTGCGCTGTCCGGTGCGGGGTCGCCACTCCAGCACCTTCGGCCCCCAACGACCATCGGTCCTTCGGACTATGTGGCCAGCCCATTGCTACTTCGCCAGGTTCACGATTCGTAGGTCTATATCGGTGACTTTGGTTCTACTACGGATCTCTTCATTTCAGATTCGATCACGCAGAGAAACTCCGAGCATAGCCCTCTTCATCGCACGCTGAGTGACTCTGAGCTTCCGCATGAGGTCCATAGTCAGCGTCCACATCTCAGAACCGTAGGTCATCACTGGCAACACTCACTGTCCGAAGACTTTGGTCTTGAGGCACTGAGGTATATCGGACGAAAATATCTGGCGTAGTTTCCCGAACGCTGCCTAACTGTTGGTTGACCTCCTTCTCGAAATTGAACCTACCTAGCTGGACTATATGTCCCAGGTATGTATACTCGTCAACAAATTCGAGAGCTTAAAAAGGTCTTCCAGCGCCGCAGTGAAGAGCTTCGCGGAGATAACATCTCCCTGAGGCACTCCACGTTACAGTTGGATAGATGCTGTACTTTGGTCCTGTATACGGACTGACATGTGTCGTATTCGTACAAGCACCTCAACACGTGTATGTTCCGATAGTCAATTCGGCATCTCTGTAAAGATCTCGAGACGACCCATTTCACTCACTGATCTTCAAATTGATTTAGAGACCACACTGTATTATCGTTCATAATCCAAGGTTGCTAGCTGATCTGCTAAATTTGTCAATAATTCGCGCTAAATTCCTCGAATTCAATGAAAACAAAATTGTCAATTCCGTTCAAATTAACCTCAAAATTAATCCATTATATCGCATTTCCCAATATTTTATTACAAGTAAATTTTAATTATATCGTAATACTTATTTAGGTGAGCTTTATTAGTTTATAAATAATTGTTTTGTTCGTTTAATTAAATGAATCGTATTTATATTAATAAATTTTACTGGCTAGTAAAACATAATTGTGCGAATATAATTCGTGTGAACGCGGGGCGGGTATTTTCACAATGGTACACTAGAATATATTATGCCTATATGTTTTGTCTGTCGTAGGATTGCATTAGCTTCATGCATCGTATATGTGGTTAACGCAACTTATAGTTGTTTATTTTATCTTTCCAAGTAAATATTAAGACAAATTAAAATATTTATTTATTTATTTACATAGGACACCAACAGGTTACAGTAATAATATGCAAAATATAAAGAATTAATAAATAACAAAAAGTAATTACTGCAAACCCATTTACTGGTTGCTACTGCATGCAAAAAATATATACTAACTAAGAGGAATAAAAACAAGTAATGAAGAAAGAAACAAAAAATAATACCAATATTTACAATTATTTAAATATTATCTAATACTAGGCAACCAGATCTACATCAGAACAGGCAAGACAGTGATTTACAATTTTCATTTTAAAGGATGCGAGACTATCACAACTTATATCTATATCAATTGATTTACATATTTTATTATAGAGCATAAGGATTCTATTTACTGGTGCTGAGCAGCCAAGGTTAGTTGCCAAGTTGAATACATGAAGTTTAAATGGTAATATTTGAGTATATACAATATTTTATAACATTTGGTTGTCATAATGTTAGTAATACTTTTTTATTTAATGTCTTTCTTTGTGATAACACAGCTTTGTTTACTTTAGGTTTTTAATATATATAGGATTAACTGTATTTTATTTGTAACAATGTTTTTGAAGTGAAACTTCTTAAGGCGCATGAGGGTAAAATTTTTACGGATGAAACGAGTGATTAGCGTCACGAAGATTTACAGCGTTTTTTTATGCTAATACCCTTAGTTTTAATATCTACTAACATGTAAATAATTTAATTCGTCATCAATATACTATTTTTCTGAAAATATTTCATAAATTGTCTTTTCTAAATTTTAAATAAAGAAAAATATATTAATTATTTCTAATATTGACAAAAAACACCAGACATTTTTATTTACAATTCATCATTAGAGACTTCTATAAACTATTTGTATTAATTTTCGACATTCATTAAATTCGGAATATATCTTCCTTTTTCCCTCCCTCTAAATCTCGGAACTCTTAAGTTTTCGATTTGTATAAATATAAACAAAACTTAAAAATAAGTTTCCCCAAGAAGTTTCTCTTCTGACATGTGTACTCTGTACGCCCTTTTATTTTTTTTTTATTAAAAGCTACGTTTGGTTTATAAAAAATAAATTACAAATGCAAATATTATACTTATAATTTTAATATCAACATCTACGAATATTTTTTATATTCTAATTGTGGGTATCCTTATCATTTATAATTTTTTACCGAATACATAAAATTTATTATTTAATGCGAAAGTTTTTCGCAATTTTTAGAATTCATGTTTGTTTCAATTGAGAACATTGAAATCTAATTTTTTTACAGGCAAAGAGACTTCCTGATACCATAACATAATTTACATGGATAATCTAAACGAGACCGTTTCCCATTTTACGGATAATTAACATACGTCGCAAAGCACATGAACCCAATTTGACATCCAATTTGAAAAGGGCGATGTGAATATTAAATTTGTCCTTTGTCAAATTAAGCCCGCCCTGACGAAGTCTAACATAACAATAAAAAAATTAAACATTTGAATGATAACGACTTTTGTCTTAGTTAATATTTGGAGTGATTTTGTTTTTACATGGCGTCAAATTTATCTGTGAGTCTGAACTAGTATGAGGCTCTGGGCTTGCCTAATTACCACCCTACAAGAAAAGAAATTTCGCCGAGCAAAAAAAATGGATCTCGATAATTTACTGTTTAGAAACCTTCTCAGTAAGCTATCAAGTAATCTTCGTAACCCTATTACCTTTTCAACTCCTTGTACACTAACCTTACTATTTTACGTTAATATTCCATGACGCTTGAAAATTCCTCGGAGTACCAGCTCAACTATGAACTATAGACTGTGACTGACTGTCTATAACTGGGGCTGTATTCACATCATTTCAATAACGTGTTGTTAGCATCGTAGCACTTTGAAAACTGTATATATTTTTGAAGTGAAACTTCTTACAGCATCATTTGAAAAAAAAACCATAATATTTGCGCAATGTAACTGTATCGACCTCGTGTCACCGAAACGATTTTTATATTTATATTCTTATTATTATTAGGGCACCGAAGTGGTCAACTGGCGCAACACCCGCCAAGCGACGATGAGTTCAGACTCGTGCTCTGAACTCCCTCCCCATAATTAAAGTATTCCTGTTTATAGTGTGCCTGCGGCGTATGATCATTCGAAGGTTGTGTCAATGGGACTAAAGCCCGGATATGTTTCATAAACATGTAGAGAAGGGTCTCTAAGGTATTTCAAACGAGGACCGAAATCCATATACATTGTCAGCCGAAGCTGTGATGAGGCAATAGCCATGGTTATAAAGCGCAAAGCGCAGTGTTATTTTAAATGGGATATATAAATCACCAATGCATTTCGTCAAATCAATTACACAGATCAGGAGTATCTGGTAGGCGGACCACACCGGATATTTTACACACGTTTTAAGTCCAGTGTTAGACTAGATCGATGTATGTATTCCTACCTCGGTGGGATTTGTGGTATAATAATATTCACATATTTTAAGTCTTGTGATCGACTGCGTAGATGTATAATATGTCACCACCTCGGTGGGAATGTTGTAGAATAATATAATATGTCGTTGATCCACATATGCGGGGCCTCACACCCACACAGAGTGTCCAGTCGCTGAGCTCTCAATCCAACAAAAGCATTAGTTCATTATATATGCGTGGCAAGCCACGGAAAGCAATAGGGTTCAGCAGGCCACACTGTCTATAAGCTAGTCCGCAGCCTTGATAATAAAGGCCCGACCAGCGGCCCTATTTCTATGACATGCTACAATGTCATTTTTATTACATTTAATAGTAAGCTAAGAGATTGTCCCTAACAGGCGAACACTTCACATGTGAGCAAGCCCACGAGATCAGTGTTCATTTGTCCATCACTGCTACGCAGAAGCTATCGCAACGCCTAGCAACATTCGGTCATGGCTCTAGCACTACCGATTAACGATGACTACGCTTATAGCGCCGGATCATCAATCAGTAACATTTCAGAAACCACATTGTACTAGCACTACTCTAGAGTCCTAGGCGTCCAAAGTTATGCGAGGCTCACTGCCATAGCCGAGGCTACAACAGGCCTGAAACACAACCCGTATCACCCAAAACAACTACAGTAACTTTGATTGTCTGCCGTCAAGGTGGAGCGAGGCTCGCTGTAACACAATGGCCACAGGCCTGAAACCCCGCCCTAACGACGAACAGCCTGGGGAAGCCCTTGAGCGAGGCTCGCTATAAAGATCGAAATCAATACAGGCCTGAAACCCAAGACGACCCCAGTACGCACCAAAGTAATATTCAGTACGATGTCTTACACTACTTCATGGAGTCACCTCCATAAAGTATCATTTAAGACACCATAATGAGCTGGAGTCGAACCCCAACCTCTCCTAGTGAAAGGTAGGATCGCAACACCAACTGCAGGCATGCCGAAGCACGCTCGTTCGAAATATATACTTCAATAATATACATATTTATATATATCCATATATCACTACAGTATATTTGTATATATTATATAAATAATTATAATAATATATATTAATTAAAAGACATCTAATCTAATAATTGAATATGATATAAAAGCAGTAATGCATTAATGCATTTAATTATTTTTATATATACATTTATGTCTGTATACATGTCTGTATTTAAATTGTACATATATTTATGTAAGGACGTGTCCGTCACAGCAAGGTACGCATGTGTCAGTATATACATATCTTTTAGGTCTTTACTTTAGTCATATTTTATATAAGGAATATTTAAAATAAAATAATATTATAGAATTTAATACAACATTAAGTACAGCTAAAGAAGTATCACTTCCTCCACGTCGAAACAGATACACGCACACTTTTTTTTGTTTATTATTTGATAAGCAGTTAAGATTTAGTTAGTTTTTTGATAACGTGAAGTTCATCCGTTGTTCATTAACATTTAAATAAATAATGTCGGAATAACTGATTAAGTAAAAAAATAAAAGTGAAATAGAGTATACATTCTTGCATTAGCATTCAGGTCAATTTATAGATAATAATTAGATTTCGTCCTTCAATCACGTTTCAAGCTTGGGTAACTTATTATATAATAAGAAAAGCGATCAAGTATGAGTTTATTACCGACAAAGTTCTAATTAAACATCGTCATGCCCCATTAACATCCATTATTTGTCTTACAATCGTAGCGACATAAAGCCAACCGTACCTTGTAATTAACATTAGATTTATCACAAGCACTGTACTGTGTAGTTTGAAATTAAACAAACGGGTCATAAACAACACTTATTTTCAAACAACGCAGGTCATATTTTATGTTCCAAAATTCCTCGTAAGCTCGTTAAGCTTGTGATGTAAGCTTTCAGATAATGTGTATACGATACTGCCATCGTATTCACATTACCTGCGAAGCTTATACGTTATAGGCGCGGTAATGAGTATTATTTATAGACAAACAATCATGAACTTACTCGCATCGCTAGCAAAGATCCTAGGTTCAATACCTCACATCGCTTCTTTTTTATCGTTGTTCATTTTCTATTTTGTCTTTTTCATTATATCGCTCTGTATAATTCATTAAGATATAAATTATTCTTTAGTGTGCTACAATTTTCGACAGTATCACCACTTGCTATTACGATTAACCCGACAACAATAAAAAAACGTTAAGATTGACCAAACTATTATACTTTTGTTGTTAAGAAAGTTTAAGTGCTATGCTGATATTATTATTTGGATTAATTTCCAATTTACCTATATGATTACTTCCTGATTCATTTATTTCTTGAATCTATATAGCATTGTTTCTAAACAATATAAAACATGTATTTAAAGAATCGTTAAGTACGAGGTTTAGTTTAAAAAATCACTATTTATCTCTCTCTGAATGTCTGACGGACTTTTTTATCTGGATGGGCTTCTTATGTTTATTTGTAAAATATGCTGAATACATCAGTGTGCCAACATTTTTACAATATTGGAAAATCATGGTATACATAAAAGACGTTGTATGTATATCATCATTCTTATGTGGGTGTGTAAGTCCCTGAACTCTTATTAAACTGCTGGACCGTTTTTGTTGAAATGTTTTGTCAGTTGGATTTGTAAATGGCTTAGATTGACTCTTGGATCCGATAATTAACGAATTTACTCATAACTCCACGGGATCCCGCACGGAACACACCACCAGGAACAACTAGTTTAAATAAGAATGTTTATTTCTTTTGCGTAAAAGGAAAAATAAATATATAGTATACCTATAGTCTTTTCATGTAACTCAAACATTATGTCACGTAAGGCACGTCTTGTGGTAATTAATTACATCCCCAACTCAACAAAGTATTTTCCGTAACTAAATCTCAAAATAGCTATCTTACAGAATCACTTAAGGAGATTGAATTAATTCGCAACTAGTCCATAAGGCAGCAATCCCTAATGAGCAATTTAATAAAGAAAAAAGTTTACTTAAATTAAAATAGAACTGTGCGTGAGTTGTATCGTTGTTTGAATTCATATTCGCAAAATCTGTATTTAACTATTAAAAAAAACATTGAAGAGTAATAAATAATATATCTTCCCAACATTGTCTTACAAAATTAAGATTTTTTTACTTGACTCGTTATATGTAGGGACCGTCGATATAAATGTCTACAATTTGCTTTCTATACTATTAATAGTGAATCTGGCCCTATTATATTATCGTATTTGTACTTGCTGAACGTCTCAGAGAGGTGGATGGAGGCGCTTCCGCTATGCGTAGGAGGAGGCCGGGGCTCAGACAGGCGGCCCATGACCGATGTCTACCCCCTTAGGGTTAGTTTGTGGCAACAAGGTACGAGGCCTGTTGCCCGAAAGCGAGGGAAGACAGATGACATGTCGAGTGCTCCGGGCATGCCATCCGAGCGAAGGAATTTTATCGGAGGTATTCCGATCCCGTGCTTTCGCCAGCGAACGTAGGGATGGGCACCGTCATGTTTTAGCCGGTAAAAGTCCGGCATAACTTGCAACGCCTCCCCGTGGTGTTGCAGGTATCCACGAGGATTACCTGACGTTAAAAAAAGATGTGCGCAAAGGCTTAGTCTAAAAATTGGCCACTTTCTATATATAGTTAATAAATTTGATTTTGTAGATTTAGTTACTAATACAAAAGGGACTTTTATGCAATTCGACAATCTGTACCTGTCTGTATCCTTTCCAAATCATTGAAACCTGTTGGCGTGATCTTGAGTTATTCGTCTATTTGTCGCGCACTTGCTTAATGAAAATTTAAGAATTATCCGCTTTTCTCAAGGATTCATCATCAGAACTAAAAAAGAAATAAGACAAGCACCACCTTTTATATAAAAAAGAATTACCAAGATTGGTTCATCCACTTGAAAGATATGACGTAAAAAACATAATAAACAGTACAGACGAATTGATTACCTCCTAATTTTTTTAAATTCGGTTAAAATCCGTGGGTGTTGGAGTATGAAATTTCCCACATTTGCAGTTTGTATAGACAAGCAAAATGCAATGTTTTTTAAAATTATGCATATAAAATCTATAAAAACAACATAACACTACAATATGTTCGACAATTGAACCAAACGTCATAAGGTTAAATTAGAAAAGTTGCTATGGCGGTATTGTTTACTTAAAATTTCTGATGATCTACGTTACTTTGTTACTTTTTTCTATCATTCGAACTTTCTCCTAACTACAGCAAACAGAAAATCAAAAGAATTATCGTAATTGGGCCAGCCGTACACACGTGATGCCGTGACATAGGGTAATAGGGGCTTATATTTATACAAATAGATTACTGCAACAACTTTGGATTATAGTTTTTGACATTAGAACCTTAATATTGTTTAACCTTATAATTTAAATTAATTATAATTGAATTACGCCCACTGGGCGACCAATAGTAGTAGTAAAAATTGAAACAGAGATTTTATCACCGACAATTTCCGAACTTCACTTGAACAAGATTGTATTACGTATGAAACGTGTCAAACTATCGTATCCCCACACAAACCTATAGCACTCTTGTCTTTGTGTTACCTCTATTCCTATATAATGGGGACAAGCGCTTTGATGCATCACGAGATCATATTGTACACTAGGCGTAAACCTTATCAAAGGTGAATAGCCTTCTATATATTTATATATATTGACGTCATAACAATGAAGTATTTCACCTCAGGTTTCATTGTGTAAATCCATCGATAAATCACAAATTAGGATTGTATTTTTATTTCAATAACTTCAAAGCTTTTAAAGGTGACAAGTTCTGTGACGTGTGTGCTCGCTAGCGGAGTGGTGCAAGTACTCACTTTGCCACCCAGTGGTCCCGAGTATGATCCCCGGTAGTACGAATTTAGAAAATAGTATTTTCTTATTTGTCTAAGTCTGGAGCTTCTATCTTAGACATTATACAGACTCAGACTAAACATTAAATATCGCAGACGAAATCCGGAAAAATGAAATGCCTTTACCCTTAACGTGTATAAAAATAATTTTTCTTTTTATAATCTGATTGTTAGAATGTGTCGACTATACAATGAATTAGCCTCTACAACCAATCTTGGCATTTTTAAACACAACCCCATTACTTTTGTCAAGTCCATTCGATGGTGTAACACGTTTTTATACACCAAGTAGGTTTTTAGTGTATATTATTAAAACTTTTCTTTTATGTATTTTTTAGTCTTCTTTTAAGATCTTATTTTATGTATTAATTCTGCCAAAAGACACGTCCTTCATTTTTTTCAGACGTCGTAATTTGGAGATGTGATGTGACATAATAAATGTAAAAAAGTCTGTATTACCATTTACCATCAAGTGAGATCACGATCAAGCGCAAACCTGTCAGCAAGAAAAAAACATATTGTTTCTCTAACAAAATTTAAAAGCCGTCGTCGTCAAAATAGTTGTTGAAGTATTACATAAACCTGATAAATAAATAGTCAGGAAATTGTACTTTATTGCATATACGTTAAACATAATTTCGTTTTAATTATTTATATTGTGTATTTGTTAATTCACATGCTAAAACACATTGCTTTATTAATAGAAGGCAAGCAATTAATTTATATAGTTGCACTTAAATATGCAGCCAGTACTCTCACAACATGAAAACTTCCTAACGAAGTTAAAAATCTTCCAGGACCGGGGACTCGGAACGCTTTATTTTAAACAACCGTGGCGAAACTCCGTAAACGTTATGCTTCAAAACTTCTTAATGCCGTCTTGGATTTAATGTAAAAACTCATGTTTTAAAAAAGAATAACAGAGCCTACCTGTTTTATTTAAATGTATACCACGTGAAATTTAAATCTTAATAAGGGAAATTCTGTGGAGTATTTTTAAGAATTCGTGAAAAGTTTAAAAATTTTACATAAAAGAGTTATTAGAAAAAACCAGAAATAATTGCACTTTTTGGGACTTAGAAATTAATAATATTTTTAAATTAATGAATTAAAATTGTATAATATAAACGCTTCACAGCGGATTCAACCAGGTAGTTCCTGATACCGTGGAAATATATGAAAATCGCTCCTTTTAGTCATATAAAGTTGTACAGATAAATTGGATTAGTTACTCACAATCCCCATGTAGTTTCCGATACCGTGTAAATACGGAGAAATCAATAGGTAGGGTAAGGTAAGGTAAGCAGCCCATTAACGTCCCACTGCTGGGCACAGGCCTCCTCGCTCATATGAGAGAGGGTTTTTAGAGCATAGACCCACCACGCTGCTCCACTGCGGATTGGCAGGCATAGTACACAAGTGCACTCTCTATTCCTTCACTCTCATAGTCCGACGGCAATCCGACACGACCGCAGAGAGAGATCAGGCGCAGGACCGACGGCTTAACGTGCTCTCCGAGGCACGGGGGTGAATCACACCGCCAACTTCCCAACTTCGGGCAAATATTGAGAAAATCTTAATAGAAAACTCAATATCGATTTCGAACTGGCCCGACCCGGGACTCGAACCCAGGACCTCATGTCTGTAGTCGAACATGCTAACCACTAGACCAATGAGGCAGCTTCAAGAAATCAATACCGAATTGCCAATTCAATATCACAGTTGGTCCAGCCGTTTAGAAAAAAACTCAGTCCAAACACACGTTTAGATATATTGACAGCAAAGTAGGTTTGGTATTTCTTTTACAATATTTATTATTTTCATCATCATAAGGTAATCCGATTGACTTTGAAAGGCCATCTTGTCTCCCTGTCTTATAGGAGTACTGGGTAGATGTAACACATTCAAAAACATCCTAAGAGAAGAGAAGTTATTCAATTTATTAATCTTTATATAGCAAGAAATAAAATGGGACATAGTTTGAAGGCCCACTGGCGTACCCGTGGACCGCTTTAAAAAAATATTCATCATTACTAAGCTGCATCTTCACTGAGCGACATAGGTTATATTTCTTTCTCAAAAAAAACTTTCATTACCTCAGTGAAGTCAAGAATTTTTCAATACCTGTTGAGTATGATTAAATAGGCTAATGTCGGACATTCTACGCCAATGATGTTACGAATTTAATAACGTATTAGTTAGATACAAATTCGTTGTAAAATAAAATTCTTATATTGATTAGATTATAAATGTAGGTGTGTATCTAATAACCGGAAAGTAATTGAAAACTGAACTGAAGTTTAATAAAACTGTTTCGTTAAAAAGAAATCTATAAGCCGACTTATTAAGGCTGTCCACTGCCACGAGGTAGGTATCTACGTGGGTGAAACCGCCTGGCATTGCTAGTAATTAAAATAACAATAGTAGATATTAACACAAATGAAGTAATATAAAATTCTACCACCATCCATTGCAAACTTCTTTAACTCATTATACTCATTCATAGAAAAACTATAAAACCTTTTACGTGAGCTTTCAAATAAATGGCGCTGTACAATTTTTGTCAAAATAAATTTAATTGATGGATTTTTATCCAATACAAGATAAAAAATGTATTTTAAGTTAAATGCATAACCTAAAAAATATTTTTATTTATGGTTGAAAATTCTAATACATATATATAAACATAATATATAGGGAGGGCATAAGTTAAAAGAAAGAATTGATTGATTAAAGTATAACATGATTCTTTGAAAACACAGACTATCCTTTATTTCTAATCAATCTGTTTAGTATTTTTATATAAGCTATGTTTCACATTATCCTTTATAATATCTATTAAACATTAAAACTTAACACCGCATCCTAAAGACTTTGAATTTTGCGTTAATTTCTACTTTGTTTCCCTTCTCTCCACTCTACTGTAATTTTAAAATCTTATTATATTGAACCAGCTTAATAATAATTAGCCTAAAAGCTCTCATATTAACCGTATGCTTTTACAGTTTTCGTTGTGTGGTTTAAAGTCTGTTTACTATTTGCTTCCGCCGGTCTGAAATCTAAAATCCACTTAGATGAGTTTGCAACTTCGCGTAGCAACTAGCTACTTAAGGTGAGACGTAAGATGTTCTATATATACATTAATATTTAGATAAATAATGCTTTGCCGCTTGCCAACAAATATGATGTCGTTTAAATGAAGGAGAATAATTAATTATTTTCTGTCTGTCCTTTCTCATCACGGCGTCACTAGCACAATGTTGTGGGTACTCGCTGCGCTAGCAGTGGTCTTGGGTTTAATGCTCGCCAGTGAAGTTTTGGGGAGGGCAGTTGCCTTCTTTTGCGAGACTGTCATTTCACTGAAGGAGAGTAAATAGGAGGCTAAGGGAGCGAGAGGCTGGAGCTCTCCCTCGTTGTCGGAGGAGGCTTGGTGGCAGAAATCACACTCATGCACTTCGTGCCTATTGAGTGGTAGATCCTCATAGTCGGTACCATCCGGGTCACTAGAGTGGAATGCAGTTAGTGAAACTCTAATGATCTCACTCATGGATGAGGAGGGGTGCGCTTATTGGGTCTTCTGTTATCAGTAAGTCCCACACAGTTAGTACGCTTTCATCTTAGACTGTACTTACCATTTCATAACTTGTCAGCAATAAAAAAATGAGAAGTGCTTGCGTACAAAGTACACGTGTCAGAAGTTGAACTTCTTTGGCAAACTTATTTTCAAGTCTTGTTTATATTTATATAAAATTTTAGATTTCCGAGAGTTAGAGGGAGAGAAAAATGAAGATATCTTAGGAATTTAATTGTAATTAAAATAATAAAAGTGTCGAAAATTAATAGAAATAATTTATTGAAATCTTAAATGACGATTTATAAATAAAAACGCCACGTCTTTTTATCATTTTTAGAAATTTATAATTAAATTTTGTTCTTGAATTTAGAGTAAGGAATTTATGAAATATTTTTATTTTATATTTTATAAAAAAAAAACTTGAACGCTATTAAATTAAGCAGTAAGCTATTTCTCGATGTAGATGATCACTTAAAACATATTTCTTCATATTCTGAAGAAAGATTGAGAACAAGTTGTTTCTCGATTAACCCTATTAGTTCACACTCCACTTTCAATGTATATTTTTTATTAGTAGTAGATGACACTTGATGTAAATTATAAGCAGGGATTGATTAGTTCTGTTAATTGTTACAGGGGAAATCATCGGTATCTATGTCTACAAATGCTTTACATTTTAATTTCACATCTTATTCGCAGCTTTTAAAAAGCACTTGCTAAAATTGGAAATTTCTTACAAGATCTCTTTTATGAGACCCGTTTTATACATGTCATGAGTTGTTTAGTACATGAATATATAAAATCCTTGATTTGAAAAATTCTTGCAGTAAGAGGAAGAGTAACATGTGACATTCAATTTGTCATCATTACTTCCGCAACGTGAAATGCGTGACTTTTTCACATACGCCATGTGCGAAAGTCTTTTAAAATTACCTACAGACACCCCAATTCTTTTTGTATAGATAATTATTTTGATGCTTGAAACGAATACTTTGTTTATTTTTGAAGCGAAGACTTCCATGGGCGCACTGTGCGCTTTATTTGACGGGTAAATGTAAGTAGCAGCCCAATAACGTTCCACTGCTGGGCACAGGCTACCTCGCTCATTGTAGAGAGGGTTTTTAAAGCGTAGACCACCACGCTGCTCCTGCAACTGCCTGTTGACACGTGAGCAAGCGCCGTCGCGTGGCCTTTAATGAACGCTCAGCCTAGAAGCTAGGCCCATCAGAGCTCCTGGTCGGCCTGGCCACTGTCGACGGCGGCAGGAGATTTATATACAGAGAATTCCACCTGGGATCGAACTCCTTAAACTAGACTTACCATGTTCGACGATCCCCTCTGCAGGGACGGAGTCCAGATCAAGCTAGGCACGCCATTTGTGTGAGTAATATGTGTATATGTGTGTGTATGGACAACGTGACCTAGCGAGACGACGCGGAGCCTTCCCTCGGCGTCGCTGGTCACCGCACTCCTCAATTCTACTACAAAGCGGATCACAAGGCGCTCGACACACAAATATTCGAAGAATAAGCACATATAACCCTAAAAGGGCTACTCTCGGGCCGCGTGGCGCTTTGACAAGACGGCTTGTGCGCTGGGCGCGGTCTTCTTTCGAATTTCGAGAAAAAGGGCCGTGTGGATCACAACAATTTACATGATCCAACACCCAGGACCCGCAAATTACAATAATAACGAAACAAGTATGGTTAACCGTGTGGTATATCTCTTTTTCGACCAGGGCGGGCTTCCAGCCGGCCGCGTGACTTCCAGCCTAAACATCTTGCTGAGTTATGTATTCTGTAGCCCAAAGCGCCAATATGGCGCGAATGACAGGCATAGTACACAAGTGTATGCACTCCCTAATGGATGAAGAGGGTTCCGCTGGGTTTTGGTGAGAATTGCGACACCTTCCATTGCCTGCATACTCACTCCTGTCCTGAGTCCCACACTCCTGACTGGTCATCTGTCAGGGTTCATGCGTAAATTGCAATTCCCACCGAAAAAAAATGGTAAAAACCCAATAGGCTATGATTGTTCCCGGTGTTATGCATATATTTTTGTGATAACTGTGCCAGATATAATCTCATTACGGGTTGGCGTGAGGCTTCGCTTTAATTTTCAATTTTAATATTTCATGTCACTCCGCTTATCATCTCCCCCCAAGTTTTACTGCCTTGTGTGGGTTGTATTTTATTTTTATGTGTGGATATAATGTTTTTCTGAGAGTTTTACGACATATCATTTTTATATACATACTTATAACGTATATGGGTTAGATTATTACATAATTTTTACTAACTATAAGAATAAAGTCACCTCGATTGCAGTCTATTTATATATCTTTAGGGTTCAGAAGTCGAATAAATTTGTATAAATAACATGCTGTTACTTATACTCAATTTTATTAGACTAGATTCTATAGTTTTGGATATAAAAAAGAGCAGAGCTTGTAAATAACTAAAGCTACAAATATATACTAAATTATTAAAGAATTCTAATACTCTTCCCTATTTTTTTTAATAGAAATAAAACGACTTAAATATAGTACAATCCAATGACATCATAATTCTCTCGCTTAGTCAAAGCCGAACTAATTTCACTGAGCGCTTTAATTTAATACTCATTTCCTATTTGAAAGTGCATTTTAGACTGAAGATTATTTGTTTTCTTTGTATGCCGAATTCCCATGCTTTCTTTTATTATTTTGGGATTTTCGTTCGTTTTATAAAAGGAAAGGTCGATAGCTCTCAGCAAAAATTGAATAGACTTCACAATAGAATGAAATCTGAAGCCATTCACTATAATGCGTACCAATTTTCAATTGACTCATGCTAGTGGTTTTTCACATACATTTAAAATAATTGTTTTACGCCTCAATTTCAATAACAAGTAAAAGAAAAATGAAGGTCAATCCCTACGCCATATTGCACGAATTTCTTAAATAAGTTGGAGAATAAAACCTTTTAAAACTTTTATTTGAACTGTTCATACATGGTGCTTTACAATTTCTTGCAAATATGATTAATGACTAATTAAATTAACGTATTGATGTTTAAAATAAACAGTTTTGTCATCAAATGTCATTCATTACTACCTTAAAAATTTAATGTTTAAACATGAGTTCGTGAGTAAAAAAGCATTTTATTAACTTTAACAAATTGGAAAATATATAAGGAAAATGTGAGCTAATAATAGCAATTGATAAAAAATTCAAAGCTATATATTGAAATTAGTATATCATAACAGATTCATACACTATACATTCACAGACCTACGGTTCTGAGACGTCGCTGACTATAGACCTCATGCGGAAGCTCAGAGTCACTCAGCGTGCGATGGAGAGGGCTATGCTCGGAGATTCTCTACGTGATCGAATTAGAAATGAAGAGATCCGTAGTAGAACTAAAGTAACTGACATAGTTCTACGAATCGCCAACCTGAAGTGGCAATGGGGCCCGAAGGTGCTGGAGTGGCGACCTCGGACAGGACGGCGCAGTGTAGGCAGACAAGGTGGACCAATGATATAAAGAGGGTCGCCGGTAGCCGCTGGAGCCAGGAGGCGCAAGATCGGGCCTTGTGGACGTCATTACGTGAGATCTATGTCCAGCAGTGGACGTCCATCGGTTGAAGCGACGAACATATTCATGTCTTAAAATTTTGTGAGATTGTTGAATAATTCAATAAGAAAATTGTTTTAAATTTTATTTTTATTTTAATACAAGCAATTTGAGTTCAAGGTCAGGAGCAATTTATTTTCTTAAATATAGATGAATATCTTTTTATTACTTTTATATGTCATAACCTAAGAATACCAAAAGTATCTAAACACCAGACGCGGATTTGTTAGTCTCTCAAAGTTTCAAAACTGAAATGTAATATTCCGAAAAATATGTGGGGATCGCTTATATCAGAATATTGTTGATGTATTATTTAAAATTATTTCATTCACTCATTCAAAATGAAAATGGCAATCTTACATTTTGAGTAAGTTCAATTTTATATTACGTTAAATCTTCTCCGCCAGACATAGTTTTAACGAAGCTAATAAAAAATTTAGGCTTCGACAACTGCACCGCCTATCCTTTCCAAACTATCCTATGTATGAACGACAAAACAATTTTATGTTTAAAGATTAATACTCTATTTCTTACAGATAAATTGAAATAACAGTGCGTTTAAATACTGAAAATATTAACTGCAACATTATTAAAATTTGAAATATCAACAACAATCATTTTGTTAGAATACGATATTTGCTACTTTTAAAATTTCCTTACTATGAAACTTTTCTCAATATTATCAACATATAATTACAAATTGCAATTTTTTTCAATCATAGGTAGAGACCTATTTCTTCGTGTTAAAGAAAACTTGTATTAAGAGGATTTGTACTTTCTTGAAGATTACATTATACGTAAGTAGTAATAAACACCAAAAAATGTAAACTTCGGCGTGTATGATTACATCCGTGTCCGTGTGGGTTTTTGTATGAAAGAGAGAGAAAGAGAAGATATTTTATCAAAGTTTCCATTTTACTCACATTTGTTTACGTTCTAGTATTTAATTCTGAAATGAATTACATGAGAATAAAATTCCATATAATCTTTGCTCTGTTAGAGGACTGATTACAATTCAATAAAGTTTAAATCAAACAATAACATAATGATATTTTGTGGTGACACGACGTTATTTTTGCCTATTTAAATATACAAGAATATACAGGATACTTTAAAAAGACAATAAATAAAAGAAGGAAATTTTTATTGCTGATAGTGTAAGTAGGTAAGTAGCAGCCCATTAACGTCCCACTGCTAGGAACAAGCCTCCTCACTCATAGGAGAAAGGATTTTTAGAGGATATAACCCACCACGCTGCTCCGCTGCGGATTGGCAGGCATAGTACACAAGTGCACTCTCTATTCCTTCACTCTCACAGTCCGATGTGACGGGAAACACACACGACCGGAGAAAGATCAGGCGCAGGACCGACGGCTTTACCTGCTCTCCGAGGCACGTGGGTGGATCACGCCGCCAACTTCCCAACTTCGGGCAAATATTGAGAAAATCTTAATAGAAAACTCAATATTAATTTTTTAATTGGCCCACATTTCTGTAGTCGAACATTCTAACCACTAGACCAATGAGGCAGTGCTAGGGCTTGACTGTAACTCACCTAAAATTTATGGTATTCTTAGATAGACCGCTAACTGGTAAGCGGTGCTTTACCTCTTATAATTTCTGCATTTTACGGAAACGCAATTATTTTCTTTTCGATCTACCAGACGTCTTTGCTAGTACCACTTCAGACTTAGACAAAGTTGTTAAACCTGCTTAAACTTCACGAATTTGTTAAACCTACCTGAAATCACCCCAAGACCCCTGCTAGCTAAATGAGTACTTAGAAGTACTGGACTATAGATATTTGGGTGACCACAGTAATAGCACTATAATGTTGGGAATTATTGAGTAATACAGTGGCAACACTTAAAAATACCAAAAACGCGTACAATATAACAAAATGTTATGCAATACGAGGTAATAATAACGAACAGAACATGCCTTGTGAAATAGTTGTTTTGAAAAGAATTAGTGCTATATTTAAAAAATGGAGAAAATAAAAGTTGTTAGTTAATGCGATTCATTTGTTATGTATAAAAAAAAATATTTATTGCCCAAAATTTTTGGTATAAAGTTGTGGCGTTACAATCTTGGGTTTTATCTGTCATAATGTGGGTAGTCGGGCGAGGAGATCAACGTCGGATATTTCAATAAAATATTCCACGAAACAATTATCATTCTTTATTAATTTCACTATAATAAATCAACACTTATAATTTTAGATAATTAACAAAGTATAACTAGATTTAAAACATTCCACCAGTACACGTGGGCGCGTGCGCACTCTATGAAATCCGAACCAATAATGGCCGCCACCCCAGCGCTCGGTGTAATGTCAGCTGTCAACCTCAAAATGTCAAGTCAATGGAATCGCCATTGTAAACCGATTAACAATCTGTGCGCCGTCAAGTATCTTTAAGTGTTGCCACTATATTACTCAATATTTACATTTCAGAACTATTAATGTTGTCACCCAACTAACTATAGTCTAACACTAGGAAAGTTCTGAACTACTATAGCCTGAATTTGAGTGATTTGTAGGGAAACTTCTAATGCCACGAAAAAAATATAGATGAGTATAAGCGTTTGTTAGGTCTTTTTTTTAATAAGTTATTGTACTTAGATAAAATATAAGTTCATCTTCTTTCGTATACGGTGATATACGCATATTTTATTTTATTTTATACGACATTTTGACAATAGCCTCGGAGCCCCTTATAATCGGACAAGTCCAAGGGCCTTAAGAGCCATTGTACGCTTAATATCTTGTTTTGTCCCCGATATCCGAGCCCTCGGGTCCTGAGTCTGCATTCATTATGCCAGACCAATTACAGGAGTCTAGTGTTCTCGTATTTCCGTATGAATGGGATTTGTTTAGTTTGAAGTACTGACGTTTGTTGTTTCATACCATATTGTACTTGTATAGTGGCTGTTATTTATTTTGCTTTTCTATTTTCAATAGGAAAATTTTACAAAAGTTAGATATTAGCCCTAACAATACTCCATATGCTCGTTACATAATCAATTTAGTCTGATGTCCATGTGAGTTAATCTAAATAAAGCCAAAGAAAAACCATATACTTTATTATACTTTAAAACTATATACTTTTAATTAAAACCAAATAAATACTACATAACGATAAGTTATTTTTCATAATGTAATCGCAAAACTGTAGTTATGTTTATATTTAATTTTAGTAAGTGTGATTGAACAAAGCTAAGGCCCAACAGATACATTTACATAATCAACATATGTACGTAGAGTATGTTATATGATTTTTAATGGGATTTATTAACTTTTATGCTTTAAATGAATACCATTAATTTTATTTAACGGTACAGCTTTCATAGATTAGTTGAAAATCTATAACCAGATGAACTGACATAAAGCCATCAATCAATCAAGTGTTAGCCCGTATACGATTTGAATTAACTTTATCAAAAGAGAAAAATTATTGAATAAATAAAATATTTTAATATGATTGGAGAGCGGTAAGTACATTCAAAGCGTCCGATCGCTAATTTATTGAAATTGTACTCTATATTAATTTCATACATGGTAAAATACGCCCGGAGTTACCTGAGTACTCTCAGTAGATGTGACTACTGGCTTACATTCAACAGTACTCGAAATAAACGTTGCGTAATTCGGAGCATTCCAAAAAGTGGTTACCAAAAAATTGGCATATTTTATAAAACGGTTAATCCACTTCCCTTTTTATGAGGAGCATTTGATTTCAGTATTACGTGGTGTTACGTAACAATACAGCCTGAGAGTAATATAAACTTTAAAGGATTTGTTTTTTTCCACTGGGAAATGCCTCTACTCACCCTAATACCCACTAAAACCCGGCAGCTTCTTGCTAATCCTAGAAAGAGATCACTAGAGGGTCCTTTTCGCATTCCACATTAGTGACTCGGATCACGATGATTCTGAGGATCTACGGTTTATTGAGGGGTATTATGGTGCAGAGAATATGTGCCCCTTCTACCACCCATCCTCTTTCAGTAGAAAAGTGGAGCAACAGCCTCATCCACTCTTTGTCTCCGTTAACAAGATGATGGTTTTAAAGGACTTGCTGATGTAGTGGTGCGAATATTCGTTTTGCTAGCAGCTTCTGGGTTCGATTCCGGAACAATTATAAAATTGTTTTGTCAAATTTATCTGAGTGATTGATGAGATGCTTCCGACGAGGATAGTTACCAGCAAAGGTGTTGTTACAAGCAAAAATGATGCAGTATAGAATCAATAAGGGAAAAATTACCTCTTACCAGATCAACGCGCTTCCATCTGAGACTGTACGTTCACTTCCCATCAAATTAACCTTCACCAATAAAAAAATGCTTCCTTTGAATTTAAGATTCCACAGACCTAATAAATGAAGAACGACGACTCTTTTTAAAGGCCATGACATCGAACGACATTACGAATGGATATTGTTGGACTTTTTATCGTGAGGAAACCTACATATTCTTGAAGAAAATGTGGGATACGTACTAAATCGTATACTAAATAGTCTATGGTCTAAAACCTTCTTTTCTACTTCCACCAGTGGGGCCTGAACAGGCTGATACTTACCATACATTTTTTATAAACTCATTCAACGATTTCTGGTTGGCTTACGTTTAATGTTAGAGATTGACTTAAATAGAATGGTATTTTTAAGATACATATTTTCAGATTCTAATTCTGCATAAATGTAATACTACACTGATCTTCAATTCGACTGAATAAATGAATTAGCATACACACAAAAGTGATTATATACGCACTCCAACGCCCTACATCCTCGAGATATGCTTAAAACTTTGATATTAAATTTTAATACGATTATATAAGTTTAATACATGTTGCAATATATCTTACGGGATTTTCGTGAAGTTTAACGCGCGTTTAAACCGTTTTACAAAAGCTTTTGTCCTCGGCTTATAATGAATAATGAATTTTATATTAAACACCACCCCTTCCACCGCATATTAAGCGAAATTTAATAAAATTATATCGTATACATTTGTGATATTTTATAAAAGAATGAAGAGGCACGGATGGCAAGAATATTGTGTTTATCCTTTGTATTTTCAAAAATGAACATAGTATTCTTTGTGACTTTCAATTATTCTTAAGACTAAAACTTCGTATTATTATTTACAAAAACTATTTTTAATGAAAGTGGTTTAAGAGAAAATATCTTTCAGTGCATTATGCACTATATTTCGTGGGTAACGAATGAGAACGACCCGTTACGCTTGGCTACGTAATCCATTCGAGTAAAGTCGCTTCTTGTCGACTAAGGGAGCAAGAGTTTCTGAGAGAGAGAGTGACAGTAGCACGAGCAAGTCCTAGATTAGTATATTACACACTTAGGGAGAAAAATGAGACATTCTCGTCCGGGAAGTCTTGCAAATCGCGGATGAGCATGCCCTAATTTTTTATTGTGGTGCTTATGCTATTTATTCTCACTGGGATAAAAATTTCGACCTCTTCGAGATTACTTTAAAGCAATAATTAAAAATCTAAATATCGTCTTGTTTTAAGCTACCTGATAATTCGATAAAGAAGTTGCTAGATTACAAGGAGAAAGGGTGATTGAGGCGGCCGCAGTTTTTTAGTTACACAATTCTAATATTATTGAAGTGAAACTTATTTAAGGGCATGAGGTTAAAATTTGAAACGCGTGATTAGCGTCACAAAGATGTGTAGCGTTTTTTATGCTAATTCGTTTGAAGCTTAGGTAGTTTTAATATGTACACAGAAAATGTGGTACTTTAATTTGCCACTCGTCATTTAATAATTTAATATACTATTTTTCATAAATACTCTTATCTGAATTTTAAATACAAAAACAAAATTTAATAAATAATTTCTAATATTGACAAAAAACACGTGGCATTTTTATTTAGAATTCGTCATTTGAGATTTCAATAAATTATTTGTAGTAATTTTTGACACTTTTAATATTTTAATGACAATTCAATCCTTTATATTCCTAACATATCTTCTTTTACACTCCCTCTAGGTCTCGAAAATTTAAAGTTTTAGATTTGTATAATTATAAACAAGACTTAAATATTAGTTTGCCAAAGAAGTTTCGCTTCTTACTTGTTTACTTTGAACACATGTACTTTTAATTTTTTTTCATCTTGTAAATGTTATTACTTTATAAATATAGCAAAACATGTCTATAAAAAGCATTTTGTACTATTATAAACCCTGCCTTAATAAGTTTACGTTTCTATCATCTTGTGGTTTTCATAACAAATATATATTTTAAATTCTATTTATATGCTTGACTGGAATTCATAAGACACTTTATGGAGTATGACGAGCTTTTACTGTTTTCTTTTTGATTTTCAAGTCTGTAAACAGCAATTATAGTTTGTGTTTTGGCGTGAATGCACGTGTCGTATCAATAGGCCATCGTGGCTAAAACAACATTCGCATTTACTTTATGTTAATTAATTGCTGTAAACATATATGCGAGGAGATAACCTTAAACTTAATTTATTTAAAGGTTTATATAATATGGCATCAGCACGGTTTGTACAAAATGAATTAGTATTTATATACGTTTCAAATTTATGTGCGAAACTTATGAAATACGAAACTAGATAAAACTAGAAAGATTTTTTATATTCTCTTATACTCCAACACACTTTAATGCAATAATACGATAGGATGACATAGACTGGTTTATGTAATAGCAAAAATAGGAGATACCCCGCGTGTAGCAAGCCGTAACGTAATAATCTCTTCACGTCGGGATACCAGGAATTTCCTTTGAGAAATAATTGCCTCAGACATAAGTTAAAGTAAGCTCAAATACGTTTACTTAAAGTCTGTATTCGATGAGACAGTAGTGGCTTCGTTAAGATGAATTTGCTATACTTCCGTTGGGTTAATTAGAGGGATGGCTCGAGATAGCATGTTTATGAGCTTGAAATATTATTTAATGTTAAGCTTACAAAAGAATATTTCCTACTTGAAACAAAGAAAATGTCATCCAAAGTTTTATATTTGTTATAACTTTCGTACTAACTTAAGTCGTTCTCAAATTTTCTCTTTTCTTTATAGTAACTGAAGGCCGCAACTTCATTTAAGTATAATTAATCTCTATAGTACCTAATTATGTACCAATAGAACTTTCTCTATGAAAAAATATTTATAAGGTTAATAGATATAATAGATGAATGGTTTTTAAATTATTTGCAATGCTATCCTATATTATCTTGATAAGTAGACACACTAGTTATTTCATTGCAAAAGACTGAATTGTATCAAATTTTATATATTTTAACATGTTAGCTAATCACTTTCTACATGAACTTTCCGTTCATCCTATATTCTCTCCACCACTTCATTTTTTTGGGATCAAAATTTGTCTTCTGAGTTACGTCTATCTTTTTAAAATTACGCAAAACTCGTTCACATATTATATAGGTATAAAAAATAATAATTGCGATAGTTTAGTAATACCCGTACGATATTTTAATTACTCTGACGTTAAGAACTTGTCATTAAAAGGTATTACAGATTTATAATAATTATTATCACTAATTATTAAAATAATTAATCTATCTTGTGTAATCCGGATGATGCCAGCCAAAGTATGGGATTAAAATTGTGCTGCGATAATGGGGCGACGAAAAATATGGTAAATTAATAAATAATATGCCTAACAGAGAAACAAATAAGGGAGAATGCCACGGAATAGAGGGAAAGCGAAAGGTGCTCGGCAGAGTAACCAAGGCCAATATGGCGGCGCTCCTGGCTTTCATCAGCTGATTCATTTGAATCGTAAATTCATTAAAGTACACAACTTTTCGAAGTAATACCAAAATGAAAAGGCGAAAACATTCATTATTAATGCATATACATAGTAAACACTTGTGGTTTCCTTCTCTAAAGGATTTCACAGTAATCTCTGAGAATTTCTGCTCTTTACATAATTCAGAGATACCAAGTGGGTTAAATATATTTAAGCGGATCACAAATAAATTATTCGAGTATGTTTGTTACTCTTGTTCACTTCCACTCATACAGTTTCATTTATAACGCGAGATCTTTTATTTATGATTAGAAACGCACAATGTATATGTATATTTCGTACAGATCGTAAATATCAAAAGTAAATGACGTTTTATCGATCTGTCTTTTGATAAATAATATAATTGACGACCTCTCTATTCTATTCCCGGTAGTGCAAGTTTAGGAAATTGTATTTTCGAAGTTTACAATTTTAATACACATTCATGACATTGTAGGAGAGTTCCTGTTGTTTTTTTTTTATTTCTGACAAGTGGCAGTCTAAAATGCAGTAGTGTTAAACTTTGAAGATGTATTTCACCTCGTTTGATTTCTACAAAGCTTCGTACCAGAACGA
The DNA here is from genome assembly GCA_015832385.1 of Elymnias hypermnestra. Lineage (NCBI taxonomy): Eukaryota > Metazoa > Arthropoda > Insecta > Lepidoptera > Nymphalidae > Elymnias > Elymnias hypermnestra. The sequence continues at coordinate 351,862 of JACTOM010000068.1, read as the reverse complement.
AATTGGTTTCTTTGGAGTCAATTCTTTACTGACAGAGTCGTGAATAGCCACGGCCGAAGCCTCCTACTAGCCCAAACTGAGACAATTGTAACCGGAACCTCTACTAGAGAAGAGAAAGTGCGCACCATTACGCCAGCGGAGCCTTTATTTTTAAAATTTACAGGTAATTTTTATTATGAACTTTGAAATTTATATATGAATTGTTGATGGGATATTTGTATTTCAATGGAGTAGTAGGTGCTATGTAAATTTTAAAATTCACGAACCTCTGCAGACGAACATCAAATGAAGCAAACAAAAGTAAACTACAAAACGAAATCGGTTTGTTACTTCCATGTCGAGTATGCTGCACAATTTGCTTCAGATGTGAAATTTTGCAATCAATTGCAAATTGTACTTACACAATATATATGTCTATTTATAATAACAAGAGATATGGAAACTGAAAAAATACATTCCCATAAAGTAACACATTTATAATTGGAACAGGTTTTTATTTAATTAGTTATTTGTATGTAGGTTTATCTGAATACACCACCAACCTTTCTCTGCTAAAACTATTTCTATACCAAAGTTTGTCTGGTAGAGATCGCTATCAAGAAATAAGACCGCCTTTTGTACTCTGACATCTTATATTAGCGAGATATTTGTCTTTATTTTGTTTTTTTTTTTGTGGTATACAGAAAGTAATAAATAAAACTTAATACAAAAATTATTAAAAATAAATGGCATTTATAGACAGTTTTAACTTCAAATAGAAAATGAAATGAAAAATATTATATCCACTATTTCTTAGGAACCTTTATTGTATAAATTTGCATAAATTCTAGTAATTGGCGCTATTTTCTTTGTTTATAATAAATATTACAATGATGTCGGTACCTCTTCATTTAAATTTTTAAAATTTGTTTTATTTTAATTAAAAAATATTTATTAGGAACTAACACTATTAGATCCACTAATAATGTATGTTCCTGGTTTTTTTTTTATAATTTGTCCTACCCGAAATCGAATCACGGATTTCCGCTATTGCAGCAAGTATTCGCTTTACAAAAATGTGATACTTATCCTATAACCTTCATATCAACTACATGGGTTCACTTGGTGCAAGAGAATAACGTGAATTGGAAAATTCCCAACGTAAAACCGTAAATCCCGAGATGACGTGTCATTTATCCGGGTTACAGCGTCACGGGCGACCGGACCGGCGTCACGGCGACAAAAAAACAACCAACGGAAAAATAACTTGGCACTTTTAAACACGGGTCCAAAGCGATAAGTGTGTTTCACGGCATAACATTGTGTTATAATACAACACAAATAAACTTTTCTCTTGAAAATTTCACCAAAATAACTTTTCTGTTGATTATATTTTTAAAATATCTATATATTAATACGTAAAGCTAAAGATTTGTACCCATTTTTACGAAAACAAGGATAATTTTCTGTTATAGAGCGTCTCTTGACGACTATATGCATATATATATATATGCATATATATATATATATATATGTGTGTGTGTGTGTGTGTGTGTGTGTGTGTGTGTGTGTGTGCGTGCGTGTGTGTCGGAGGGGCGTATGGTTCTCCGCCGACATCGTCATTTGTGGCATCCATAATTGCATCTTCATACTGTGCGCGTTGGAGGGTAATGTTAGTGCAATCAAACACTTTATTAACTCAGATTATAATGTTCAATCACTTAATGTTCCCGATATCAATTAACACAAACTCATTAATAATAATAGGAACGCGACAGTTTCAATAGTCGACCGCTCTGGCGGACCGTCACCCGAGAACTGGAAAGACGTTCGCCGGATTGTCACTATTGACTCTGCCCCACATCGAAAGATGGCGCCAGCGTTCCACAGACTATCGCACTCCAACTCAGCACTGCACAGACTATTGCACTCCGACATATTTATACATATATGCGTATATATATTTTATGTTAATGATGTTTTATGCACATATTTATGTTTATCATATAAGCCATTCGTATTTTTTTACTTTAAATGTTACCACCATCTACCTCTATTAATTTTCTAAAATTCCTAATCCCAAAGGATGCCTAGAAGGAATCGCTACATAGCGCAAAAGCCGCCTTATTGTACTGTTTAGTTTTTTCTTTCCGTGCTTTCTATATGTATTTTTCTTGTGGTGTACAATAAAAGTATTTTCTCTCGCTCTGTCTCTTTCTCACTATGTATTAGATTTCCTTTGTTGTAAGTTCGTATTGTTATAGAATTATGTTTAGTATATTAAAATGAATCATTTGGCAACAAAGATAATAAGGGTACAGAGTGCAGTCCCAGTGAAGTCGGGCTTAAAATTTCGTTGTCGGCGTCCATAGATGCTGTGCGGGCCCCCAGTAGCAGATGCATTCTAATATAGCTATTTTTTACATGATTGATTGAACCAGTATAGTTTATGTCGTGAATCAACGAAGGGGCCCCACACTAATATTTTTTTAAATTACACAGAAAAATACAATAACTTAATTAAAAAAAGTATTACACGCCTTACCGTTTGGTACACATGCGCATATATACTCTTCTGTTAATCGCTGACAATTATGCTTAACGCCATAAGGTGATATTAAAAAAGTTAAATTGTCAAAAACATTAAGGAGGTTACATATGTAAAGTTATTATGGCAGTTTAGTTTTCTTAAAATATCTGATGCTCTAGGTAACTCTGTTATTTTTTTTTCTTTCATTCGACTCTTCTCTTAATAATAACAAACAGAAGAAAAAAAACCTCATCAAAATTGATCCAGCCACGCAAGCGTGTTGGCGTGACATATGGAAATAGGGACACATTTTTTATATTTATTTATTTTATTTTGATACGACTTGTTGACAATAGAACTTTAATAATGTTTAGACTTATAATTTTAAGTAATTGTAGTTTCGATCATTGGGCGACCACTAGTGTCAATAAGAATCAGTGTTTCTGTGATGTTAGAGACTACATAGTGGAAAAACAAGACTAAGGACTATATCTTCACATTATAACAATAATTTGACATCCCCAAAATCTGAGAATAATATTGACATTGAGAAGAAGAAGACAATCTCAAAAAAAGTGACGTATATTAACATTTGCATGCTATTGATTGGCAGATACAGTGAGACTATTCTAATTTGCTTACACTATTATGACCTACATGTATTTAGCAAATAAATAAATTTGATTTGAAAAATTACTTCATTCTGATGATGATTATAAATGAGATAACATTATTTATTTATTATTTTACCATTGGTCATACATGCGTATGTAAATTTTCAAGAAAATCTGATACATGTAGTATTGGATTGAATTCTGCTTTTTTTATTGCCCTGATGATGCTTTCCAAGATATTAAGAATATGTTATAATACTATCATTGGCTTTTAAATGTGTGAATTTATAACAGAATTGTTTAATGTTTATAACGGATGCCCATGTACGAGTATATAGGACTGATTTATCTGTACAATTACTAATTTAGTATAGAAATGCAAGTCCTGTATATAATATGTTAATCAAAATAATGTATATATTTGTTAATTACTTCATTAAACAACTTTTTGCTATCGATAACAAAAGCGGTATAAAATCCGATTATTTAAACTGTCACCTGTTTCCTCTCACAAAGTTTCGGATATGATTCAGGCCCTTGCTTACAAAGGAAACCACAAAAAAAAATTATTTATATATCGCCACGTGTGTATAATATATCTCATATAAGTTGTCCTAAATAATAGGATCTCTATGTTTCTATGTCATTAGACACAAATAATGATTCACTTTGGAAATTACGTCCTATTTGTCGATCACGAAACTTATCTAAAGTAATATTATAAAGAGGATACTTTTGTATTTTTGTACGTAAATATATATGTATGTTTGTAACATTTTTATACAAAAAAAATAGGGATCCCTAAGAAAAATGCATTAACGTAACCCATGGAGTGAAATAAATAATCTATTATAGCGTACGCTGGGAAAACTATTGAAGACAGTACAAAAAACGTTCTACAGCGTTGAAGAGCGTATTAATATATACAAAAATGTCCAACTACTGTGGTTATGCCACTGTAACTCCTTTTTTAGTTTAACTTTTGTTAATAATAGTGCCGAATATAATTAAACCATATTATCCATACCTCAGTGCTAATCCTTATCCTATTAAATTTTATTTTATTAAAGACCGTCTTTCGATATTTGTAAATTAATTTGTAAAATATTAAAATCGGACATCCCATTCAAAAGTGATAATGAATTTGAAAATCTCAATCTAAACAGAATAATGTCTCCCGAGTCTAACTCCAGAGTGTCAAATGTCGTGTATAGGGAAGTTCTGAGACAATAAAGTATTACAAATAAATCTCTTCTCTAATATTATAGACGAAAGGTTTTTATTTCGATTATAAGTCATTAATCAATAAAAATCATTTATCATCAAGCTAAAAATTACTTGACAGATTTAAAAAATTGTTTCAAAACCTGTTGAATATTTTTAAATTTGCTAATGTCGGACATTCTACGTAAATGATGTTACGTATTTAAAAATGTATTCGTTAGATATATATTCGTTGTAAAGTAAAATCTGTATATTGATTAGATAATGAAAGAAAGCAATTAAAAACTAAGTAAAATAAAACTTTTATGTCAACGAAAATAAATGTATTGTCAGACTTGGTAGACTTTACACTGCCACGAGATCGATATCTACGGGGGTAAAACCGCGGGGCGTTGCTCGTGTCTATATAAAATATAGTCGACTTAGATAGACTATTAGGCTGATTAACTGATGTTAATGATCGAACTGTTGACTAGTTCTCGGAATAGTTAATCAAACTATAATATCGAGAAAAATCTGTTGTCCAGTCTATTATTCACTCATCACGCCATAAAGCAAAACAAGTTTTTTTTAAATAGGTATATTTTAACTAAGTAAGTCAAAAGATTTATTTTTATAGTTATATGTAATTGAAAAGACATCCTCTTCGTTTTATTCTCATAGTAAGAAACGCTGACAGAATAGATTGCTATTGTAAGGACTACGAGCAAACTCCTCAAGGGCCCTCGAAGTGCGAAGAGACGTGTCCTAATGACGCAATGCCCTTTGAGCATTCGCCCGTGAAAATTGACGTAGGGAATAACGTGCAGTACAAGCGACGAGGGATTGCCATTTTTGTAATAGCAATAATGTCTGTACATGTTAGACCCTTGTATACTAAGATTGCGGTAAATAAAATGTAATACATAAAATAATAACATTGTATGCCTGAGGTCTTAAGTAAGATACCAATATATAAAATAACTTTGTATTGTCGACGCTTCAACCGATGGACGTCCACTGGTGGACATAGGTCTCACGAAATGATGCCCACAAGGCCAATCTTGCGCCTCTTCGCTCCAGCAGCTACCGGGGACCCTCCTTATATCTTCGGTCCACCTTGTAGGTGGTTTTCCTACACTGCGTCGTATGATGCGGGGTCGCCATTTCAGCACCTTCGGGTCCCAACGTTCATCGGTTTGTCGGACTATGTGCCCCGCCCATTGCGACTTCAGTTTCGCGATTCGTAAAGCTATGTCAGTGACTTTGTATATCTTATTGAATTAAAGTGTCATGGTAATTTATCGCAGATTCCTATCCATACCTAGTGGCTGATAGTCTATTAACGTTCTTCTACTTGGAACAAGTCTCTACATTTACAATAGTAAGGAGTTTTGGAATTATCACCACGCTGTGAATGAATGAGGTGGGTGTTATATTTGGCAAGCAACACATTCCCTTTTTTGCTCCTGAGATAAGCAGGTTTGCCAACTTTGATCACTAAAGACATGGTGATGAATTTTAATAAACAGTTAGAAACATAAATATAATAAAGAAGAGCTTAGTGGTACCTGCTCAGAAATCGAAAACACCAAATACTCAACAACAGTCTTCACGTCTTACCGCTTGGCCATCATAAGTTCTTTAATAGTATGGTGATAAAAAGTAGAACTACAATGTAAGTAATAACTTCTTATTATGTAAAACTTGTTATAATAAATTTTTACGTAATGGATTGTTGTGTGTACAAATATGTCTCTATAAAACAAACCAAGGTGCTTACATATACAAGCTATAGGTGGAAGTGGCGCCGGAACTGCCAAGTGGACACGTGTGACACTCCTGCCTTCGCTAACGCCGACTTTGAATATAAGAATACGAAGAAATCTAAAAAAGAATACGCAATTTTTTTTACTTTTTAGAACATAATAAAATATTTGTAAGAGTTTGTTTTGAAAGCGGTTTTTGTTTTGTTAATTTTTTTATTTATTTTACTTAAGTGGCTAATGAACTTGGTCTTCAAGATTTTTAAAAAATAATGCTGTAATATAAAATCCAGTATGATATCAATAAATACTTACAGCAACCAACGAACCAGTTTTAAATGAATCGATTGTAACTTAATAAGATAAATAGGTAAAATAAAAAAAAGTAACATCGCAAAAAGGTTATGACTTACACGTCTTTGTTCAGCCTCCGCGAATATTACGACTGTCGCTACATGGGAACGTTCAGGTGACGCGAGTATCCATTACCCTTGTTAAATATATGCGTACATTTACTTAGTTATATTTAGTCCGTATATGATAATACTAAATGTTACACCAAAATATTCCTTCAACTATTGTAATCGCATTGAAATTGGAAGATATAAAACAAAGTCAATTCCTATGTATTCCAATATACAAGAAATAAAAAACAAACAAGCAATGCCTTATTTTAGGATGAAGGTGCAGAAATTAATTGGCGGGCTGAGCGTATGCATTTTTAATCAAATATTCCTCCATTCACTTTTTGGTACGCTTCCACATAATTTTAAGAAATGTGTTAAATATAAATGTCCTATGGACATCTTATAGTGTTAAAGATTTATTAAGCGAAAGCTATGTGAGTTGCATACCAAAGCTAAACACATTGTAACCTACAAAAGCTTTATTTAAAGGAGTAACCGCTGAGTTTGTTGTCGGTTTCTTCTCAACAGAATCAACGTTCTGAAAAGATACTAGATTTGTTAACAACGGACAGACTAATGACGATTCCAAAGCGCTTTTTGAGCCTACTTGAATAAAGAACATTTTTATTTGATATGTCATCTACCACCAACGTCTTAAACTCATTACATAGGAAGCAAAATTTTACGTTGGCATTCATTTATATTAACATTTGAAATCACAGTATTAACATCAAAAAATCTTCTTTAAATTTGATCACAAACATATACTACTTAATATATATGCATACATATAAGAAATACATATGTATGTATGTTGTTTATGTAATTATTTGAATATATATGTCGGAGAATAAGAGAGAAGGAAGCATAAAGCATAGGGCCGTAGGGTCATCCAAACCTTCCATACTGTAGGCGTTGGTGGGTAATGTTGGTGCAATCAAACACTTTATTAATTAACTCGGATTATAATGTTCAATCACTTAATGTTACCGATATCAATGTACACAAAGTCATTAATAATAATAACTAGGAACGCGAGAGTTTCAAAAGTCGACTGCACCGGCAGGCCGTCGCCCGAGTACTACCGAGAGACTCGCCGGACCACCACTTATTAAGAGAGGGGTGTCTTCACTAGAGTACTAGTGGGTACGGGCCTCGAGGCTGAGCCTCATTTCCCGGGCCGATGCTCTCGCACATCGTAGATGTGCGGTTAAATTTAGCTCTTAGGGCTGGGGCGCGCTCACGTAGTGGGCGCGGCCTTGTGGTGTTGCCTCTCAATTTCGATTCACATGGTGCTGCTCTTCTTTCGCGAACTTCTGAGACTTCGTCCCCGCAGTGCCGACAGTGTGGGATTTTAATGGCCTAGGGTGTCTTGTATGGCGATTATGCTCCTGAAGGCTTTGGACAACGGGTCGGTGAGGTCCCGGTTACTGCAGTAAGCCGAGCACACCTCCGCGACGGCCTATAAAGCTTCAATGATGGGCTGTTTTATGGATTCTGACCACTGACCTGACTGACAGTTGTGGTCTTACTGTGGAGGGCATAGTATTGGGCGCCTTGCTCGGTGCTCGGCCGCGTTCTCTGCTAGGAGAACGCGCTGGGGTAGTGGTTGAGAGGGCCGGTTCAGGATCCGTTGGGGGCGCCGCCGGCGGCAACGGCGTCGATACGGCCCGGGGGGCCGTTTTCTTCCCTTTCCGGTTCCTGCTACTTGGTTTCCTCCTCTTCCTCCTCACGGGTGTACCACGCTCAGTGGGCGGGTAGGCCGAGGGCGATAACGTTGGTGGGCCCTTCGGGCCTCCTGCTGGGAGCTGCTTCTTTCGCGGCGGGGGGTCGGGGACATTCCTCCCTCGCTTCCTTGCGCTCTCACGGTGCTGGTCTCCTTGCCACCTGTTGACTCTGCCCCACGCCGATAGACAGATGGCGCCAGCGTTCCACAAACTATTGCACGGCGACATATATATGTATGTCTGTATTGTATATAATCATTTTGGATGTACCTAATTTTCTAATAGTAAAATTATAATAGAAATAAAATAAATAAATAAATAATCGTTTATTTGGGATAGACAATTAACAAGATGTAAGATACAAGATACAAGTAAAAATAACAGATGTCCCAAATGGGAGGCACCTCAGCATAATGCCGCATTGGTACGCAAACCAATATGACGCTGATTTTCAGGCGTCCCCGAAGAAAAAA